>OY987209.1:3811759-4334353 GCA_963920795.1 Eutolmus rufibarbis
ACTGTACTGATAATTTACAACTTTGCGCATCTTCGGAAGTGAACTCTATAAGAGACTGAAACGACTGACTGACTCGACGCGACTCGACTGCTACAGCTTGTTTTCCAACTGGCGGCTGCTCTCGTCACTCACTACATGTATTTCTATACTACTCGTCGCCACGTCAAACTCCTCCCTCAGCGCCTCTTTTAATGCTGACCAAGACGTCAGCCCTCGTTCACCCTGAACAAAAAGCTGAGCCAGACCATCGAGTGATTTTTTAGCGAAAACATACATCTAAAGCTCACTCCATCTCATCAAAACTGCCGTTTCTTCAAAATCAGAAATCCATTTCCTCACTGGATATCCGTCCTTGCCATTGAATGTCTTTAGGGCGCCCTCTATGTCTCGAAACGATAGTGAGAATCTATGCTGCTCCTCATATCTTCTCTCATATAAATTCATTCTTGATATATCTTGCCTCCTTTTTCCATCGTCGGAATTGTCTTTTTTGTCAGCTTTATTCACTTCGGCTCCTTCTTCTTTTTCTTGTTCAATATCGTCAATTACCTTCGATGCAAGTTGGTCAAGATTTCTCAAATAAAAACATACATCGCTGATCATTTCCTCCTTTGTCCCGCTGTCAATACACAGGATACCAGCAACATCATATAGTTCGGCGAGTGAAAACGTTTCCTCGATGAATTTTTTCTTGGCTTCTTCTTCAGCAGAATCCTCTTCAAAATCAAATCCAGCGAATTCTCGTAGTCTTTTATAAACATTTATGAAACAAATTTCTTTTACGAAAAATAAACAAAAGAATTCAAAGTAATAATAAAATAATATTTCCAGAAATCGTCAAGTAGTTGAGAAACAATAAAACAATTTGTTGTGCTCCTAAATTCCAAAAAAAAAAATTACTCCTGATGGAAGAAACGACCTCTTCCACTGCCAAGACCCAAACTTTTGACTGAATTGGTATCAGATGCGTTGCTTCTGGGCGCAATTCCACGACCTCTTCCACTTACAATTGACCCAAAACTAAAAGATTCTTCATTTGGTAGTCTGGGATTCAGTTTAGCACGAATAGCCCAATGATTATCGACCTTTGAATCTTCATCAGAAGCGTCATTGACGGATGAATAATTAGAAACTTTAGTCTTTTTTGAACCCTTTTTACCCCCAAGTGCTGGGAAATCATCCTTGTCGTATTGAGCCTTTGGAATTATTTAGGACTTGTAATTTAAACAACTACTATCTTAATCTATTCCATTTTATTGTGTGTGACTCGGGAATTAGTTTACAAATATTTCTGCTTGGTATATAAAGCAACTTTACATTTTCTATGTGTGAATTATATCGAATCAAAATAATAACGACTTTATCTGTCAATCGTTGCTACAGTAGTGTTGCCACATTACTGTTGCCACAAGCCGTTGAGATCGTTGAAATCATCGATCCGTCCTCCTTCTCGAACTTTAATTGAGTTAAGTTCGATTGGAATGAAGTTGACGCCATTGTGCGGTTCGATATTATGGAATCGGTATCGTTAAAGTATGGCTTGGGTTCGAACTTCTTAACAGGGCTAAGATCACAGTCCACCGGAATATGTCGCCCTGGAATCATCGTAATGGCTAGCTCGTTGCAGAAAGCGTCAGAGAATTGATAGCCCCAGCGGACCACAGTCGATAGAGAGCAAAATTTGGTTGCATCAACACTTTCATGGTACTCGCATGCAATTAAACTCCGATGTTCGTAGATGTCGCGCTCGAACACAGCTGCCATCACGTGGTAATTTTCTGGCACTTTGCCTTCTGATAAGTCCGCAGCTTTAACGCCAAGTTGGTAGAAAAGGTACTCAATTGAGTAAATCTTGATTTTTTCCGAATCTGGTTCGTAACCCATGAACTCTAGAATGTGGGATGTGAGAGAATGAATACCGTCAACTTTAATTCAAGGGGGTTTATTGAAGTAATAATTAGTTCATATAATAATAATATTTAATCCATGCAACTTCTAACTATGATAACTTTTCGCGCGGCGACGACAACTTTAGATCTCAAAAAGACGACTCTGAGAACAACTTTAAACAACTGTACTGATAATTTACAACTTTGCGCATCTTCGAAAGTGAACTCTATAAGAGACTGAAACGACTGACTGACTCGACGCGACTCGACTGCTACAGCTTGTTTTCCAACTGGCGGCTGCTCTCGTCACTCACTACATGTATTTCTATACTACTCGTCGCCACGTCAAACTCCTCCCTCAGCGCCTCTTTTAATGCTGACCAAGACGTCAGCCCTCGTTCACCCTGAACAAAAAACTGAGCCAGACCATCGAGTGATTTTTTAGCGAAAACATACATCTAAAGCTCACTCCATCTCATCAAAACTGCCGTTTCTTCAAAATCAGAAATCCATTTCCTCACTGGATATCCGTCCTTGCCATTATGTCTTTAGGGCGCCCTCTATGTCTCGAAACGATAGTGAGAATCTATGCTGCTCCTCATATCTTCTCTCATATAAATTCATTCTTGATATATCTTGCCTCCTTTTTCCATCGTCGGAATTGTCTTTTTTGTCAGCTTTATTCACTTCGGCTCCTTCTTCTTTTTCTTGTTCAATATCGTCAATTACCTTCGATGCAAGTTGGTCAAGATTTCTCAAATAAAAACATACATCGCTGATCATTTCCTCCTTTGTCCCGCTGTCAATACACAGGATACCAGCAACATCATATAGTTCGGCGAGTGAAAACGTTTCCTCGATGAATTTTTTCTTGGCTTCTTCTTCAGCAGAATCCTCTTCAAAATCAAATCCAGCGAATTCTCGTAGTCTTTTATAAACATTTATGAAACAAATTTCTTTTACGAAAAATAAACAAAAGAATTCAAAGTAATAATAAAATAATATTTCCAGAAATCGTCAAGTAGTTGAGAAACAATAAAACAATTTGTTGTGCTCCTAAATTCCAAAAAAAAAAATTACTCCTGATGGAAGAAACGACCTCTTCCACTGCCAAGACCCAAACTTTTGACTGAATTGGTATCAGATGCGTTGCTTCTGGGCGCAATTCCACGACCTCTTCCACTTACAATTGACCCAAAACTAAAAGATTCTTCATTTGGTAGTCTGGGATTCAGTTTAGCACGAATAGCCCAATGATTATCGACCTTTGAATCTTCATCAGAAGCGTCATTGACGGATGAATAATTAGAAACTTTAGTCTTTTTTGAACCCTTTTTACCCCCAAGTGCTGGGAAATCATCCTTGTCGTATTGAGCCTTTGGAATTATTTAGGACTTGTAATTTAAACAACTACTATCTTAATCTATTCCATTTTATTGTGTGTGACTCGGGAATTAGTTTACAAATATTTCTGCTTGGTATATAAAGCAACTTTACATTTTCTATGTGTGAATTATATCGAATCAAAATAATAACGACTTTATCTGTCAATCGTTGCTACAGTAGTGTTGCCACATTACTGTTGCCACAAGCCGTTGAGATCGTTGAAATCATCGATCCGTCCTCCTTCTCGAACTTTAATTGAGTTAAGTTCGATTGGAATGAAGTTGACGCCATTGTGCGGTTCGATATTATGGAATCGGTATCGTTAAAGTATGGCTTGGGTTCGAACTTCTTAACAGGGCTAAGATCACAGTCCACCGGAATATGTCGCCCTGGAATCATCGTAATGGCTAGCTCGTTGCAGAAAGCGTCAGAGAATTGATAGCCCCAGCGGACCACAGTCGATAGAGAGCAAAATTTGGTTGCATCAACACTTTCATGGTACTCGCATGCAATTAAACTCCGATGTTCGTAGATGTCGCGCTCGAACACAGCTGCCATCACGTGGTAATTTTCTGGCACTTTGCCTTCTGATAAGTCCGCAGCTTTAACGCCAAGTTGGTAGAAAAGGTACTCAATTGAGTAAATCTTGATTTTTTCCGAATCTGGTTCGTAACCCATGAACTCTAGAATGTGGGATGTGAGAGAATGAATACCGTCAACTTTAATTCAAGGGGGTTTATTGAAGTAATAATTAGTTCATATAATAATAATATTTAATCCATGCAACTTCTAACTATGATAACTTTTCGCGCGGCGACGACAACTTTAGATCTCAAAAAGACGACTCTGAGAACAACTTTAAACAACTGTACTGATAATTTACAACTTTGCGCATCTTCGAAAGTGAACTCTATAAGAGACTGAAACGACTGACTGACTCGACGCGACTCGACTGCTACAGCTTGTTTTCCAACTGGCGGCTGCTCTCGTCACTCACTACATGTATTTCTATACTACTCGTCGCCACGTCAAACTCCTCCCTCAGCGCCTCTTTTAATGCTGACCAAGACGTCAGCCCTCGTTCACCCTGAACAAAAAACTGAGCCAGACCATCGAGTGATTTTTTAGCGAAAACATACATCTAAAGCTCACTCCATCTCATCAAAACTGCCGTTTCTTCAAAATCAGAAATCCATTTCCTCACTGGATATCCGTCCTTGCCATTATGTCTTTAGGGCGCCCTCTATGTCTCGAAACGATAGTGAGAATCTATGCTGCTCCTCATATCTTCTCTCATATAAATTCATTCTTGATATATCTTGCCTCCTTTTTCCATCGTCGGAATTGTCTTTTTTGTCAGCTTTATTCACTTCGGCTCCTTCTTCTTTTTCTTGTTCAATATCGTCAATTACCTTCGATGCAAGTTGGTCAAGATTTCTCAAATAAAAACATACATCGCTGATCATTTCCTCCTTTGTCCCGCTGTCAATACACAGGATACCAGCAACATCATATAGTTCGGCGAGTGAAAACGTTTCCTCGATGAATTTTTTCTTGGCTTCTTCTTCAGCAGAATCCTCTTCAAAATCAAATCCAGCGAATTCTCGTAGTCTTTTATAAACATTTATGAAACAAATTTCTTTTACGAAAAATAAACAAAAGAATTCAAAGTAATAATAAAATAATATTTCCAGAAATCGTCAAGTAGTTGAGAAACAATAAAACAATTTGTTGTGCTCCTAAATTCCAAAAAAAAAAATTACTCCTGATGGAAGAAACGACCTCTTCCACTGCCAAGACCCAAACTTTTGACTGAATTGGTATCAGATGCGTTGCTTCTGGGCGCAATTCCACGACCTCTTCCACTTACAATTGACCCAAAACTAAAAGATTCTTCATTTGGTAGTCTGGGATTCAGTTTAGCACGAATAGCCCAATGATTATCGACCTTTGAATCTTCATCAGAAGCGTCATTGACGGATGAATAATTAGAAACTTTAGTCTTTTTTGAACCCTTTTTACCCCCAAGTGCTGGGAAATCATCCTTGTCGTATTGAGCCTTTGGAATTATTTAGGACTTGTAATTTAAACAACTACTATCTTAATCTATTCCATTTTATTGTGTGTGACTCGGAAATTAGTTTACAAATATTTCTGCTTGGTATATAAAGCAACTTTACATTTTCTATGTGTGAATTATATCGAATCAAAATAATAACGACTTTATCTGTCAATCGTTGCTACAGTAGTGTTGCCACATTACTGTTGCCACAAGCCGTTGAGATCGTTGAAATCATCGATCCGTCCTCCTTCTCGAACTTTAATTGAGTCAAGTTCGATTGGAATGAAGTTGACGCCATTGTGCGGTTCGATATTATGGAATCGGTATCGTTAAAGTATAGCTTGGGTTCGAACTTCTTAACAGGGCTAAGATCACAGTCCACCGGAATATGTCGCCCTGGAATCATCGTAATGGCTAGCTCGTTGCAGAAAGCGTCAGAGAATTGATAGCCCCAGCGGACCACAGTCGATAGAGAGCAAAATTTGGTTGCATCAACACTTTCATGGTACTCGCATGCAATTAAACTCCGATGTTCGTAGATGTCGCGCTCGAACACAGCTGCCATCAAGTGGTAATTTTCTGGCACTTTGCCTTCTGATAAGTCCGCAGCTTTAACGCCAAGTTGGTAGAAAAGGTACTCAATTGAGTAAATCTTGATTTTTTCCGAATCTGGTTCGTAACCCATGAACTCTAGAATGTGGGATGTGAGAGAATGAATACCGTCAACTTTAATTCAAGGGGGTTTATTGAAGTAATAATTAGTTCATATAATAATAATATTTAATCCATGCAACTTCTAACTATGATAACTTTTCGCGCGGCGACGACAACTTTAGATTTCAAAAAGACGACTCTGAGAACAACTTTAAACAACTGTACTGATAATTTACAACTTTGCGCATCTTCGGAAGTGAACTCTATAAGAGACTGAAACGACTGACTGACTCGACGCGACTCGACTGCTACAGCTTGTTTTCCAACTGGCGGCTGCTCTCGTCACTCACTACATGTATTTCTATACTACTCGTCGCCACGTCAAACTCCTCCCTCAGCGCCTCTTTTAATGCTGACCAAGACGTCAGCCCTCGTTCACCCTGAACAAAAAGCTGAGCCAGACCATCGAGTGATTTTTTAGCGAAAACATACATCTAAAGCTCACTCCATCTCATCAAAACTGCCGTTTCTTCAAAATCAGAAATCCATTTCCTCACTGGATATCCGTCCTTGCCATTGAATGTCTTTAGGGCGCCCTCTATGTCTCGAAACGATAGTGAGAATCTATGCTGCTCCTCATATCTTCTCTCATATAAATTCATTCTTGATATATCTTGCCTCCTTTTTCCATCGTCGGAATTGTCTTTTTTGTCAGCTTTATTCACTTCGGCTCCTTCTTCTTTTTCTTGTTCAATATCGTCAATTACCTTCGATGCAAGTTGGTCAAGATTTCTCAAATAAAAACATACATCGCTGATCATTTCCTCCTTTGTCCCGCTGTCAATACACAGGATACCAGCAACATCATATAGTTCGGCGAGTGAAAACGTTTCCTCGATGAATTTTTTCTTGGCTTCTTCTTCAGCAGAATCCTCTTCAAAATCAAATCCAGCGAATTCTCGTAGTCTTTTATAAACATTTATGAAACAAATTTCTTTTACGAAAAATAAACAAAAGAATTCAAAGTAATAATAAAATAATATTTCCAGAAATCGTCAAGTAGTTGAGAAACAATAAAACAATTTGTTGTGCTCCTAAATTCCAAAAAAAAAAATTACTCCTGATGGAAGAAACGACCTCTTCCACTGCCAAGACCCAAACTTTTGACTGAATTGGTATCAGATGCGTTGCTTCTGGGCGCAATTCCACGACCTCTTCCACTTACAATTGACCCAAAACTAAAAGATTCTTCATTTGGTAGTCTGGGATTCAGTTTAGCACGAATAGCCCAATGATTATCGACCTTTGAATCTTCATCAGAAGCGTCATTGACGGATGAATAATTAGAAACTTTAGTCTTTTTTGAACCCTTTTTACCCCCAAGTGCTGGGAAATCATCCTTGTCGTATTGAGCCTTTGGAATTATTTAGGACTTGTAATTTAAACAACTACTATCTTAATCTATTCCATTTTATTGTGTGTGACTCGGAAATTAGTTTACAAATATTTCTGCTTGGTATATAAAGCAACTTTACATTTTCTATGTGTGAATTATATCGAATCAAAATAATAACGACTTTATCTGTCAATCGTTGCTACAGTAGTGTTGCCACATTACTGTTGCGACAAGCCGTTGAGATCGTTGAAATCATCGATCCGTCCTCCTTCTCGAACTTTAATTGAGTCAAGTTCGATTGGAATGAAGTTGACGCCATTGTGCGGTTCGATATTATGGAATCGGTATCGTTAAAGTATGGCTTGGGTTCGAACTTCTTAACAGGGCTAAGATCACAGTCCACCGGAATATGTCGCCCTGGAATCATCGTAATGGCTAGCTCGTTGCAGAAAGCGTCAGAGAATTGATAGCCCCAGCGGACCACAGTCGATAGAGAGCAAAATTTGGTTGCATCAACACTTTCATGGTACTCGCATGCAATTAAACTCCGATGTTCGTAGATGTCGCGCTCGAACACAGCTGCCATCACGTGGTAATTTTCTGGCACTTTGCCTTCTGATAAGTCCGCAGCTTTAACGCCAAGTTGGTAGAAAAGGTACTCAATTGAGTAAATCTTGATTTTTTCCGAATCTGGTTCGTAACCCATGAACTCTAGAATGTGGGATGTGAGAGAATGAATACCGTCAACTTTAATTCAAGGGGGTTTATTGAAGTAATAATTAGTTCATATAATAATAATATTTAATCCATGCAACTTCTAACTATGATAACTTTTCGCGCGGCGACGACAACTTTAGATTTCAAAAAGACGACTCTGAGAACAACTTTAAACAACTGTACTGATAATTTACAACTTTGCGCATCTTCGGAAGTGAACTCTATAAGAGACTGAAACGACTGACTGACTCGACGCGACTCGACTGCTACAGCTTGTTTTCCAACTGGCGGCTGCTCTCGTCACTCACTACATGTATTTCTATACTACTCGTCGCCACGTCAAACTCCTCCCTCAGCGCCTCTTTTAATGCTGACCAAGACGTCAGCCCTCGTTCACCCTGAACAAAAAGCTGAGCCAGACCATCGAGTGATTTTTTAGCGAAAACATACATCTAAAGCTCACTCCATCTCATCAAAACTGCCGTTTCTTCAAAATCAGAAATCCATTTCCTCACTGGATATCCGTCCTTGCCATTGAATGTCTTTAGGGCGCCCTCTATGTCTCGAAACGATAGTGAGAATCTATGCTGCTCCTCATATCTTCTCTCATATAAATTCATTCTTGATATATCTTGCCTCCTTTTTCCATCGTCGGAATTGTCTTTTTTGTCAGCTTTATTCACTTCGGCTCCTTCTTCTTTTTCTTGTTCAATATCGTCAATTACCTTCGATGCAAGTTGGTCAAGATTTCTCAAATAAAAACATACATCGCTGATCATTTCCTCCTTTGTCCCGCTGTCAATACACAGGATACCAGCAACATCATATAGTTCGGCGAGTGAAAACGTTTCCTCGATGAATTTTTTCTTGGCTTCTTCTTCAGCAGAATCCTCTTCAAAATCAAATCCAGCGAATTCTCGTAGTCTTTTATAAACATTTATGAAACAAATTTCTTTTACGAAAAATAAACAAAAGAATTCAAAGTAATAATAAAATAATATTTCCAGAAATCGTCAAGTAGTTGAGAAACAATAAAACAATTTGTTGTGCTCCTAAATTCCAAAAAAAAAAATTACTCCTGATGGAAGAAACGACCTCTTCCACTGCCAAGACCCAAACTTTTGACTGAATTGGTATCAGATGCGTTGCTTCTGGGCGCAATTCCACGACCTCTTCCACTTACAATTGACCCAAAACTAAAAGATTCTTCATTTGGTAGTCTGGGATTCAGTTTAGCACGAATAGCCCAATGATTATCGACCTTTGAATCTTCATCAGAAGCGTCATTGACGGATGAATAATTAGAAACTTTAGTCTTTTTTGAACCCTTTTTACCCCCAAGTGCTGGGAAATCATCCTTGTCGTATTGAGCCTTTGGAATTATTTAGGACTTGTAATTTAAACAACTACTATCTTAATCTATTCCATTTTATTGTGTGTGACTCGGAAATTAGTTTACAAATATTTCTGCTTGGTATATAAAGCAACTTTACATTTTCTATGTGTGAATTATATCGAATCAAAATAATAACGACTTTATCTGTCAATCGTTGCTACAGTAGTGTTGCCACATTACTGTTGCCACAAGCCGTTGAGATCGTTGAAATCATCGATCCGTCCTCCTTCTCGAACTTTAATTGAGTCAAGTTCGATTGCAATGAAGTTGACGCCATTGTGCGGTTCGATATTATGGAATCGGTATCGTTAAAGTATAGCTTGGGTTCGAACTTCTTAACAGGGCTAAGATCACAGTCCACCGGAATATGTCGCCCTGGAATCATCGTAATGGCTAGCTCGTTGCAGAAAGCGTCAGAGAATTGATAGCCCCAGCGGACCACAGTCGATAGAGAGCAAAATTTGGTTGCATCAACACTTTCATGGTACTCGCATGCAATTAAACTCCGATGTTCGTAGATGTCGCGCTCGAACACAGCTGCCATCAAGTGGTAATTTTCTGGCACTTTGCCTTCTGATAAGTCCGCAGCTTTAACGCCAAGTTGGTAGAAAAGGTACTCAATTGAGTAAATCTTGATTTTTTCCGAATCTGGTTCGTAACCCATGAACTCTAGAATGTGGGATGTGAGAGAATGAATACCGTCAACTTTAATTCAAGGGGGTTTATTGAAGTAATAATTAGTTCATATAATAATAATATTTAATCCATGCAACTTCTAACTATGATAACTTTTCGCGCGGCGACGACAACTTTAGATTTCAAAAAGACGACTCTGAGAACAACTTTAAACAACTGTACTGATAATTTACAACTTTGCGCATCTTCGGAAGTGAACTCTATAAGAGACTGAAACGACTGACTGACTCGACGCGACTCGACTGCTACAGCTTGTTTTCCAACTGGCGGCTGCTCTCGTCACTCACTACATGTATTTCTATACTACTCGTCGCCACGTCAAACTCCTCCCTCAGCGCCTCTTTTAATGCTGACCAAGACGTCAGCCCTCGTTCACCCTGAACAAAAAGCTGAGCCAGACCATCGAGTGATTTTTTAGCGAAAACATACATCTAAAGCTCACTCCATCTCATCAAAACTGCCGTTTCTTCAAAATCAGAAATCCATTTCCTCACTGGATATCCGTCCTTGCCATTGAATGTCTTTAGGGCGCCCTCTATGTCTCGAAACGATAGTGAGAATCTATGCTGCTCCTCATATCTTCTCTCATATAAATTCATTCTTGATATATCTTGCCTCCTTTTTCCATCGTCGGAATTGTCTTTTTTGTCAGCTTTATTCACTTCGGCTCCTTCTTCTTTTTCTTGTTCAATATCGTCAATTACCTTCGATGCAAGTTGGTCAAGATTTCTCAAATAAAAACATACATCGCTGATCATTTCCTCCTTTGTCCCGCTGTCAATACACAGGATACCAGCAACATCATATAGTTCGGCGAGTGAAAACGTTTCCTCGATGAATTTTTTCTTGGCTTCTTCTTCAGCAGAATCCTCTTCAAAATCAAATCCAGCGAATTCTCGTAGTCTTTTATAAACATTTATGAAACAAATTTCTTTTACGAAAAATAAACAAAAGAATTCAAAGTAATAATAAAATAATATTTCCAGAAATCGTCAAGTAGTTGAGAAACAATAAAACAATTTGTTGTGCTCCTAAATTCCAAAAAAAAAAATTACTCCTGATGGAAGAAACGACCTCTTCCACTGCCAAGACCCAAACTTTTGACTGAATTGGTATCAGATGCGTTGCTTCTGGGCGCAATTCCACGACCTCTTCCACTTACAATTGACCCAAAACTAAAAGATTCTTCATTTGGTAGTCTGGGATTCAGTTTAGCACGAATAGCCCAATGATTATCGACCTTTGAATCTTCATCAGAAGCGTCATTGACGGATGAATAATTAGAAACTTTAGTCTTTTTTGAACCCTTTTTACCCCCAAGTGCTGGGAAATCATCCTTGTCGTATTGAGCCTTTGGAATTATTTAGGACTTGTAATTTAAACAACTACTATCTTAATCTATTCCATTTTATTGTGTGTGACTCGGAAATTAGTTTACAAATATTTCTGCTTGGTATATAAAGCAACTTTACATTTTCTATGTGTGAATTATATCGAATCAAAATAATAACGACTTTATCTGTCAATCGTTGCTACAGTAGTGTTGCCACATTACTGTTGCGACAAGCCGTTGAGATCGTTGAAATCATCGATCCGTCCTCCTTCTCGAACTTTAATTGAGTCAAGTTCGATTGGAATGAAGTTGACGCCATTGTGCGGTTCGATATTATGGAATCGGTATCGTTAAAGTATGGCTTGGGTTCGAACTTCTTAACAGGGCTAAGATCACAGTCCACCGGAATATGTCGCCCTGGAATCATCGTAATGGCTAGCTCGTTGCAGAAAGCGTCAGAGAATTGATAGCCCCAGCGGACCACAGTCGATAGAGAGCAAAATTTGGTTGCATCAACACTTTCATGGTACTCGCATGCAATTAAACTCCGATGTTCGTAGATGTCGCGCTCGAACACAGCTGCCATCACGTGGTAATTTTCTGGCACTTTGCCTTCTGATAAGTCCGCAGCTTTAACGCCAAGTTGGTAGAAAAGGTACTCAATTGAGTAAATCTTGATTTTTTCCGAATCTGGTTCGTAACCCATGAACTCTAGAATGTGGGATGTGAGAGAATGAATACCGTCAACTTTAATTCAAGGGGGTTTATTGAAGTAATAATTAGTTCATATAATAATAATATTTAATCCATGCAACTTCTAACTATGATAACTTTTCGCGCGGCGACGACAACTTTAGATTTCAAAAAGACGACTCTGAGAACAACTTTAAACAACTGTACTGATAATTTACAACTTTGCGCATCTTCGGAAGTGAACTCTATAAGAGACTGAAACGACTGACTGACTCGACGCGACTCGACTGCTACAGCTTGTTTTCCAACTGGCGGCTGCTCTCGTCACTCACTACATGTATTTCTATACTACTCGTCGCCACGTCAAACTCCTCCCTCAGCGCCTCTTTTAATGCTGACCAAGACGTCAGCCCTCGTTCACCCTGAACAAAAAGCTGAGCCAGACCATCGAGTGATTTTTTAGCGAAAACATACATCTAAAGCTCACTCCATCTCATCAAAACTGCCGTTTCTTCAAAATCAGAAATCCATTTCCTCACTGGATATCCGTCCTTGCCATTGAATGTCTTTAGGGCGCCCTCTATGTCTCGAAACGATAGTGAGAATCTATGCTGCTCCTCATATCTTCTCTCATATAAATTCATTCTTGATATATCTTGCCTCCTTTTTCCATCGTCGGAATTGTCTTTTTTGTCAGCTTTATTCACTTCGGCTCCTTCTTCTTTTTCTTGTTCAATATCGTCAATTACCTTCGATGCAAGTTGGTCAAGATTTCTCAAATAAAAACATACATCGCTGATCATTTCCTCCTTTGTCCCGCTGTCAATACACAGGATACCAGCAACATCATATAGTTCGGCGAGTGAAAACGTTTCCTCGATGAATTTTTTCTTGGCTTCTTCTTCAGCAGAATCCTCTTCAAAATCAAATCCAGCGAATTCTCGTAGTCTTTTATAAACATTTATGAAACAAATTTCTTTTACGAAAAATAAACAAAAGAATTCAAAGTAATAATAAAATAATATTTCCAGAAATCGTCAAGTAGTTGAGAAACAATAAAACAATTTGTTGTGCTCCTAAATTCCAAAAAAAAAAATTACTCCTGATGGAAGAAACGACCTCTTCCACTGCCAAGACCCAAACTTTTGACTGAATTGGTATCAGATGCGTTGCTTCTGGGCGCAATTCCACGACCTCTTCCACTTACAATTGACCCAAAACTAAAAGATTCTTCATTTGGTAGTCTGGGATTCAGTTTAGCACGAATAGCCCAATGATTATCGACCTTTGAATCTTCATCAGAAGCGTCATTGACGGATGAATAATTAGAAACTTTAGTCTTTTTTGAACCCTTTTTACCCCCAAGTGCTGGGAAATCAACCTTGTCGTATTGAGCCTTTGGAATTATTTAGGACTTGTAATTTAAACAACTACTATCTTAATCTATTCCATTTTATTGTGTGTGACTCGGGAATTAGTTTACAAATATTTCTGCTTGGTATATAAAGCAACTTTACATTTTCTATGTGTGAATTATATCGAATCAAAATAATAACGACTTTATCTGTCAATCGTTGCTACAGTAGTGTTGCCACATTACTGTTGCCACAAGCCGTTGAGATCGTTGAAATCATCGATCCGTCCTCCTTCTCGAACTTTAATTGAGTTAAGTTCGATTGCAATGAAGTTGACGCCATTGTGCGGTTCGATATTATGGAATCGGTATCGTTAAAGTATAGCTTGGGTTCGAACTTCTTAACAGGGCTAAGATCACAGTCCACCGGAATATGTCGCCCTGGAATCATCGTAATGGCTAGCTCGTTGCAGAAAGCGTCAGAGAATTGATAGCCCCAGCGGACCACAGTCGATAGGGAGCAAAATTTGGTTGCATCAACACTTTCATGGTACTCGCATGCAATTAAACTCCGATGCTCGTAGATGTCGCGCTCGAACACAGCTGCCATCACGTGGTAATTTTCTGGCACTTTGCCTTCTGATAAGTCCGCAGCTTTAACGCCAAGTTGGTAGAAAAGGTACTCAATTGAGTAAATCTTGATTTTTTCCGAATCTGGTTCGTAACCCATGAACTCTAGAATGTGGGATGTGAGAGAATGAATACCGTCAACTTTAATTCAAGGGGGTTTATTGAAGTAATAATTAGTTCATATAATAATAATATTTAATCCATGCAACTTCTAACTATGATAACTTTTCGCGCGGCGACGACAACTTTAGATTTCAAAAAGACGACTCTGAGAACAACTTTAAACAACTGTACTGATAATTTACAACTTTGCGCATCTTCGGAAGTGAACTCTATAAGAGACTGAAACGACTGACTGACTCGACGCGACTCGACTGCTACAGCTTGTTTTCCAACTGGCGGCTGCTCTCGTCACTCACTACATGTATTTCTATACTACTCGTCGCCACGTCAAACTCCTCCCTCAGCGCCTCTTTTAATGCTGACCAAGACGTCAGCCCTCGTTCACCCTGAACAAAAAGCTGAGCCAGACCATCGAGTGATTTTTTAGCGAAAACATACATCTAAAGCTCACTCCATCTCATCAAAACTGCCGTTTCTTCAAAATCAGAAATCCATTTCCTCACTGGATATCCGTCCTTGCCATTGAATGTCTTTAGGGCGCCCTCTATGTCTCGAAACGATAGTGAGAATCTATGCTGCTCCTCATATCTTCTCTCATATAAATTCATTCTTGATATATCTTGCCTCCTTTTTCCATCGTCGGAATTGTCTTTTTTGTCAGCTTTATTCACTTCGGCTCCTTCTTCTTTTTCTTGTTCAATATCGTCAATTACCTTCGATGCAAGTTGGTCAAGATTTCTCAAATAAAAACATACATCGCTGATAATTTCTTCCTTTGTCCCGCTGTCAATACACAGGATACCAGCAACATCATATAGTTCGGCGGGTGAAAACGTTTCCTCGATGAATTTTTTCTTGGCTTCTTCTTCAGCAGAATCCTCTTCAAAATCAAATCCAGCGAATTCTCGTAGTCTTTTATAAACATTTATGAAACAAATTTCTTTTACGAAAAATAAACAAAAGAATTCAAAGTAATAATAAAATAATATTTCCAGAAATCGTCAAGTAGTTGAGAAACAATAAAACAATTTGTTGTGCTCCTAAATTCCAAAAAAAAAAAATTACTCCTGATGGAAGAAACGACCTCTTCCACTGCCAAGACCCAAACTTTTGACTGAATTGGTATCAGATGCGTTGCTTCTGGGCGCAATTCCACGACCTCTTCCACTTACAATTGACCCAAAACTAAAAGATTCTTCATTTGGTAGTCTGGGATTCAGTTTAGCACGAATAGCCCAATGATTATCGAACTTTGAATCTTCATCAGAAGCGTCATTGACGGATGAATAATTAGAAACTTTAGTCTTTTTTGAACCCTTTTTACCCCCAAGTGCTGGGAAATCATCCTTGTCGCCTTTGGAATTATTTAGGACTTGTAATTTAAACAACTACTATCTTAATCTATTCCATTTTATTGTGTGTGACTCGGGAATTAGTTTACAAATATTTCTGCTTGGTATATAAAGCAACTTTACATTTTCTATGTGTGAATTATATCGAATCAAAATAATAACGACTTTATCTGTCAATCGTTGCTACAGTAGTGTTGCCACATTACTGTTGCCACAAGCCGTTGAGATCGTTGAAATCATCGATCCGTCCTCCTTCTCGAACTTTAATTGAGTCAAGTTCGATTGCAATGAAGTTGACGCCATTGTGCGGTTCGATATTATGGAATCCGTATCGTTAAAGTATGGCTTGGGTTCGAACTTCTTAACAGGGCTAAGATCACAGTCCACCGGAATATGTCGCCCTGGAATCATCGTAATGGCTAGCTCGTTGCAGAAAGCGTCAGAGAATTGATAGCCCCAGCGGACCACAGTCGATAGAGAGCAAAATTTGGTTGCATCAACACTTTCATGGTACTCGCATGCAATTAAACTCCGATGTTCGTAGATGTCGCGCTCGAACACAGCTGCCATCAAGTGGTAATTTTCTGGCACTTTGCCTTCTGATAAGTCCGCAGCTTTAACGCCAAGTTGGTAGAAGAGGTACTCAATTGAGTAAATCTTGATTTTTTCCGAATCTGGTTCGTAACCCATGAACTCTAGAATGTGGGATGTGAGAGAATGAATACCGTCAACTTTAATTCAAGGGGGTTTATTGAAGTAATAATTAGTTCATATAATAATAATATTTAATCCATGCAACTTCTAACTATGATAACTTTTCGCGCGGCGACGACAACTTTAGATTTCAAAAAGACGACTCTGAGAACAACTTTAAACAACTGTACTGATAATTTAAAACTTTGCGCATCTTCGGAAGTGAACTCTATAAGAGACTGAAACGACTGACTGACTCGACGCGACTCGACTGCTACAGCTTGTTTTCCAACTGGCGGCTGCTCTCGTCACTCACTACATGTATTTCTATACTACTCGTCGCCACGTCAAACTCCTCCCTCAGCGCCTCTTTTAATGCTGACCAAGACGTCAGCCCTCGTTCACCCTGAACAAAAAGCTGAGCCAGACCATCGAGTGATTTTTTAGCGAAAACATACATCTAAAGCTCACTCCATCACATCAAAACTGCCGTTTCTTCAAAATCAGAAATCCATTTCCTCACTGGATATCCGTCCTTGCCATTGAATGTCTTTAGGGCGCCCTCTATGTCTCGAAACGATAGTGAGAATCTATGCTGCTCCTCATATCTTCTCTCATATAAATTCATTCTTGATATATCTTGCCTCCTTTTTCCATCGTCGGAATTGTCTTTTTTGTCAGCTTTATTCACTTCGGCTCCTTCTTCTTTTTCTTGTTCAATATCGTCAATTACCTTCGATGCAAGTTGGTCAAGATTTCTCAAATAAAAACATACATCGCTGATCATTTCCTCCTTTGTCCCGCTGTCAATACACAGGATACCAGCAACATCATATAGTTCGGCGAGTGAAAACGTTTCCTCGATGAATTTTTTCTTGGCTTCTTCTTCAGCAGAATCCTCTTCAAAATCAAATCCAGCGAATTCTCGTAGTCTTTTATAAACATTTATGAAACAAATTTCTTTTACGAAAAATAAACAAAAGAATTCAAAGTAATAATAAAATAATATTTCCAGAAATCGTCAAGTAGTTGAGAAACAATAAAACAATTTGTTGTGCTCCTAAATTCCAAAAAAAAAAATTACTCCTGATGGAAGAAACGACCTCTTCCACTGCCAAGACCCAAACTTTTGACTGAATTGGTATCAGATGCGTTGCTTCTGGGCGCAATTCCACGACCTCTTCCACTTACAATTGACCCAAAACTAAAAGATTCTTCATTTGGTAGTCTGGGATTCAGTTTAGCACGAATAGCCCAATGATTATCGACCTTTGAATCTTCATCAGAAGCGTCATTGACGGATGAATAATTAGAAACTTTAGTCTTTTTTGAACCCTTTTTACCCCCAAGTGCTGGGAAATCATCCTTGTCGTATTGAGCCTTTGGAATTATTTAGGACTTGTAATTTAAACAACTACTATCTTAATCTATTCCATTTTATTGTGTGTGACTCGGGAATTAGTTTACAAATATTTCTGCTTGGTATATAAAGCAACTTTACATTTTCTATGTGTGAATTATATCGAATCAAAATAATAACGACTTTATCTGTCAATCGTTGCTACAGTAGTGTTGCCACATTACTGTTGCCACAAGCCGTTGAGATCGTTGAAATCATCGATCCGTCCTCCTTCTCGAACTTTAATTGAGTTAAGTTCGATTGGAATGAAGTTGACGCCATTGTGCGGTTCGATATTATGGAATCGGTATCGTTAAAGTATGGCTTGGGTTCGAACTTCTTAACAGGGCTAAGATCACAGTCCACCGGAATATGTCGCCCTGGAATCATCGTAATGGCTAGCTCGTTGCAGAAAGCGTCAGAGAATTGATAGCCCCAGCGGACCACAGTCGATAGAGAGCAAAATTTGGTTGCATCAACACTTTCATGGTACTCGCATGCAATTAAACTCCGATGTTCGTAGATGTCGCGCTCGAACACAGCTGCCATCACGTGGTAATTTTCTGGCACTTTGCCTTCTGATAAGTCCGCAGCTTTAACGCCAAGTTGGTAGAAAAGGTACTCAATTGAGTAAATCTTGATTTTTTCCGAATCTGGTTCGTAACCCATGAACTCTAGAATGTGGGATGTGAGAGAATGAATACCGTCAACTTTAATTCAAGGGGGTTTATTGAAGTAATAATTAGTTCATATAATAATAATATTTAATCCATGCAACTTCTAACTATGATAACTTTTCGCGCGGCGACGACAACTTTAGATCTCAAAAAGACGACTCTGAGAACAACTTTAAACAACTGTACTGATAATTTACAACTTTGCGCATCTTCGAAAGTGAACTCTATAAGAGACTGAAACGACTGACTGACTCGACGCGACTCGACTGCTACAGCTTGTTTTCCAACTGGCGGCTGCTCTCGTCACTCACTACATGTATTTCTATACTACTCGTCGCCACGTCAAACTCCTCCCTCAGCGCCTCTTTTAATGCTGACCAAGACGTCAGCCCTCGTTCACCCTGAACAAAAAACTGAGCCAGACCATCGAGTGATTTTTTAGCGAAAACATACATCTAAAGCTCACTCCATCTCATCAAAACTGCCGTTTCTTCAAAATCAGAAATCCATTTCCCCACTGGATATCCGTCCTTGCCATTGAATGTCTTTAGGGCGCCCTCTATGTCTCGAAACGATAGTGAGAATCTATGCTGCTCCTCATATCTTCTCTCATATAAATTCATTCTTGATATATCTTGCCTCCTTTTTCCATCGTCGGAATTGTCTTTTTTGTCAGCTTTATTCACTTCGGCTCCTTCTTCTTTTTCTTGTTCAATATCGTCAATTACCTTCGATGCAAGTTGGTCAAGATTTCTCAAATAAAAACATACATCGCTGATCATTTCCTCCTTTGTCCCGCTGTCAATACACAGGATACCAGCAACATCATATAGTTCGGCGAGTGAAAACGTTTCCTCGATGAATTTTTTCTTGGCTTCTTCTTCAGCAGAATCCTCTTCAAAATCAAATCCAGCGAATTCTCGTAGTCTTTTATAAACATTTATGAAACAAATTTCTTTTACGAAAAATAAACAAAAGAATTCAAAGTAATAATAAAATAATATTTCCAGAAATCGTCAAGTAGTTGAGAAACAATAAAACAATTTGTTGTGCTCCTAAATTCCAAAAAAAAAAATTACTCCTGATGGAAGAAACGACCTCTTCCACTGCCAAGACCCAAACTTTTGACTGAATTGGTATCAGATGCGTTGCTTCTGGGCGCAATTCCACGACCTCTTCCACTTACAATTGACCCAAAACTAAAAGATTCTTCATTTGGTAGTCTGGGATTCAGTTTAGCACGAATAGCCCAATGATTATCGACCTTTGAATCTTCATCAGAAGCGTCATTGACGGATGAATAATTAGAAACTTTAGTCTTTTTTGAACCCTTTTTACCCCCAAGTGCTGGGAAATCATCCTTGTCGTATTGAGCCTTTGGAATTATTTAGGACTTGTAATTTAAACAACTACTATCTTAATCTATTCCATTTTATTGTGTGTGACTCGGAAATTAGTTTACAAATATTTCTGCTTGGTATATAAAGCAACTTTACATTTTCTATGTGTGAATTATATCGAATCAAAATAATAACGACTTTATCTGTCAATCGTTGCTACAGTAGTGTTGCCACATTACTGTTGCCACAAGCCGTTGAGATCGTTGAAATCATCGATCCGTCCTCCTTCTCGAACTTTAATTGAGTCAAGTTCGATTGGAATGAAGTTGACGCCATTGTGCGGTTCGATATTATGGAATCGGTATCGTTAAAGTATGGCTTGGGTTCGAACTTCTTAACAGGGCTAAGATCACAGTCCACCGGAATATGTCGCCCTGGAATCATCGTAATGGCTAGCTCGTTGCAGAAAGCGTCAGAGAATTGATAGCCCCAGCGGACCACAGTCGATAGAGAGCAAAATTTGGTTGCATCAACACTTTCATGGTACTCGCATGCAATTAAACTCCGATGTTCGTAGATGTCGCGCTCGAACACAGCTGCCATCACGTGGTAATTTTCTGGCACTTTGCCTTCTGATAAGTCCGCAGCTTTAACGCCAAGTTGGTAGAAAAGGTACTCAATTGAGTAAATCTTGATTTTTTCCGAATCTGGTTCGTAACCCATGAACTCTAGAATGTGGGATGTGAGAGAATGAATACCGTCAACTTTAATTCAAGGGGGTTTATTGAAGTAATAATTAGTTCATATAATAATAATATTTAATCCATGCAACTTCTAACTATGATAACTTTTCGCGCGGCGACGACAACTTTAGATTTCAAAAAGACGACTCTGAGAACAACTTTAAACAACTGTACTGATAATTTACAACTTTGCGCATCTTCGGAAGTGAACTCTATAAGAGACTGAAACGACTGACTGACTCGACGCGACTCGACTGCTACAGCTTGTTTTCCAACTGGCGGCTGCTCTCGTCACTCACTACATGTATTTCTATACTACTCGTCGCCACGTCAAACTCCTCCCTCAGCGCCTCTTTTAATGCTGACCAAGACGTCAGCCCTCGTTCACCCTGAACAAAAAGCTGAGCCAGACCATCGAGTGATTTTTTAGCGAAAACATACATCTAAAGCTCACTCCATCTCATCAAAACTGCCGTTTCTTCAAAATCAGAAATCCATTTCCTCACTGGATATCCGTCCTTGCCATTGAATGTCTTTAGGGCGCCCTCTATGTCTCGAAACGATAGTGAGAATCTATGCTGCTCCTCATATCTTCTCTCATATAAATTCATTCTTGATATATCTTGCCTCCTTTTTCCATCGTCGGAATTGTCTTTTTTGTCAGCTTTATTCACTTCGGCTCCTTCTTCTTTTTCTTGTTCAATATCGTCAATTACCTTCGATGCAAGTTGGTCAAGATTTCTCAAATAAAAACATACATCGCTGATCATTTCTTCCTTTGTCCCGCTGTCAATACACAGGATACCAGCAACATCATATAGTTCGGCGGGTGAAAACGTTTCCTCGATGAATTTTTTCTTGGCTTCTTCTTCAGCAGAATCCTCTTCAAAATCAAATCCAGCGAATTCTCGTAGTCTTTTATAAACATTTATGAAACAAATTTCTTTTACGAAAAATAAACAAAAGAATTCAAAGTAATAATAAAATAATATTTCCAGAAATCGTCAAGTAGTTGAGAAACAATAAAACAATTTGTTGTGCTCCTAAATTCCAAAAAAAAAAATTACTCCTGATGGAAGAAACGACCTCTTCCACTGCCAAGACCCAAACTTTTGACTGAATTGGTATCAGATGCGTTGCTTCTGGGCGCAATTCCACGACCTCTTCCACTTACAATTGACCCAAAACTAAAAGATTCTTCATTTGGTAGTCTGGGATTCAGTTTAGCACGAATAGCCCAATGATTATCGACCTTTGAATCTTCATCAGAAGCGTCATTGACGGATGAATAATTAGAAACTTTAGTCTTTTTTGAACCCTTTTTACCCCCAAGTGCTGGGAAATCATCCTTGTCGTATTGAGCCTTTGGAATTATTTAGGACTTGTAATTTAAACAACTACTATCTTAATCTATTCCATTTTATTGTGTGTGACTCGGGAATTAGTTTACAAATATTTCTGCTTGGTATATAAAGCAACTTTACATTTTCTATGTGTGAATTATATCGAATCAAAATAATAACGACTTTATCTGTCAATCGTTGCTACAGTAGTGTTGCCACATTACTGTTGCCACAAGCCGTTGAGATCGTTGAAATCATCGATCCGTCCTCCTTCTCGAACTTTAATTGAGTCAAGTTCGATTGCAATGAAGTTGACGCCATTGTGCGGTTCGATATTATGGAATCCGTATCGTTAAAGTATGGCTTGGGTTCGAACTTCTTAACAGGGCTAAGATCACAGTCCACCGGAATATGTCGCCCTGGAATCATCGTAATGGCTAGCTCGTTGCAGAAAGCGTCAGAGAATTGATAGCCCCAGCGGACCACAGTCGATAGAGAGCAAAATTTGGTTGCATCAACACTTTCATGGTACTCGCATGCAATTAAACTCCGATGTTCGTAGATGTCGCGCTCGAACACAGCTGCCATCAAGTGGTAATTTTCTGGCACTTTGCCTTCTGATAAGTCCGCAGCTTTAACGCCAAGTTGGTAGAAGAGGTACTCAATTGAGTAAATCTTGATTTTTTCCGAATCTGGTTCGTAACCCATGAACTCTAGAATGTGGGATGTGAGAGAATGAATACCGTCAACTTTAATTCAAGGGGGTTTATTGAAGTAATAATTAGTTCATATAATAATAATATTTAATCCATGCAACTTCTAACTATGATAACTTTTCGCGCGGCGACGACAACTTTAGATTTCAAAAAGACGACTCTGAGAACAACTTTAAACAACTGTACTGATAATTTAAAACTTTGCGCATCTTCGGAAGTGAACTCTATAAGAGACTGAAACGACTGACTGACTCGACGCGACTCGACTGCTACAGCTTGTTTTCCAACTGGCGGCTGCTCTCGTCACTCACTACATGTATTTCTATACTACTCGTCGCCACGTCAAACTCCTCCCTCAGCGCCTCTTTTAATGCTGACCAAGACGTCAGCCCTCGTTCACCCTGAACAAAAAGCTGAGCCAGACCATCGAGTGATTTTTTAGCGAAAACATACATCTAAAGCTCACTCCATCTCATCAAAACTGCCGTTTCTTCAAAATCAGAAATCCATTTCCTCACTGGATATCCGTCCTTGCCATTGAATGTCTTTAGGGCGCCCTCTATGTCTCGAAACGATAGTGAGAATCTATGCTGCTCCTCATATCTTCTCTCATATAAATTCATTCTTGATATATCTTGCCTCCTTTTTCCATCGTCGGAATTGTCTTTTTTGTCAGCTTTATTCACTTCGGCTCCTTCTTCTTTTTCTTGTTCAATATCGTCAATTACCTTCGATGCAAGTTGGTCAAGATTTCTCAAATAAAAACATACATCGCTGATCATTTCCTCCTTTGTCCCGCTGTCAATACACAGGATACCAGCAACATCATATAGTTCGGCGAGTGAAAACGTTTCCTCGATGAATTTTTTCTTGGCTTCTTCTTCAGCAGAATCCTCTTCAAAATCAAATCCAGCGAATTCTCGTAGTCTTTTATAAACATTTATGAAACAAATTTCTTTTACGAAAAATAAACAAAAGAATTCAAAGTAATAATAAAATAATATTTCCAGAAATCGTCAAGTAGTTGAGAAACAATAAAACAATTTGTTGTGCTCCTAAATTCCAAAAAAAAAAATTACTCCTGATGGAAGAAACGACCTCTTCCACTGCCAAGACCCAAACTTTTGACTGAATTGGTATCAGATGCGTTGCTTCTGGGCGCAATTCCACGACCTCTTCCACTTACAATTGACCCAAAACTAAAAGATTCTTCATTTGGTAGTCTGGGATTCAGTTTAGCACGAATAGCCCAATGATTATCGACCTTTGAATCTTCATCAGAAGCGTCATTGACGGATGAATAATTAGAAACTTTAGTCTTTTTTGAACCCTTTTTACCCCCAAGTGCTGGGAAATCATCCTTGTCGTATTGAGCCTTTGGAATTATTTAGGACTTGTAATTTAAACAACTACTATCTTAATCTATTCCATTTTATTGTGTGTGACTCGGGAATTAGTTTACAAATATTTCTGCTTGGTATATAAAGCAACTTTACAATTTCTATGTGTGAATTATATCGAATCAAAATAATAACGACTTTATCTGTCAATCGTTGCTACAGTAGTGTTGCCACATTACTGTTGCCACAAGCCGTTGAGATCGTTGAAATCATCGATCCGTCCTCCTTCTCGAACTTTAATTGAGTCAAGTTCGATTGGAATGAAGTTGACGCCATTGTGCGGTTCGATATTATGGAATCGGTATCGTTAAAGTATAGCTTGGGTTCGAACTTCTTAACAGGGCTAAGATCACAGTCCACCGGAATATGTCGCCCTGGAATCATCGTAATGGCTAGCTCGTTGCAGAAAGCGTCAGAGAATTGATAGCCCCAGCGGACCACAGTCGATAGGGAGCAAAATTTGGTTGCATCAACACTTTCATGGTACTCGCATGCAATTAAACTCCGATGCTCGTAGATGTCGCGCTCGAACACAGCTGCCATCACGTGGTAATTTTCTGGCACTTTGCCTTCTGATAAGTCCGCAGCTTTAACGCCAAGTTGGTAGAAAAGGTACTCAATTGAGTAAATCTTGATTTTTTCCGAATCTGGTTCGTAACCCATGAACTCTAGAATGTGGGATGTGAGAGAATGAATACCGTCAACTTTAATTCAAGGGGGTTTATTGAAGTAATAATTAGTTCATATAATAATAATATTTAATCCATGCAACTTCTAACTATGATAACTTTTCGCGCGGCGACGACAACTTTAGATTTCAAAAAGACGACTCTGAGAACAACTTTAAACAACTGTACTGATAATTTACAACTTTGCGCATCTTCGGAAGTGAACTCTATAAGAGACTGAAACGACTGACTGACTCGACGCGACTCGACTGCTACAGCTTGTTTTCCAACTGGCGGCTGCTCTCGTCACTCACTACATGTATTTCTATACTACTCGTCGCCACGTCAAACTCCTCCCTCAGCGCCTCTTTTAATGCTGACCAAGACGTCAGCCCTCGTTCACCCTGAACAAAAAGCTGAGCCAGACCATCGAGTGATTTTTTAGCGAAAACATACATCTAAAGCTCACTCCATCTCATCAAAACTGCCGTTTCTTCAAAATCAGAAATCCATTTCCTCACTGGATATCCGTCCTTGCCATTGAATGTCTTTAGGGCGCCCTCTATGTCTCGAAACGATAGTGAGAATCTATGCTGCTCCTCATATCTTCTCTCATATAAATTCATTCTTGATATATCTTGCCTCCTTTTTCCATCGTCGGAATTGTCTTTTTTGTCAGCTTTATTCACTTCGGCTCCTTCTTCTTTTTCTTGTTCAATATCGTCAATTACCTTCGATGCAAGTTGGTCAAGATTTCTCAAATAAAAACATACATCGCTGATCATTTCCTCCTTTGTCCCGCTGTCAATACACAGGATACCAGCAACATCATATAGTTCGGCGAGTGAAAACGTTTCCTCGATGAATTTTTTCTTGGCTTCTTCTTCAGCACAATCCTCTTCAAAATCAAATCCAGCGAATTCTCGTAGTCTTTTATAAACATTTATGAAACAAATTTCTTTTACGAAAAATAAACAAAAGAATTCAAAGTAATAATAAAATAATATTTCCAGAAATCGTCAAGTAGTTGAGAAACAATAAAACAATTTGTTGTGCACCTAAATTCCAAAAAAAAAAATTACTCCTGATGGAAGAAACGACCTCTTCCACTGCCAAGACCCAAACTTTTGACTGAATTGGTATCAGATGCGTTGCTTCTGGGCGCAATTCCACGACCTCTTCCACTTACAATTGACCCAAAACTAAAAGATTCTTCATTTGGTAGTCTGGGATACAGTTTAGCACGAATAGCCCAATGATTATCGACCTTTGAATCTTCATCAGAAGCGTCATTGACGGATGAATAATTAGAAACTTTAGTCTTTTTTGAACCCTTTTTACCCCCAAGTGCTGGGAAATCATCCTTGTCGTATTGAGCCTTTGGAATTATTTAGGACTTGTAATTTAAACAACTACTATCTTAATCTATTCCATTTTATTGTGTGTGACTCGGAAATTAGTTTACAAATATTTCTGCTTGGTATATAAAGCAACTTTACATTTTCTATGTGTGAATTATATCGAATCAAAATAATAACGACTTTATCTGTCAATCGTTGCTACAGTAGTGTTGCCACATTACTGTTGCCACAAGCCGTTGAGATCGTTGAAATCATCGATCCGTCCTCCTTCTCGAACTTTAATTGAGTCAAGTTCGATTGGAATGAAGTTGACGCCATTGTGCGGTTCGATATTATGGAATCGGTATCGTTAAAGTATGGCTTGGGTTCGAACTTCTTAACAGGGCTAAGATCACAGTCCACCGGAATATGTCGCCCTGGAATCATCGTAATGGCTAGCTCGTTGCAGAAAGCGTCAGAGAATTGATAGCCCCAGCGGACCACAGTCGATAGAGAGCAAAATTTGGTTGCATCAACACTTTCATGGTACTCGCATGCAATTAAACTCCGATGTTCGTAGATGTCGCGCTCGAACACAGCTGCCATCACGTGGTAATTTTCTGGCACTTTGCCTTCTGATAAGTTCGCAGCTTTAACGCCAAGTTGGTAGAAAAGGTACTCAATTGAGTAAATCTTGATTTTTTCCGAATCTGGTTCGTAACCCATGAACTCTAGAATGTGGGATGTGAGAGAATGAATACCGTCAACTTTAATTCAAGGGGGTTTATTGAAGTAATAATTAGTTCATATAATAATAATATTTAATCCATGCAACTTCTAACTATGATAACTTTTCGCGCGGCGACGACAACTTTAGATTTCAAAAAGACGACTCTGAGAGCAACTTTAAACAACTGTACTGATAATTTACAACTTTGCGCATCTTCGGAAGTGAACTCTATAAGAGACTGAAACGACTGACTGACTCGACGCGACTCGACTGCTACAGCTTGTTTTCCAACTGGCGGCTGCTCTCGTCACTCACTACATGTATTTCTATACTACTCGTCGCCACGTCAAACTCCTCCCTCAGCGCCTCTTTTAATGCTGACCAAGACGTCAGCCCTCGTTCACCCTGAACAAAAAGCTGAGCCAGACCATCGAGTGATTTTTTAGCGAAAACATACATCTAAAGCTCACTCCATCTCATCAAAACTGCCGTTTCTTCAAAATCAGAAATCCATTTCCTCACTGGATATCCGTCCTTGCCATTGAATGTCTTTAGGGCGCCCTCTATGTCTCGAAACGATAGTGAGAATCTATGCTGCTCCTCATATCTTCTCTCATATAAATTCATTCTTGATATATCTTGCCTCCTTTTTCCATCGTCGGAATTGTCTTTTTTGTCAGCTTTATTCACTTCGGCTCCTTCTTCTTTTTCTTGTTCAATATCGTCAATTACCTTCGATGCAAGTTGGTCAAGATTTCTCAAATAAAAACATACATCGCTGATCATTTCTTCCTTTGTCCCGCTGTCAATACACAGGATACCAGCAACATCATATAGTTCGGCGGGTGAAAACGTTTCCTCGATGAATTTTTTCTTGGCTTCTTCTTCAGCAGAATCCTCTTCAAAATCAAATCCAGCGAATTCTCGTAGTCTTTTATAAACATTTATGAAACAAATTTCTTTTACGAAAAATAAACAAAAGAATTCAAAGTAATAATAAAATAATATTTCCAGAAATCGTCAAGTAGTTGAGAAACAATAAAACAATTTGTTGTGCTCCTAAATTCCAAAAAAAAAAAATTACTCCTGATGGAAGAAACGACCTCTTCCACTGCCAAGACCCAAACTTTTGACTGAATTGGTATCAGATGCGTTGCTTCTGGGCGCAATTCCACGACCTCTTCCACTTACAATTGACCCAAAACTAAAAGATTCTTCATTTGGTAGTCTGGGATTCAGTTTAGCACGAATAGCCCAATGATTATCGAACTTTGAATCTTCATCAGAAGCGTCATTGACGGATGAATAATTAGAAACTTTAGTCTTTTTTGAACCCTTTTTACCCCCAAGTGCTGGGAAATCATCCTTGTCGTATTGAGCCTTTGGAATTATTTAGGACTTGTAATTTAAACAACTACTATCTTAATCTATTCCATTTTATTGTGTGTGACTCGGGAATTAGTTTACAAATATTTCTGCTTGGTATATAAAGCAACTTTACATTTTCTATGTGTGAATTATATCGAATCAAAATAATAACGACTTTATCTGTCAATCGTTGCTACAGTAGTGTTGCCACATTACTGTTGCCACAAGCCGTTGAGATCGTTGAAATCATCGATCCGTCCTCCTTCTCGAACTTTAATTGAGTCAAGTTCGATTGCAATGAAGTTGACGCCATTGTGCGGTTCGATATTATGGAATCCGTATCGTTAAAGTATGGCTTGGGTTCGAACTTCTTAACAGGGCTAAGATCACAGTCCACCGGAATATGTCGCCCTGGAATCATCGTAATGGCTAGCTCGTTGCAGAAAGCGTCAGAGAATTGATAGCCCCAGCGGACCACAGTCGATAGAGAGCAAAATTTGGTTGCATCAACACTTTCATGGTACTCGCATGCAATTAAACTCCGATGTTCGTAGATGTCGCGCTCGAACACAGCTGCCATCAAGTGGTAATTTTCTGGCACTTTGCCTTCTGATAAGTCCGCAGCTTTAACGCCAAGTTGGTAGAAAAGGTACTCAATTGAGTAAATCTTGATTTTTTCCGAATCTGGTTCGTAACCCATGAACTCTAGAATGTGGGATGTGAGAGAATGAATACCGTCAACTTTAATTCAAGGGGGTTTATTGAAGTAATAATTAGTTCATATAATAATAATATTTAATCCATGCAACTTCTAACTATGATAACTCTTCGCGCGGCAACGACAACTTTAGATTTCAAAAAGACGACTCTGAGAACAACTTTAAACAACTGTACTGATAATTTAAAACTTTGCGCATCTTCGGAAGTGAACTCTATAAGAGACTGAAACGACTGACTGACTCGACGCGACTCGACTGCTACAGCTTGTTTTCCAACTGGCGGCTGCTCTCGTCACTCACTACATGTATTTCTATACTACTCGTCGCCACGTCAAACTCCTCCCTCAGCGCCTCTTTTAATGCTGACCAAGACGTCAGCCCTCGTTCACCCTGAACAAAAAGCTGAGCCAGACTATCGAGTGATTTTTTAGCGAAAACATACATCTAAAGCTCACTCCATCTCATCAAAACTGCCGTTTCTTCAAAATCAGAAATCCATTTCCTCACTGGATATCCGTCCTTGCCATTGAATGTCTTTAGGGCGCCCTCTATGTCTCGAAACGATAGTGAGAATCTATGCTGCTCCTCATATCTTCTCTCATATAAATTCATTCTTGATATATCTTGCCTCCTTTTTCCATCGTCGGAATTGTCTTTTTTGTCAGCTTTATTCACTTCGGCTCCTTCTTCTTTTTCTTGTTCAATATCGTCAATTACCTTCGATGCAAGTTGGTCAAGATTTCTCAAATAAAAACATATATCGCTGATCATTTCCTCCTTTGTCCCGCTGTCAATACACAGGATACCAGCAACATCATATAGTTCGGCGAGTGAAAACGTTTCCTCGATGAATTTTTTCTTGGCTTCTTCTTCAGCAGAATCCTCTTCAAAATCAAATCCAGCGAATTCTCGTAGTCTTTTATAAACATTTATGAAACAAATTTCTTTTACGAAAAATAAACAAAATAATTCAAAGTAATAATAAAATAATATTTCCAGAAATCGTCAAGTAGTTGAGAAACAATAAAACAATTTGTTGTGCTCCTAAATTCCAAAAAAAAAAATTACTCCTGATGGAAGAAACGACCTCTTCCACTGCCAAGACCCAAACTTTTGACTGAATTGGTATCAGATGCGTTGCTTTTGGGCGCAATTCCACGACCTCTTCCACTTACAATTGACCCAAAACTAAAAGATTCTTCATTTGGTAGTCTGGGATTCAGTTTAGCACGAATAGCCCAATGATTATCGACCTTTGAATCTTCATCAGAAGCGTCATTGACGGATGAATAATTAGAAACTTTAGTCTTTTTTGAACCCTTTTTACCCCCAAGTGCTGGGAAATCATCCTTGTCGTATTGAGCCTTTGGAATTATTTAGGACTTGTAATTTAAACAACTACTATCTTAATCTATTCCATTTTATTGTGTGTGACTCGGGAATTAGTTTACAAATATTTCTGCTTGGTATATAAAGCAACTTTACATTTTCTATGTGTGAATTATATCGAATCAAAATAATAACGACTTTATCTGTCAATCGTTGCTACAGTAGTGTTGCCACATTACTGTTGCCACAAGCCGTTGAGATCGTTGAAATCATCGATCCGTCCTCCTTCTCGAACTTTAATTGAGTCAAGTTCGATTGGAATGAAGTTGACGCCATTGTGCGGTTCGATATTATGGAATCGGTATCGTTAAAGTATAGCTTGGGTTCGAACTTCTTAACAGGGCTAAGATCACAGTCCACCGGAATATGTCGCCCTGGAATCATCGTAACGGCTAGCTCGTTGCAGAAAGCGTCAGAGAATTGATAGCCCCAGCGGACCACAGTCGATAGAGAGCAAAATTTGGTTGCATCAACACTTTCATGGTACTCGCATGCAATTAAACTCCGATGTTCGTAGATGTCGCGCTCGAACACAGCTGCCATCACGTGGTAATTTTCTGGCACTTTGCCTTCTGATAAGTCCGCAGCTTTAACGCCAAGTTGGTAGAAAAGGTACTCAGTTGAGTAAATCTTGATTTTTTCCGAATCTGGTTCGTAACCCATGAACTCTAGAATGTGGGATGTGAGAGAATGAATACCGTCAACTTTAATTCAAGGGGGTTTATTGAAGTAATAATTAGTTCATATAATAATAATATTTAATCCATGCAACTTCTAACTATGATAACTTTTCGCGCGGCGACGACAACTTTAGATTTCACAAAGACGACTCTGAGAACAACTTTAAACAACTGTACTGATAATTTACAACTTTGCGCATCTTCGGAAGTGAACTCTATATGAGACTGAAACGACTGACTGACTCGACGCGACTCGACTGCTACAGCTTGTTTTCCAACTGGCGGCTGCTCTCGTCACTCACTACATGTATTTCTATACTACTCGTCGCCACGTCAAACTCCTCCCTCAGCGCCTCTTTTAATGCTGACCAAGACGTCAGCCCTCGTTCACCCTGAACAAAAAGCTGAGCCAGACCATCGAGTGATTTTTTAGCGAAAACATACATCTAAAGCTCACTCCATCTCATCAAAACTGCCGTTTCTTCAAAATCAGAAATCCATTTCCTCACTGGATATCCGTCCTTGCCATTGAATGTCTTTAGGGCGCCCTCTATGTCTCGAAACGATAGTGAGAATCTATGCTGCTCCTCATATCTTCTCTCATATAAATTCATTCTTGATATATCTTGCCTCCTTTTTCCATCGTCGGAATTGTCTTTTTTGTCAGCTTTATTCACTTCGGCTCCTTCTTCTTTTTCTTGTTCAATATCGTCAATTACCTTCGATGCAAGTTGGTCAAGATTTCTCAAATAAAAACATACATCGCTGATCATTTCCTCCTTTGTCCCGCTGTCAATACACAGGATACCAGCAACATCATATAGTTCGGCGAGTGAAAACGTTTCCTCGATGAATTTTTTCTTGGCTTCTTCTTCAGCAGAATCCTCTTCAAAATCAAATCCAGCGAATTCTCGTAGTCTTTTATAAACATTTATGAAACAAATTTCTTTTACGAAAAATAAACAAAAGAATTCAAAGTAATAATAAAATAATATTTCCAGAAATCGTCAAGTAGTTGAGAAACAATAAAACAATTTGTTGTGCTCCTAAATTCCAAAAAAAAAAATTACTCCTGATGGAAGAAACGACCTCTTCCACTGCCAAGACCCAAACTTTTGACTGAATTGGTATCAGATGCGTTGCTTCTGGGCGCAATTCCACGACCTCTTCCACTTACAATTGACCCAAAACTAAAAGATTCTTCATTTGGTAGTCTGGGATTCAGTTTAGCACGAATAGCCCAATGATTATCGACCTTTGAATCTTCATCAGAAGCGTCATTGACGGATGAATAATTAGAAACTTTAGTCTTTTTTGAACCCTTTTTACCCCCAAGTGCTGGGAAATCATCCTTGTCGTATTGAGCCTTTGGAATTATTTAGGACTTGTAATTTAAACAACTACTATCTTAATCTATTCCATTTTATTGTGTGTGACTCGGAAATTAGTTTACAAATATTTCTGCTTGGTATATAAAGCAACTTTACATTTTCTATGTGTGAATTATATCGAATCAAAATAATAACGACTTTATCTGTCAATCGTTGCTACAGTAGTGTTGCCACATTACTGTTGCCACAAGCCGTTGAGATCGTTGAAATCATCGATCCGTCCTCCTTCTCGAACTTTAATTGAGTCAAGTTCGATTGGAATGAAGTTGACGCCATTGTGCGGTTCGATATTATGGAATCGGTATCGTTAAAGTATGGCTTGGGTTCGAACTTCTTAACAGGGCTAAGATCACAGTCCACCGGAATATGTCGCCCTGGAATCATCGTAATGGCTAGCTCGTTGCAGAAAGCGTCAGAGAATTGATAGCCCCAGCGGACCACAGTCGATAGAGAGCAAAATTTGGTTGCATCAACACTTTCATGGTACTCGCATGCAATTAAACTCCGATGTTCGTAGATGTCGCGCTCGAACACAGCTGCCATCACGTGGTAATTTTCTGGCACTTTGCCTTCTGATAAGTTCGCAGCTTTAACGCCAAGTTGGTAGAAAAGGTACTCAATTGAGTAAATCTTGATTTTTTCCGAATCTGGTTCGTAACCCATGAACTCTAGAATGTGGGATGTGAGAGAATGAATACCGTCAACTTTAATTCAAGGGGGTTTATTGAAGTAATAATTAGTTCATATAATAATAATATTTAATCCATGCAACTTCTAACTATGATAACTTTTCGCGCGGCGACGACAACTTTAGATTTCAAAAAGACGACTCTGAGAACAACTTTAAACAACTGTACTGATAATTTACAACTTTGCGCATCTTCGGAAGTGAACTCTATAAGAGACTGAAACGACTGACTGACTCGACGCGACTCGACTGCTACAGCTTGTTTTCCAACTGGCGGCTGCTCTCGTCACTCACTACATGTATTTCTATACTACTCGTCGCCACGTCAAACTCCTCCCTCAGCGCCTCTTTTAATGCTGACCAAGACGTCAGCCCTCGTTCACCCTGAACAAAAAGCTGAGCCAGACCATCGAGTGATTTTTTAGCGAAAACATACATCTAAAGCTCACTCCATCTCATCAAAACTGCCGTTTCTTCAAAATCAGAAATCCATTTCCTCACTGGATATCCGTCCTTGCCATTGAATGTCTTTAGGGCGCCCTCTATGTCTCGAAACGATAGTGAGAATCTATGCTGCTCCTCATATCTTCTCTCATATAAATTCATTCTTGATATATCTTGCCTCCTTTTTCCATCGTCGGAATTGTCTTTTTTGTCAGCTTTATTCACTTCGGCTCCTTCTTCTTTTTCTTGTTCAATATCGTCAATTACCTTCGATGCAAGTTGGTCAAGATTTCTCAAATAAAAACATACATCGCTGATCATTTCCTCCTTTGTCCCGCTGTCAATACACAGGATACCAGCAACATCATATAGTTCGGCGAGTGAAAACGTTTCCTCGATGAATTTTTTCTTGGCTTCTTCTTCAGCAGAATCCTCTTCAAAATCAAATCCAGCGAATTCTCGTAGTCTTTTATAAACATTTATGAAACAAATTTCTTTTACGAAAAATAAACAAAAGAATTCAAAGTAATAATAAAATAATATTTCCAGAAATCGTCAAGTAGTTGAGAAACAATAAAACAATTTGTTGTGCTCCTAAATTCCAAAAAAAAAAATTACTCCTGATGGAAGAAACGACCTCTTCCACTGCCAAGACCCAAACTTTTGACTGAATTGGTATCAGATGCGTTGCTTCTGGGCGCAATTCCACGACCTCTTCCACTTACAATTGACCCAAAACTAAAAGATTCTTCATTTGGTAGTCTGGGATTCAGTTTAGCACGAATAGCCCAATGATTATCGACCTTTGAATCTTCATCAGAAGCGTCATTGACGGATGAATAATTAGAAACTTTAGTCTTTTTTGAACCCTTTTTACCCCCAAGTGCTGGGAAATCATCCTTGTCGTATTGAGCCTTTGGAATTATTTAGGACTTGTAATTTAAACAACTACTATCTTAATCTATTCCATTTTATTGTGTGTGACTCGGAAATTAGTTTACAAATATTTCTGCTTGGTATATAAAGCAACTTTACATTTTCTATGTGTGAATTATATCGAATCAAAATAATAACGACTTTATCTGTCAATCGTTGCTACAGTAGTGTTGCCACATTACTGTTGCGACAAGCCGTTGAGATCGTTGAAATCATCGATCCGTCCTCCTTCTCGAACTTTAATTGAGTCAAGTTCGATTGGAATGAAGTTGACGCCATTGTGCGGTTCGATATTATGGAATCGGTATCGTTAAAGTATGGCTTGGGTTCGAACTTCTTAACAGGGCTAAGATCACAGTCCACCGGAATATGTCGCCCTGGAATCATCGTAATGGCTAGCTCGTTGCAGAAAGCGTCAGAGAATTGATAGCCCCAGCGGACCACAGTCGATAGAGAGCAAAATTTGGTTGCATCAACACTTTCATGGTACTCGCATGCAATTAAACTCCGATGTTCGTAGATGTCGCGCTCGAACACAGCTGCCATCACGTGGTAATTTTCTGGCACTTTGCCTTCTGATAAGTCCGCAGCTTTAACGCCAAGTTGGTAGAAAAGGTACTCAATTGAGTAAATCTTGATTTTTTCCGAATCTGGTTCGTAACCCATGAACTCTAGAATGTGGGATGTGAGAGAATGAATACCGTCAACTTTAATTCAAGGGGGTTTATTGAAGTAATAATTAGTTCATATAATAATAATATTTAATCCATGCAACTTCTAACTATGATAACTTTTCGCGCGGCGACGACAACTTTAGATTTCAAAAAGACGACTCTGAGAACAACTTTAAACAACTGTACTGATAATTTACAACTTTGCGCATCTTCGGAAGTGAACTCTATAAGAGACTGAAACGACTGACTGACTCGACGCGACTCGACTGCTACAGCTTGTTTTCCAACTGGCGGCTGCTCTCGTCACTCACTACATGTATTTCTATACTACTCGTCGCCACGTCAAACTCCTCCCTCAGCGCCTCTTTTAATGCTGACCAAGACGTCAGCCCTCGTTCACCCTGAACAAAAAGCTGAGCCAGACCATCGAGTGATTTTTTAGCGAAAACATACATCTAAAGCTCACTCCATCTCATCAAAACTGCCGTTTCTTCAAAATCAGAAATCCATTTCCTCACTGGATATCCGTCCTTGCCATTGAATGTCTTTAGGGCGCCCTCTATGTCTCGAAACGATAGTGAGAATCTATGCTGCTCCTCATATCTTCTCTCATATAAATTCATTCTTGATATATCTTGCCTCCTTTTTCCATCGTCGGAATTGTCTTTTTTGTCAGCTTTATTCACTTCGGCTCCTTCTTCTTTTTCTTGTTCAATATCGTCAATTACCTTCGATGCAAGTTGGTCAAGATTTCTCAAATAAAAACATACATCGCTGATCATTTCCTCCTTTGTCCCGCTGTCAATACACAGGATACCAGCAACATCATATAGTTCGGCGAGTGAAAACGTTTCCTCGATGAATTTTTTCTTGGCTTCTTCTTCAGCAGAATCCTCTTCAAAATCAAATCCAGCGAATTCTCGTAGTCTTTTATAAACATTTATGAAACAAATTTCTTTTACGAAAAATAAACAAAAGAATTCAAAGTAATAATAAAATAATATTTCCAGAAATCGTCAAGTAGTTGAGAAACAATAAAACAATTTGTTGTGCTCCTAAATTCCAAAAAAAAAAATTACTCCTGATGGAAGAAACGACCTCTTCCACTGCCAAGACCCAAACTTTTGACTGAATTGGTATCAGATGCGTTGCTTCTGGGCGCAATTCCACGACCTCTTCCACTTACAATTGACCCAAAACTAAAAGATTCTTCATTTGGTAGTCTGGGATTCAGTTTAGCACGAATAGCCCAATGATTATCGACCTTTGAATCTTCATCAGAAGCGTCATTGACGGATGAATAATTAGAAACTTTAGTCTTTTTTGAACCCTTTTTACCCCCAAGTGCTGGGAAATCAACCTTGTCGTATTGAGCCTTTGGAATTATTTAGGACTTGTAATTTAAACAACTACTATCTTAATCTATTCCATTTTATTGTGTGTGACTCGGGAATTAGTTTACAAATATTTCTGCTTGGTATATAAAGCAACTTTACATTTTCTATGTGTGAATTATATCGAATCAAAATAATAACGACTTTATCTGTCAATCGTTGCTACAGTAGTGTTGCCACATTACTGTTGCCACAAGCCGTTGAGATCGTTGAAATCATCGATCCGTCCTCCTTCTCGAACTTTAATTGAGTTAAGTTCGATTGCAATGAAGTTGACGCCATTGTGCGGTTCGATATTATGGAATCGGTATCGTTAAAGTATAGCTTGGGTTCGAACTTCTTAACAGGGCTAAGATCACAGTCCACCGGAATATGTCGCCCTGGAATCATCGTAATGGCTAGCTCGTTGCAGAAAGCGTCAGAGAATTGATAGCCCCAGCGGACCACAGTCGATAGGGAGCAAAATTTGGTTGCATCAACACTTTCATGGTACTCGCATGCAATTAAACTCCGATGCTCGTAGATGTCGCGCTCGAACACAGCTGCCATCACGTGGTAATTTTCTGGCACTTTGCCTTCTGATAAGTCCGCAGCTTTAACGCCAAGTTGGTAGAAAAGGTACTCAATTGAGTAAATCTTGATTTTTTCCGAATCTGGTTCGTAACCCATGAACTCTAGAATGTGGGATGTGAGAGAATGAATACCGTCAACTTTAATTCAAGGGGGTTTATTGAAGTAATAATTAGTTCATATAATAATAATATTTAATCCATGCAACTTCTAACTATGATAACTTTTCGCGCGGCGACGACAACTTTAGATTTCAAAAAGACGACTCTGAGAACAACTTTAAACAACTGTACTGATAATTTACAACTTTGCGCATCTTCGGAAGTGAACTCTATAAGAGACTGAAACGACTGACTGACTCGACGCGACTCGACTGCTACAGCTTGTTTTCCAACTGGCGGCTGCTCTCGTCACTCACTACATGTATTTCTATACTACTCGTCGCCACGTCAAACTCCTCCCTCAGCGCCTCTTTTAATGCTGACCAAGACGTCAGCCCTCGTTCACCCTGAACAAAAAGCTGAGCCAGACCATCGAGTGATTTTTTAGCGAAAACATACATCTAAAGCTCACTCCATCTCATCAAAACTGCCGTTTCTTCAAAATCAGAAATCCATTTCCTCACTGGATATCCGTCCTTGCCATTGAATGTCTTTAGGGCGCCCTCTATGTCTCGAAACGATAGTGAGAATCTATGCTGCTCCTCATATCTTCTCTCATATAAATTCATTCTTGATATATCTTGCCTCCTTTTTCCATCGTCGGAATTGTCTTTTTTGTCAGCTTTATTCACTTCGGCTCCTTCTTCTTTTTCTTGTTCAATATCGTCAATTACCTTCGATGCAAGTTGGTCAAGATTTCTCAAATAAAAACATACATCGCTGATCATTTCTTCCTTTGTCCCGCTGTCAATACACAGGATACCAGCAACATCATATAGTTCGGCGGGTGAAAACGTTTCCTCGATGAATTTTTTCTTGGCTTCTTCTTCAGCAGAATCCTCTTCAAAATCAAATCCAGCGAATTCTCGTAGTCTTTTATAAACATTTATGAAACAAATTTCTTTTACGAAAAATAAACAAAAGAATTCAAAGTAATAATAAAATAATATTTCCAGAAATCGTCAAGTAGTTGAGAAACAATAAAACAATTTGTTGTGCTCCTAAATTCCAAAAAAAAAAAATTACTCCTGATGGAAGAAACGACCTCTTCCACTGCCAAGACCCAAACTTTTGACTGAATTGGTATCAGATGCGTTGCTTCTGGGCGCAATTCCACGACCTCTTCCACTTACAATTGACCCAAAACTAAAAGATTCTTCATTTGGTAGTCTGGGATTCAGTTTAGCACGAATAGCCCAATGATTATCGAACTTTGAATCTTCATCAGAAGCGTCATTGACGGATGAATAATTAGAAACTTTAGTCTTTTTTGAACCCTTTTTACCCCCAAGTGCTGGGAAATCATCCTTGTCGCCTTTGGAATTATTTAGGACTTGTAATTTAAACAACTACTATCTTAATCTATTCCATTTTATTGTGTGTGACTCGGGAATTAGTTTACAAATATTTCTGCTTGGTATATAAAGCAACTTTACATTTTCTATGTGTGAATTATATCGAATCAAAATAATAACGACTTTATCTGTCAATCGTTGCTACAGTAGTGTTGCCACATTACTGTTGCCACAAGCCGTTGAGATCGTTGAAATCATCGATCCGTCCTCCTTCTCGAACTTTAATTGAGTCAAGTTCGATTGCAATGAAGTTGACGCCATTGTGCGGTTCGATATTATGGAATCCGTATCGTTAAAGTATGGCTTGGGTTCGAACTTCTTAACAGGGCTAAGATCACAGTCCACCGGAATATGTCGCCCTGGAATCATCGTAATGGCTAGCTCGTTGCAGAAAGCGTCAGAGAATTGATAGCCCCAGCGGACCACAGTCGATAGAGAGCAAAATTTGGTTGCATCAACACTTTCATGGTACTCGCATGCAATTAAACTCCGATGTTCGTAGATGTCGCGCTCGAACACAGCTGCCATCAAGTGGTAATTTTCTGGCACTTTGCCTTCTGATAAGTCCGCAGCTTTAACGCCAAGTTGGTAGAAGAGGTACTCAATTGAGTAAATCTTGATTTTTTCCGAATCTGGTTCGTAACCCATGAACTCTAGAATGTGGGATGTGAGAGAATGAATACCGTCAACTTTAATTCAAGGGGGTTTATTGAAGTAATAATTAGTTCATATAATAATAATATTTAATCCATGCAACTTCTAACTATGATAACTTTTCGCGCGGCGACGACAACTTTAGATTTCAAAAAGACGACTCTGAGAACAACTTTAAACAACTGTACTGATAATTTAAAACTTTGCGCATCTTCGGAAGTGAACTCTATAAGAGACTGAAACGACTGACTGACTCGACGCGACTCGACTGCTACAGCTTGTTTTCCAACTGGCGGCTGCTCTCGTCACGCACTACATGTATTTCTATACTACTCGTCGCCACGTCAAACTCCTCCCTCAGCGCCTCTTTTAATGCTGACCAAGACGTCAGCCCTCGTTCACCCTGAACAAAAAGCTGAGCCAGACCATCGAGTGATTTTTTAGCGAAAACATACATCTAAAGCTCACTCCATCACATCAAAACTGCCGTTTCTTCAAAATCAGAAATCCATTTCCTCACTGGATATCCGTCCTTGCCATTGAATGTCTTTAGGGCGCCCTCTATGTCTCGAAACGATAGTGAGAATCTATGCTGCTCCTCATATCTTCTCTCATATAAATTCATTCTTGATATATCTTGCCTCCTTTTTCCATCGTCGGAATTGTCTTTTTTGTCAGCTTTATTCACTTCGGCTCCTTCTTCTTTTTCTTGTTCAATATCGTCAATTACCTTCGATGCAAGTTGGTCAAGATTTCTCAAATAAAAACATACATCGCTGATCATTTCCTCCTTTGTCCCGCTGTCAATACACAGGATACCAGCAACATCATATAGTTCGGCGAGTGAAAACGTTTCCTCGATGAATTTTTTCTTGGCTTCTTCTTCAGCAGAATCCTCTTCAAAATCAAATCCAGCGAATTCTCGTAGTCTTTTATAAACATTTATGAAACAAATTTCTTTTACGAAAAATAAACAAAAGAATTCAAAGTAATAATAAAATAATATTTCCAGAAATCGTCAAGTAGTTGAGAAACAATAAAACAATTTGTTGTGCTCCTAAATTCCAAAAAAAAAAATTACTCCTGATGGAAGAAACGACCTCTTCCACTGCCAAGACCCAAACTTTTGACTGAATTGGTATCAGATGCGTTGCTTCTGGGCGCAATTCCACGACCTCTTCCACTTACAATTGACCCAAAACTAAAAGATTCTTCATTTGGTAGTCTGGGATTCAGTTTAGCACGAATAGCCCAATGATTATCGACCTTTGAATCTTCATCAGAAGCGTCATTGACGGATGAATAATTAGAAACTTTAGTCTTTTTTGAACCCTTTTTACCCCCAAGTGCTGGGAAATCATCCTTGTCGTATTGAGCCTTTGGAATTATTTAGGACTTGTAATTTAAACAACTACTATCTTAATCTATTCCATTTTATTGTGTGTGACTCGGGAATTAGTTTACAAATATTTCTGCTTGGTATATAAAGCAACTTTACAATTTCTATGTGTGAATTATATCGAATCAAAATAATAACGACTTTATCTGTCAATCGTTGCTACAGTAGTGTTGCCACATTACTGTTGCCACAAGCCGTTGAGATCGTTGAAATCATCGATCCGTCCTCCTTCTCGAACTTTAATTGAGTTAAGTTCGATTGGAATGAAGTTGACGCCATTGTGCGGTTCGATATTATGGAATCGGTATCGTTAAAGTATGGCTTGGGTTCGAACTTCTTAACAGGGCTAAGATCACAGTCCACCGGAATATGTCGCCCTGGAATCATCGTAATGGCTAGCTCGTTGCAGAAAGCGTCAGAGAATTGATAGCCCCAGCGGACCACAGTCGATAGAGAGCAAAATTTGGTTGCATCAACACTTTCATGGTACTCGCATGCAATTAAACTCCGATGTTCGTAGATGTCGCGCTCGAACACAGCTGCCATCACGTGGTAATTTTCTGGCACTTTGCCTTCTGATAAGTCCGCAGCTTTAACGCCAAGTTGGTAGAAAAGGTACTCAATTGAGTAAATCTTGATTTTTTCCGAATCTGGTTCGTAACCCATGAACTCTAGAATGTGGGATGTGAGAGAATGAATACCGTCAACTTTAATTCAAGGGGGTTTATTGAAGTAATAATTAGTTCATATAATAATAATATTTAATCCATGCAACTTCTAACTATGATAACTTTTCGCGCGGCGACGACAACTTTAGATCTCAAAAAGACGACTCTGAGAACAACTTTAAACAACTGTACTGATAATTTACAACTTTGCGCATCTTCGAAAGTGAACTCTATAAGAGACTGAAACGACTGACTGACTCGACGCGACTCGACTGCTACAGCTTGTTTTCCAACTGGCGGCTGCTCTCGTCACTCACTACATGTATTTCTATACTACTCGTCGCCACGTCAAACTCCTCCCTCAGCGCCTCTTTTAATGCTGACCAAGACGTCAGCCCTCGTTCACCCTGAACAAAAAACTGAGCCAGACCATCGAGTGATTTTTTAGCGAAAACATACATCTAAAGCTCACTCCATCTCATCAAAACTGCCGTTTCTTCAAAATCAGAAATCCATTTCCCCACTGGATATCCGTCCTTGCCATTGAATGTCTTTAGGGCGCCCTCTATGTCTCGAAACGATAGTGAGAATCTATGCTGCTCCTCATATGTATCTTCTCTCATATAAATTCATTCTTGATATATCTTGCCTCCTTTTTCCATCGTCGGAATTGTCTTTTTTGTCAGCTTTATTCACTTCGGCTCCTTCTTCTTTTTCTTGTTCAATATCGTCAATTACCTTCGATGCAAGTTGGTCAAGATTTCTCAAATAAAAACATACATCGCTGATCATTTCCTCCTTTGTCCCGCTGTCAATACACAGGATACCAGCAACATCATATAGTTCGGCGAGTGAAAACGTTTCCTCGATGAATTTTTTCTTGGCTTCTTCTTCAGCAGAATCCTCTTCAAAATCAAATCCAGCGAATTCTCGTAGTCTTTTATAAACATTTATGAAACAAATTTCTTTTACGAAAAATAAACAAAAGAATTCAAAGTAATAATAAAATAATATTTCCAGAAATCGTCAAGTAGTTGAGAAACAATAAAACAATTTGTTGTGCTCCTAAATTCCAAAAAAAAAAATTACTCCTGATGGAAGAAACGACCTCTTCCACTGCCAAGACCCAAACTTTTGACTGAATTGGTATCAGATGCGTTGCTTCTGGGCGCAATTCCACGACCTCTTCCACTTACAATTGACCCAAAACTAAAAGATTCTTCATTTGGTAGTCTGGGATTCAGTTTAGCACGAATAGCCCAATGATTATCGACCTTTGAATCTTCATCAGAAGCGTCATTGACGGATGAATAATTAGAAACTTTAGTCTTTTTTGAACCCTTTTTACCCCCAAGTGCTGGGAAATCATCCTTGTCGTATTGAGCCTTTGGAATTATTTAGGACTTGTAATTTAAACAACTACTATCTTAATCTATTCCATTTTATTGTGTGTGACTCGGAAATTAGTTTACAAATATTTCTGCTTGGTATATAAAGCAACTTTACATTTTCTATGTGTGAATTATATCGAATCAAAATAATAACGACTTTATCTGTCAATCGTTGCTACAGTAGTGTTGCCACATTACTGTTGCCACAAGCCGTTGAGATCGTTGAAATCATCGATCCGTCCTCCTTCTCGAACTTTAATTGAGTCAAGTTCGATTGGAATGAAGTTGACGCCATTGTGCGGTTCGATATTATGGAATCGGTATCGTTAAAGTATGGCTTGGGTTCGAACTTCTTAACAGGGCTAAGATCACAGTCCACCGGAATATGTCGCCCTGGAATCATCGTAATGGCTAGCTCGTTGCAGAAAGCGTCAGAGAATTGATAGCCCCAGCGGACCACAGTCGATAGAGAGCAAAATTTGGTTGCATCAACACTTTCATGGTACTCGCATGCAATTAAACTCCGATGTTCGTAGATGTCGCGCTCGAACACAGCTGCCATCACGTGGTAATTTTCTGGCACTTTGCCTTCTGATAAGTCCGCAGCTTTAACGCCAAGTTGGTAGAAAAGGTACTCAATTGAGTAAATCTTGATTTTTTCCGAATCTGGTTCGTAACCCATGAACTCTAGAATGTGGGATGTGAGAGAATGAATACCGTCAACTTTAATTCAAGGGGGTTTATTGAAGTAATAATTAGTTCATATAATAATAATATTTAATCCATGCAACTTCTAACTATGATAACTTTTCGCGCGGCGACGACAACTTTAGATTTCAAAAAGACGACTCTGAGAACAACTTTAAACAACTGTACTGATAATTTACAACTTTGCGCATCTTCGGAAGTGAACTCTATAAGAGACTGAAACGACTGACTGACTCGACGCGACTCGACTGCTACAGCTTGTTTTCCAACTGGCGGCTGCTCTCGTCACTCACTACATGTATTTCTATACTACTCGTCGCCACGTCAAACTCCTCCCTCAGCGCCTCTTTTAATGCTGACCAAGACGTCAGCCCTCGTTCACCCTGAACAAAAAGCTGAGCCAGACCATCGAGTGATTTTTTAGCGAAAACATACATCTAAAGCTCACTCCATCTCATCAAAACTGCCGTTTCTTCAAAATCAGAAATCCATTTCCTCACTGGATATCCGTCCTTGCCATTGAATGTCTTTAGGGCGCCCTCTATGTCTCGAAACGATAGTGAGAATCTATGCTGCTCCTCATATCTTCTCTCATATAAATTCATTCTTGATATATCTTGCCTCCTTTTTCCATCGTCGGAATTGTCTTTTTTGTCAGCTTTATTCACTTCGGCTCCTTCTTCTTTTTCTTGTTCAATATCGTCAATTACCTTCGATGCAAGTTGGTCAAGATTTCTCAAATAAAAACATACATCGCTGATCATTTCCTCCTTTGTCCCGCTGTCAATACACAGGATACCAGCAACATCATATAGTTCGGCGAGTGAAAACGTTTCCTCGATGAATTTTTTCTTGGCTTCTTCTTCAGCAGAATCCTCTTCAAAATCAAATCCAGCGAATTCTCGTAGTCTTTTATAAACATTTATGAAACAAATTTCTTTTACGAAAAATAAACAAAAGAATTCAAAGTAATAATAAAATAATATTTCCAGAAATCGTCAAGTAGTTGAGAAACAATAAAACAATTTGTTGTGCTCCTAAATTCCAAAAAAAAAAATTACTCCTGATGGAAGAAACGACCTCTTCCACTGCCAAGACCCAAACTTTTGACTGAATTGGTATCAGATGCGTTGCTTCTGGGCGCAATTCCACGACCTCTTCCACTTACAATTGACCCAAAACTAAAAGATTCTTCATTTGGTAGTCTGGGATTCAGTTTAGCACGAATAGCCCAATGATTATCGACCTTTGAATCTTCATCAGAAGCGTCATTGACGGATGAATAATTAGAAACTTTAGTCTTTTTTGAACCCTTTTTACCCCCAAGTGCTGGGAAATCAACCTTGTCGTATTGAGCCTTTGGAATTATTTAGGACTTGTAATTTAAACAACTACTATCTTAATCTATTCCATTTTATTGTGTGTGACTCGGGAATTAGTTTACAAATATTTCTGCTTGGTATATAAAGCAACTTTACATTTTCTATGTGTGAATTATATCGAATCAAAATAATAACGACTTTATCTGTCAATCGTTGCTACAGTAGTGTTGCCACATTACTGTTGCCACAAGCCGTTGAGATCGTTGAAATCATCGATCCGTCCTCCTTCTCGAACTTTAATTGAGTTAAGTTCGATTGCAATGAAGTTGACGCCATTGTGCGGTTCGATATTATGGAATCGGTATCGTTAAAGTATAGCTTGGGTTCGAACTTCTTAACAGGGCTAAGATCACAGTCCACCGGAATATGTCGCCCTGGAATCATCGTAATGGCTAGCTCGTTGCAGAAAGCGTCAGAGAATTGATAGCCCCAGCGGACCACAGTCGATAGGGAGCAAAATTTGGTTGCATCAACACTTTCATGGTACTCGCATGCAATTAAACTCCGATGCTCGTAGATGTCGCGCTCGAACACAGCTGCCATCACGTGGTAATTTTCTGGCACTTTGCCTTCTGATAAGTCCGCAGCTTTAACGCCAAGTTGGTAGAAAAGGTACTCAATTGAGTAAATCTTGATTTTTTCCGAATCTGGTTCGTAACCCATGAACTCTAGAATGTGGGATGTGAGAGAATGAATACCGTCAACTTTAATTCAAGGGGGTTTATTGAAGTAATAATTAGTTCATATAATAATAATATTTAATCCATGCAACTTCTAACTATGATAACTTTTCGCGCGGCGACGACAACTTTAGATTTCAAAAAGACGAGTCTGAGAACAACTTTAAACAACTGTACTGATAATTTACAACTTTGCGCATCTTCGGAAGTGAACTCTATAAGAGACTGAAACGACTGACTGACTCGACGCGACTCGACTGCTACAGCTTGTTTTCCAACTGGCGGCTGCTCTCGTCACTCACTACATGTATTTCTATACTACTCGTCGCCACGTCAAACTCCTCCCTCAGCGCCTCTTTTAATGCTGACCAAGACGTCAGCCCTCGTTCACCCTGAACAAAAAGCTGAGCCAGACCATCGAGTGATTTTTTAGCGAAAACATACATCTAAAGCTCACTCCATCTCATCAAAACTGCCGTTTCTTCAAAATCAGAAATCCATTTCCTCACTGGATATCCGTCCTTGCCATTGAATGTCTTTAGGGCGCCCTCTATGTCTCGAAACGATAGTGAGAATCTATGCTGCTCCTCATATCTTCTCTCATATAAATTCATTCTTGATATATCTTGCCTCCTTTTTCCATCGTCGGAATTGTCTTTTTTGTCAGCTTTATTCACTTCGGCTCCTTCTTCTTTTTCTTGTTCAATATCGTCAATTACCTTCGATGCAAGTTGGTCAAGATTTCTCAAATAAAAACATACATCGCTGATCATTTCTTCCTTTGTCCCGCTGTCAATACACAGGATACCAGCAACATCATATAGTTCGGCGGGTGAAAACGTTTCCTCGATGAATTTTTTCTTGGCTTCTTCTTCAGCAGAATCCTCTTCAAAATCAAATCCAGCGAATTCTCGTAGTCTTTTATAAACATTTATGAAACAAATTTCTTTTACGAAAAATAAACAAAAGAATTCAAAGTAATAATAAAATAATATTTCCAGAAATCGTCAAGTAGTTGAGAAACAATAAAACAATTTGTTGTGCTCCTAAATTCCAAAAAAAAAAATTACTCCTGATGGAAGAAACGACCTCTTCCACTGCCAAGACCCAAACTTTTGACTGAATTGGTATCAGATGCGTTGCTTCTGGGCGCAATTCCACGACCTCTTCCACTTACAATTGACCCAAAACTAAAAGATTCTTCATTTGGTAGTCTGGGATTCAGTTTAGCACGAATAGCCCAATGATTATCGACCTTTGAATCTTCATCAGAAGCGTCATTGACGGATGAATAATTAGAAACTTTAGTCTTTTTTGAACCCTTTTTACCCCCAAGTGCTGGGAAATCATCCTTGTCGTATTGAGCCTTTGGAATTATTTAGGACTTGTAATTTAAACAACTACTATCTTAATCTATTCCATTTTATTGTGTGTGACTCGGGAATTAGTTTACAAATATTTCTGCTTGGTATATAAAGCAACTTTACATTTTCTATGTGTGAATTATATCGAATCAAAATAATAACGACTTTATCTGTCAATCGTTGCTACAGTAGTGTTGCCACATTACTGTTGCCACAAGCCGTTGAGATCGTTGAAATCATCGATCCGTCCTCCTTCTCGAACTTTAATTGAGTCAAGTTCGATTGCAATGAAGTTGACGCCATTGTGCGGTTCGATATTATGGAATCCGTATCGTTAAAGTATGGCTTGGGTTCGAACTTCTTAACAGGGCTAAGATCACAGTCCACCGGAATATGTCGCCCTGGAATCATCGTAATGGCTAGCTCGTTGCAGAAAGCGTCAGAGAATTGATAGCCCCAGCGGACCACAGTCGATAGAGAGCAAAATTTGGTTGCATCAACACTTTCATGGTACTCGCATGCAATTAAACTCCGATGTTCGTAGATGTCGCGCTCGAACACAGCTGCCATCAAGTGGTAATTTTCTGGCACTTTGCCTTCTGATAAGTCCGCAGCTTTAACGCCAAGTTGGTAGAAGAGGTACTCAATTGAGTAAATCTTGATTTTTTCCGAATCTGGTTCGTAACCCATGAACTCTAGAATGTGGGATGTGAGAGAATGAATACCGTCAACTTTAATTCAAGGGGGTTTATTGAAGTAATAATTAGTTCATATAATAATAATATTTAATCCATGCAACTTCTAACTATGATAACTTTTCGCGCGGGTTATGTATATGACAGACCCAGAAAACGTGACGTTACCTGAGCTGCCCAGCTCATCTAGCAAGACTCGGATTTTCTGAGTCAAAGTTTCTCACGATAATGTGAGAAAGTGCTGACAGCATGTCTGGCCATAATCTAAGCTAGTTAGGTAAAATTAAAGAGTTAGTTAGTTGAGTTCCGATCTTTGAATTGTTCAAGTGGCTGTTAAGAAATAAAAGTTGGTTTTGGTGCGAATCAGTTCGAGTGTTTTTTCTGTTTTAAACCCCGGAATCTACAAATTCCATAATTGGCGCAGTCGGTAGGATCTCTATCGAAAGAAAAGAGATCCAGTGAAATCGAAACAAAAAAAAAAAAATATATAAAATTCCCGAAACGATCAAAGTTCTATGTAAAGATCTCTTCAGTGTAAGTGGTGAAGTGTACCCAAGGTATAACCGAAAGAAAGTGGGAAACAAAGTAGGCCAAAGTGAAATTTAAGTGGCTTATGCAGAAACGACACTAAGGGGACATTAAACAAATCACAATTGAGAGACAACGGAATCGGGAAAGGCTATTGGACCAAAGAAGAGCCCTCGTTGAAATGGCGCAACAAGACCAAATAGAACAGTGCATAGTGACACTAACTCAACTCCTGGTGCAAAATAACCAGCCCAGAAATCAAAGGCAAAGAATAGAAAAGGAAATTCTGTATTTGCCGATATTCAAAGGAGAAAGAGGGACATTACCGTCCTTCATAGACTCGGTTACAGCAGCCCTAGCAGAATACGGAGAAGAAGCCGATAGAGCGTTCCAGATTATCCTCAACGAAAAAATCCAAGGGAGTGCAAAAAATTTACTTAAGGTGAACCCTCCAGCTAACTGGGAAGCATGCAAACAGGAACTCAAGAGACACTTCAAACCATCAAAAGACCAGATGACAATAACTAGAGAGATAAGCTCATTAAGAGTAAGTAGTATTAAAGACTTAGATAATAAAATTAGAAATATAGTAGAAGATATGATTGAATTCTCAGCTTTTAATGATAACGGGACAATAATGATAGAAATTTTCAGTGGTATGTTAGTACAAAGAATTAAGGAATTAGTGTCAGGATCACTAGCTTATGCTATAATGTCAAAATATAAATTAACAGATATTAGACAAATAGTGAATGAATTTATAGGACAAGATCAAAGCAATTTGAATTTGAATCTAATTATTAAAAATTTCAATAAGAACAATGAAAATAAAAATGTCGAAAGGAAATACATTGCTCAGCGAAATAATCATAGATCAGAAACTAATTATCAGAATAATCATAACAATTATGATCAAAATAGAACACAGCAACACAGAACTAATAACACGACCCACAGACAAAATTATAATAATTACAATCAAAATAGAACACAACAACACAGACCTAATTACCCGACTCACAGACAGAATTATAATACCTACGATCAGAATAGAACACAGCAAACAGGACAAAGTGAAAACAGAATAAGTGAAAGTTGGCAAAACAGACAAAGACCAGAACCAATGGAAGTGGACAACATAAGTAGACAGGAAACCAATACTATTGACGAAACGTTTTTTATAAATTAGCCTCGGAACATAGCAAAATCTTGATCACACTGACAATACAAAATGAGGAATATCTAGCATTAGTAGATACAGGCTCAACCATAAGTATATTAAATGAAAATAAAATTTCATCTTCTAAGTATCAAATTCTGAACAATACATCAACAACAATCAATACTATTCAAGGAGAAGTAAACAAACCTAACAAAACCGTCGCAACTCTATGCCCAAGTGAATTTAAATATTCTGAGAAGGCAAGAATGAAGTGGATAGCGATGAAATTAGATAAACCATATGATCTTTTAGTGGGAATGGATTTTATTAAGAAAAATGTAAAAGAAATAAATATAGAAAATAAAGAAATTATTTTGACTAATAAAGTGAGCCTTCCGTTCTTAACGAAAATTATCCAAGAAGAGGTTAATGTTTTGGAAGTAAGTGAAGTGCAACATCTTGTATTAGATCATTTAAATGAAAAAGAAAAAAATATGGTTCAAAAATTAATTCAAAAATATCACAAACTTCTATTTAAAGAAGGCGATATGTTAACAAATACAAACACTGTGGTTCATGAAATAAAAACCACGACAGATGAGCAAATTAATTCTAAACTTTACCGTTACCCACCGCAACATGAAGCAGAGGTACGAAAGCAAATGGAAGAAATGGAAAAACAAGGCATAATAAGGCAAAGTAGCAGTAGATACAGTTCCCCTATTATAGTAGTACCCAAAAAGAAAGATAATTCAGGTATACAAAAATTCAGAATTGTCGTAGACTATAGACGGTTAAATCAAGTAACCGTTGATGACAAATACCCCCTCCCTAATATCGAAGGCATATTAGACAAATTGGGAAAAGCCCAATATTTTAGTACTTTGGATTTAGCGAAGGGATATCATCAAATTCTTGTAGCCGAAAAAGATATTGAAAAAACCGCTTTTGTTACTCCTGCCGGATTATATGAATATGTACGAATGCCATTCGGTCTCAAGAATGCCCCGGCGACATTTCAGAGATTAATGAACGAAATACTGCGAGAGTTTATTAACCAAATTTGTGTGGTATATCTAGATGATATATTGGTATTCTCAACAACTTTGGAAGAACACGAAAAATCGTTAAGTAAAATATTTTCTAGACTTCAAGAACACAATTTGAAAATTCAGGTAGATAAATGTACTTTTCTAAAAAAAGACACTGAATTTTTAGGACATATTTTGTCAGCTGACGGAATTAAACCAAATCCTGACAAAATAAAGACGATACAGGAAATAGCAATACCAAAAACAGAAAAGCAATTAAAGGGATTTTTAGGAGCTACCGGCTTTTATAGAAAATTTATAAAAGATTATTCAAAGGTAGCATACCCTATGATTAAATACCTAAAGAAAGATAATAAAATAAATGCAAATGATCCACAATACATAGCAGCATTTGAAAACCTTAAAAGCCTTATAAGCTCACATCCAATATTAAAGTACCCAGAATATGACAAACCATTCGTTGTAACAACTGATGCTAGCGATCATGCCATAGGAGCAGTTCTGTCACAACAAGGGCATCCGGTTTGTTATATTTCAAGGACGTTAAATAATCATGAAAAAAATTATTGCACCACCGATAAAGAATTTTTGGCAATTGTATACGCTGTCAATTATTTCAGACCATATTTGTATGGTAACAAATTTAAAATTGTGACGGATCATGTCCCTATTAAATATCTGAACAGTAAATACAAAGGTAAAGAATTTTCACAAAGACATCAAAGGTGGCTACTTAAACTTCAAGAGTTTAATTATGAGATTGAGTATTTACAGGGCAAGGAAAATAAGGTAGCGGATTATTTGAGTAGACTAGAAAATACGAAAAAAATCAGTGAAGAAAACGATACAGAATCAAATCTTGTGATATCTGATACAATACATTCCGTGGACGAACAAAGATTAGACCATATAGGAATAAAAGAGGACATTGTAAACAAGTATAAAACGCAAATAATACTAACCTATAGTCCTGGAGAGGAATTAAGAACATTACATAAAAGAAGAATTATTGAAATCAATCCGTTACATACTGAAAATGAAATAAAGGATAAGTTGAGAAGATATATTAAAAAAGGGCACACAGGCATCTATTCGGAAACTTCTGACACAGATTACCATAAAGTCCAGTTAATTCTTATTTCAATGTTTTCAAATGATCGGAGCACGAAATTTATAAAATGTTCTAAGAGAGCTATAGAGATATTAACTGAAGAAGAACTGCATAGGCAATTATCTCTTTATCATACGAAGGAATCTATGCATAGCGGAATAAATGAATGTTACTACAGCCTAAAAGATAAAATTTATTATCCTAAACTTAGAGAACACATTCAATTAATAATAAATAATTGTGAGAAGTGTCAACAAGTTAAATACGACCGTAAACCGATTAAACCGAAATTTTTGTTGACAGAAATCCCGAATTCAAAGAATGATATAATTCATTTAGATATTTTTCACTTTAAAAAACATGCTTTTGTAACGATAATTGATAAACTAACAAAGTTTGCAGCAGCTTACTGCATAACGGACCGAAATTGGAGAACAAAAAAGACTCTTATGATGGAACATTTTGCAAAATTCGGAAAACCTAATAAAATAATAATGGATAACGAATTTAAAGCAGAACAGTTGATGGCATATCTAAAAGCAGAAAATATAAAAGTGCATCATACAACTCCTAATAGTCACACCGGGAACTCCGACATTGAGAGACTACACTCAACCCTGTTAGAGAAAATAACAAGTATTGAGGATAGGGAACTCTCAGTAGAAATGAAGATACAGATGGCTATAGGAAACTATAACGATCGATATCACTCGACGATCAGGTGTACTCCTAGAGAAGCTAAAGAAAATCTAGCGGTCGGAAAACTTCAGGAAATAATTAATAAAACAAAAAACCGTACAATAAACAAAAGAAATACTGCCAGGGAAAATTACGTCGAAAAAAGATTAGTAGGGCCTATTAGGAATTACAAAAGACTCAGACATAAGGACGAACCTTACTATAGGATAAAATCCTTAAGAAATGTACACACTACCAATATTAAAAGACCATTCAAATCTGCAGGCAATCAACGTCGTACTGATCCTTCTCGTGATAATACCAGCAGCACAAGGGCTACTACAAGTCAATCCAATATATGAAGAAGTAGGACATATACAGATAAAACTTCGAGAGGTGGAAATAGTCAACCAAACAAGTACTTTATTGCACATTATTAATCCTAAAGAAATAAATAATATACTTACACAAATTGAGAATAATTTAGAAGGACTAGACGTAGACAATAAAAACTTAATACGAACTGAATTATATACAATTAGAGCAAAAATCAAATCCATTATGCCAAGTGATATAAGAAATAAAAGAGGATTAATTAACTTTGTCGGTAAAGTTAATAAGTGGTTATTTGGCACAATGGACGACGAAGATAGGCAAGAAATATTAGAACACTTAAAAATAATTGATGAAAACAATCATAATGCTATAACAACACTTAATAAACAGATTGCAATAAACACACATTTTAACGACACGATGAATATACTTAAAAAAGCTGTAGAAGAAGATCGAATTAAGATGACAATAGCATTCGGCGAATTGAGCAAACAAAATAATGAAATTATAAGAAAATCATTGTATTTAGATCAGATGATAAAGTTAAGATATTTAGAGAATAAAATAAATCAAATACAGGACAACATTGCATCAGCAAAGCATAACATTGTACATCCAAGTATACTAACGGCAGAAGAAATAGAAACATATGATATTGATTTTTATAAATTAAAGTTAATAAAATTAGGAATAATGAAATACAAAGATGAACTTTTAGTAATTGCAATTAAAATTCCCCAAAATTACATTCGAACGGATTTAAAATTAATTACACCTTTACCAAATAAAGATTTTATTGAAATTGAGGAAAGTAATGAATATATTGTAGAAATTGAAAACAAAATCTTAACATATCAGGAAGATACAATGTTAAAAGATTTAAAAACTAGTAAATTGTGCATTTGGAAAAATCAATGTAAATATAGGTATAATAACAAAACAAAAATCGAAATTTTGGATGATGAAACTTTATTAGTAAAAAATGCCGAAAAAGAAAATTTAATTCAAAATTGTGATGATAGAAATATAACTTTAAATAAAAATTACTTTATATCTTTTTATAATTGTGAAATTAAGTTGTACCAAGAGACATTTTGTAATCAAAAGAAGATCATTCAAGATAAGTACTTTTATCCAAGTAGCAACTTTAATCAATCTTATGTAAAAGCCATAACCTTTGACAATATCGCATTTAAACATTTTGACAATATAAAAGAAATCGAAGAATTAAAATTTCACAAAACTGTATCTTATGGAATAAGTTTCTCCCTAATAACTATTGTAGTAATAGCCATATGTATGTATTGTATAATTTGGAAAAAAGGCAGAGGAACTCAAATCAAAATTGTAAACAAAAAGAATTTTTTAAATAAAAGACTTCAGGAGAAGTCTTATTCTGGCCAAGGAGGGGTTATGTATATGACAGACCCAGAAAACGTGACGTTACCTGAGCTGCCCAGCTCATCTAGCAAGACTCGGATTTTCTGAGTCAAAGTTTCTCACGATAATGTGAGAAAGTGCTGACAGCATGTCTGGCCATAATCTAAGCTAGTTAGGTAAAATTAAAGAGTTAGTTAGTTGAGTTCCGATCTTTGAATTGTTCAAGTGGCTGTTAAGAAATAAAAGTTGGTTTTGGTGCGAATCAGTTCGAGTGTTTTTTCTGTTTTAAACCCCGGAATCTACAAATTCCATAATTCGCGGCGACGACAACTTTAGATTTCAAAAAGACGACTCTGAGAACAACTTTAAACAACTGTACTGATAATTTAAAACTTTGCGCATCTTCGGAAGTGAACTCTATAAGAGACTGAAACGACTGACTGACTCGACGCGACTCGACTGCTACAGCTTGTTTTCCAACTGGCGGCTGCTCTCGTCACTCACTACATGTATTTCTATACTACTCGTCGCCACGTCAAACTCCTCCCTCAGCGCCTCTTTTAATGCTGACCAAGACGTCAGCCCTCGTTCACCCTGAACAAAAAGCTGAGCCAGACCATCGAGTGATTTTTTAGCGAAAACATACATCTAAAGCTCACTCCATCTCATCAAAACTGCCGTTTCTTCAAAATCAGAAATCCATTTCCTCACTGGATATCCGTCCTTGCCATTGAATGTCTTTAGGGCGCCCTCTATGTCTCGAAACGATAGTGAGAATCTATGCTGCTCCTCATATCTTCTCTCATATAAATTCATTCTTGATATATCTTGCCTCCTTTTTCCATCGTCGGAATTGTCTTTTTTGTCAGCTTTATTCACTTCGGCTCCTTCTTCTTTTTCTTGTTCAATATCGTCAATTACCTTCGATGCAAGTTGGTCAAGATTTCTCAAATAAAAACATACATCGCTGATCATTTCCTCCTTTGTCCCGCTGTCAATACACAGGATACCAGCAACATCATATAGTTCGGCGAGTGAAAACGTTTCCTCGATGAATTTTTTCTTGGCTTCTTCTTCAGCAGAATCCTCTTCAAAATCAAATCCAGCGAATTCTCGTAGTCTTTTATAAACATTTATGAAACAAATTTCTTTTACGAAAAATAAACAAAAGAATTCAAAGTAATAATAAAATAATATTTCCAGAAATCGTCAAGTAGTTGAGAAACAATAAAACAATTTGTTGTGCTCCTAAATTCCAAAAAAAAAAATTACTCCTGATGGAAGAAACGACCTCTTCCACTGCCAAGACCCAAACTTTTGACTGAATTGGTATCAGATGCGTTGCTTCTGGGCGCAATTCCACGACCTCTTCCACTTACAATTGACCCAAAACTAAAAGATTCTTCATTTGGTAGTCTGGGATTCAGTTTAGCACGAATAGCCCAATGATTATCGACCTTTGAATCTTCATCAGAAGCGTCATTGACGGATGAATAATTAGAAACTTTAGTCTTTTTTGAACCCTTTTTACCCCCAAGTGCTGGGAAATCATCCTTGTCGTATTGAGCCTTTGGAATTATTTAGGACTTGTAATTTAAACAACTACTATCTTAATCTATTCCATTTTATTGTGTGTGACTCGGGAATTAGTTTACAAATATTTCTGCTTGGTATATAAAGCAACTTTACAATTTCTATGTGTGAATTATATCGAATCAAAATAATAACGACTTTATCTGTCAATCGTTGCTACAGTAGTGTTGCCACATTACTGTTGCCACAAGCCGTTGAGATCGTTGAAATCATCGATCCGTCCTCCTTCTCGAACTTTAATTGAGTCAAGTTCGATTGGAATGAAGTTGACGCCATTGTGCGGTTCGATATTATGGAATCGGTATCGTTAAAGTATAGCTTGGGTTCGAACTTCTTAACAGGGCTAAGATCACAGTCCACCGGAATATGTCGCCCTGGAATCATCGTAATGGCTAGCTCGTTGCAGAAAGCGTCAGAGAATTGATAGCCCCAGCGGACCACAGTCGATAGGGAGCAAAATTTGGTTGCATCAACACTTTCATGGTACTCGCATGCAATTAAACTCCGATGCTCGTAGATGTCGCGCTCGAACACAGCTGCCATCACGTGGTAATTTTCTGGCACTTTGCCTTCTGATAAGTCCGCAGCTTTAACGCCAAGTTGGTAGAAAAGGTACTCAATTGAGTAAATCTTGATTTTTTCCGAATCTGGTTCGTAACCCATGAACTCTAGAATGTGGGATGTGAGAGAATGAATACCGTCAACTTTAATTCAAGGGGGTTTATTGAAGTAATAATTAGTTCATATAATAATAATATTTAATCCATGCAACTTCTAACTATGATAACTTTTCGCGCGGCGACGACAACTTTAGATTTCAAAAAGACGACTCTGAGAACAACTTTAAACAACTGTACTGATAATTTACAACTTTGCGCATCTTCGGAAGTGAACTCTATAAGAGACTGAAACGACTGACTGACTCGACGCGACTCGACTGCTACAGCTTGTTTTCCAACTGGCGGCTGCTCTCGTCACTCACTACATGTATTTCTATACTACTCGTCGCCACGTCAAACTCCTCCCTCAGCGCCTCTTTTAATGCTGACCAAGACGTCAGCCCTCGTTCACCCTGAACAAAAAGCTGAGCCAGACCATCGAGTGATTTTTTAGCGAAAACATACATCTAAAGCTCACTCCATCTCATCAAAACTGCCGTTTCTTCAAAATCAGAAATCCATTTCCTCACTGGATATCCGTCCTTGCCATTGAATGTCTTTAGGGCGCCCTCTATGTCTCGAAACGATAGTGAGAATCTATGCTGCTCCTCATATCTTCTCTCATATAAATTCATTCTTGATATATCTTGCCTCCTTTTTCCATCGTCGGAATTGTCTTTTTTGTCAGCTTTATTCACTTCGGCTCCTTCTTCTTTTTCTTGTTCAATATCGTCAATTACCTTCGATGCAAGTTGGTCAAGATTTCTCAAATAAAAACATACATCGCTGATCATTTCCTCCTTTGTCCCGCTGTCAATACACAGGATACCAGCAACATCATATAGTTCGGCGAGTGAAAACGTTTCCTCGATGAATTTTTTCTTGGCTTCTTCTTCAGCAGAATCCTCTTCAAAATCAAATCCAGCGAATTCTCGTAGTCTTTTATAAACATTTATGAAACAAATTTCTTTTACGAAAAATAAACAAAAGAATTCAAAGTAATAATAAAATAATATTTCCAGAAATCGTCAAGTAGTTGAGAAACAATAAAACAATTTGTTGTGCACCTAAATTCCAAAAAAAAAAATTACTCCTGATGGAAGAAACGACCTCTTCCACTGCCAAGACCCAAACTTTTGACTGAATTGGTATCAGATGCGTTGCTTCTGGGCGCAATTCCACGACCTCTTCCACTTACAATTGACCCAAAACTAAAAGATTCTTCATTTGGTAGTCTGGGATACAGTTTAGCACGAATAGCCCAATGATTATCGACCTTTGAATCTTCATCAGAAGCGTCATTGACGGATGAATAATTAGAAACTTTAGTCTTTTTTGAACCCTTTTTACCCCCAAGTGCTGGGAAATCATCCTTGTCGTATTGAGCCTTTGGAATTATTTAGGACTTGTAATTTAAACAACTACTATCTTAATCTATTCCATTTTATTGTGTGTGACTCGGAAATTAGTTTACAAATATTTCTGCTTGGTATATAAAGCAACTTTACATTTTCTATGTGTGAATTATATCGAATCAAAATAATAACGACTTTATCTGTCAATCGTTGCTACAGTAGTGTTGCCACATTACTGTTGCCACAAGCCGTTGAGATCGTTGAAATCATCGATCCGTCCTCCTTCTCGAACTTTAATTGAGTCAAGTTCGATTGGAATGAAGTTGACGCCATTGTGCGGTTCGATATTATGGAATCGGTATCGTTAAAGTATGGCTTGGGTTCGAACTTCTTAACAGGGCTAAGATCACAGTCCACCGGAATATGTCGCCCTGGAATCATCGTAATGGCTAGCTCGTTGCAGAAAGCGTCAGAGAATTGATAGCCCCAGCGGACCACAGTCGATAGAGAGCAAAATTTGGTTGCATCAACACTTTCATGGTACTCGCATGCAATTAAACTCCGATGTTCGTAGATGTCGCGCTCGAACACAGCTGCCATCACGTGGTAATTTTCTGGCACTTTGCCTTCTGATAAGTTCGCAGCTTTAACGCCAAGTTGGTAGAAAAGGTACTCAATTGAGTAAATCTTGATTTTTTCCGAATCTGGTTCGTAACCCATGAACTCTAGAATGTGGGATGTGAGAGAATGAATACCGTCAACTTTAATTCAAGGGGGTTTATTGAAGTAATAATTAGTTCATATAATAATAATATTTAATCCATGCAACTTCTAACTATGATAACTTTTCGCGCGGCGACGACAACTTTAGATTTCAAAAAGACGACTCTGAGAGCAACTTTAAACAACTGTACTGATAATTTACAACTTTGCGCATCTTCGGAAGTGAACTCTATAAGAGACTGAAACGACTGACTGACTCGACGCGACTCGACTGCTACAGCTTGTTTTCCAACTGGCGGCTGCTCTCGTCACTCACTACATGTATTTCTATACTACTCGTCGCCACGTCAAACTCCTCCCTCAGCGCCTCTTTTAATGCTGACCAAGACGTCAGCCCTCGTTCACCCTGAACAAAAAGCTGAGCCAGACCATCGAGTGATTTTTTAGCGAAAACATACATCTAAAGCTCACTCCATCTCATCAAAACTGCCGTTTCTTCAAAATCAGAAATCCATTTCCTCACTGGATATCCGTCCTTGCCATTGAATGTCTTTAGGGCGCCCTCTATGTCTCGAAACGATAGTGAGAATCTATGCTGCTCCTCATATCTTCTCTCATATAAATTCATTCTTGATATATCTTGCCTCCTTTTTCCATCGTCGGAATTGTCTTTTTTGTCAGCTTTATTCACTTCGGCTCCTTCTTCTTTTTCTTGTTCAATATCGTCAATTACCTTCGATGCAAGTTGGTCAAGATTTCTCAAATAAAAACATACATCGCTGATCATTTCTTCCTTTGTCCCGCTGTCAATACACAGGATACCAGCAACATCATATAGTTCGGCGGGTGAAAACGTTTCCTCGATGAATTTTTTCTTGGCTTCTTCTTCAGCAGAATCCTCTTCAAAATCAAATCCAGCGAATTCTCGTAGTCTTTTATAAACATTTATGAAACAAATTTCTTTTACGAAAAATAAACAAAAGAATTCAAAGTAATAATAAAATAATATTTCCAGAAATCGTCAAGTAGTTGAGAAACAATAAAACAATTTGTTGTGCTCCTAAATTCCAAAAAAAAAAAATTACTCCTGATGGAAGAAACGACCTCTTCCACTGCCAAGACCCAAACTTTTGACTGAATTGGTATCAGATGCGTTGCTTCTGGACGCAATTCCACGACCTCTTCCACTTACAATTGACCCAAAACTAAAAGATTCTTCATTTGGTAGTCTGGGATTCAGTTTAGCACGAATAGCCCAATGATTATCGAACTTTGAATCTTCATCAGAAGCGTCATTGACGGATGAATAATTAGAAACTTTAGTCTTTTTTGAACCCTTTTTACCCCCAAGTGCTGGGAAATCATCCTTGTCGTATTGAGCCTTTGGAATTATTTAGGACTTGTAATTTAAACAACTACTATCTTAATCTATTCCATTTTATTGTGTGTGACTCGGGAATTAGTTTACAAATATTTCTGCTTGGTATATAAAGCAACTTTACATTTTCTATGTGTGAATTATATCGAATCAAAATAATAACGACTTTATCTGTCAATCGTTGCTACAGTAGTGTTGCCACATTACTGTTGCCACAAGCCGTTGAGATCGTTGAAATCATCGATCCGTCCTCCTTCTCGAACTTTAATTGAGTCAAGTTCGATTGCAATGAAGTTGACGCCATTGTGCGGTTCGATATTATGGAATCCGTATCGTTAAAGTATGGCTTGGGTTCGAACTTCTTAACAGGGCTAAGATCACAGTCCACCGGAATATGTCGCCCTGGAATCATCGTAATGGCTAGCTCGTTGCAGAAAGCGTCAGAGAATTGATAGCCCCAGCGGACCACAGTCGATAGAGAGCAAAATTTGGTTGCATCAACACTTTCATGGTACTCGCATGCAATTAAACTCCGATGTTCGTAGATGTCGCGCTCGAACACAGCTGCCATCAAGTGGTAATTTTCTGGCACTTTGCCTTCTGATAAGTCCGCAGCTTTAACGCCAAGTTGGTAGAAAAGGTACTCAATTGAGTAAATCTTGATTTTTTCCGAATCTGGTTCGTAACCCATGAACTCTAGAATGTGGGATGTGAGAGAATGAATACCGTCAACTTTAATTCAAGGGGGTTTATTGAAGTAATAATTAGTTCATATAATAATAATATTTAATCCATGCAACTTCTAACTATGATAACTCTTCGCGCGGCAACGACAACTTTAGATTTCAAAAAGACGACTCTGAGAACAACTTTAAACAACTGTACTGATAATTTAAAACTTTGCGCATCTTCGGAAGTGAACTCTATAAGAGACTGAAACGACTGACTGACTCGACGCGACTCGACTGCTACAGCTTGTTTTCCAACTGGCGGCTGCTCTCGTCACTCACTACATGTATTTCTATACTACTCGTCGCCACGTCAAACTCCTCCCTCAGCGCCTCTTTTAATGCTGACCAAGACGTCAGCCCTCGTTCACCCTGAACAAAAAGCTGAGCCAGACTATCGAGTGATTTTTTAGCGAAAACATACATCTAAAGCTCACTCCATCTCATCAAAACTGCCGTTTCTTCAAAATCAGAAATCCATTTCCTCACTGGATATCCGTCCTTGCCATTGAATGTCTTTAGGGCGCCCTCTATGTCTCGAAACGATAGTGAGAATCTATGCTGCTCCTCATATCTTCTCTCATATAAATTCATTCTTGATATATCTTGCCTCCTTTTTCCATCGTCGGAATTGTCTTTTTTGTCAGCTTTATTCACTTCGGCTCCTTCTTCTTTTTCTTGTTCAATATCGTCAATTACCTTCGATGCAAGTTGGTCAAGATTTCTCAAATAAAAACATATATCGCTGATCATTTCCTCCTTTGTCCCGCTGTCAATACACAGGATACCAGCAACATCATATAGTTCGGCGAGTGAAAACGTTTCCTCGATGAATTTTTTCTTGGCTTCTTCTTCAGCAGAATCCTCTTCAAAATCAAATCCAGCGAATTCTCGTAGTCTTTTATAAACATTTATGAAACAAATTTCTTTTACGAAAAATAAACAAAATAATTCAAAGTAATAATAAAATAATATTTCCAGAAATCGTCAAGTAGTTGAGAAACAATAAAACAATTTGTTGTGCTCCTAAATTCCAAAAAAAAAAATTACTCCTGATGGAAGAAACGACCTCTTCCACTGCCAAGACCCAAACTTTTGACTGAATTGGTATCAGATGCGTTGCTTTTGGGCGCAATTCCACGACCTCTTCCACTTACAATTGACCCAAAACTAAAAGATTCTTCATTTGGTAGTCTGGGATTCAGTTTAGCACGAATAGCCCAATGATTATCGACCTTTGAATCTTCATCAGAAGCGTCATTGACGGATGAATAATTAGAAACTTTAGTCTTTTTTGAACCCTTTTTACCCCCAAGTGCTGGGAAATCATCCTTGTCGTATTGAGCCTTTGGAATTATTTAGGACTTGTAATTTAAACAACTACTATCTTAATCTATTCCATTTTATTGTGTGTGACTCGGGAATTAGTTTACAAATATTTCTGCTTGGTATATAAAGCAACTTTACATTTTCTATGTGTGAATTATATCGAATCAAAATAATAACGACTTTATCTGTCAATCGTTGCTACAGTAGTGTTGCCACATTACTGTTGCCACAAGCCGTTGAGATCGTTGAAATCATCGATCCGTCCTCCTTCTCGAACTTTAATTGAGTCAAGTTCGATTGGAATGAAGTTGACGCCATTGTGCGGTTCGATATTATGGAATCGGTATCGTTAAAGTATAGCTTGGGTTCGAACTTCTTAACAGGGCTAAGATCACAGTCCACCGGAATATGTCGCCCTGGAATCATCGTAACGGCTAGCTCGTTGCAGAAAGCGTCAGAGAATTGATAGCCCCAGCGGACCACAGTCGATAGAGAGCAAAATTTGGTTGCATCAACACTTTCATGGTACTCGCATGCAATTAAACTCCGATGTTCGTAGATGTCGCGCTCGAACACAGCTGCCATCACGTGGTAATTTTCTGGCACTTTGCCTTCTGATAAGTCCGCAGCTTTAACGCCAAGTTGGTAGAAAAGGTACTCAGTTGAGTAAATCTTGATTTTTTCCGAATCTGGTTCGTAACCCATGAACTCTAGAATGTGGGATGTGAGAGAATGAATACCGTCAACTTTAATTCAAGGGGGTTTATTGAAGTAATAATTAGTTCATATAATAATAATATTTAATCCATGCAACTTCTAACTATGATAACTTTTCGCGCGGCGACGACAACTTTAGATTTCACAAAGACGACTCTGAGAGCAACTTTAAACAACTGTACTGATAATTTACAACTTTGCGCATCTTCGGAAGTGAACTCTATATGAGACTGAAACGACTGACTGACTCGACGCGACTCGACTGCTACAGCTTGTTTTCCAACTGGCGGCTGCTCTCGTCACTCACTACATGTATTTCTATACTACTCGTCGCCACGTCAAACTCCTCCCTCAGCGCCTCTTTTAATGCTGACCAAGACGTCAGCCCTCGTTCACCCTGAACAAAAAGCTGAGCCAGACCATCGAGTGATTTTTTAGCGAAAACATACATCTAAAGCTCACTCCATCTCATCAAAACTGCCGTTTCTTCAAAATCAGAAATCCATTTCCTCACTGGATATCCGTCCTTGCCATTGAATGTCTTTAGGGCGCCCTCTATGTCTCGAAACGATAGTGAGAATCTATGCTGCTCCTCATATCTTCTCTCATATAAATTCATTCTTGATATATCTTGCCTCCTTTTTCCATCGTCGGAATTGTCTTTTTTGTCAGCTTTATTCACTTCGGCTCCTTCTTCTTTTTCTTGTTCAATATCGTCAATTACCTTCGATGCAAGTTGGTCAAGATTTCTCAAATAAAAACATACATCGCTGATCATTTCCTCCTTTGTCCCGCTGTCAATACACAGGATACCAGCAACATCATATAGTTCGGCGAGTGAAAACGTTTCCTCGATGAATTTTTTCTTGGCTTCTTCTTCAGCAGAATCCTCTTCAAAATCAAATCCAGCGAATTCTCGTAGTCTTTTATAAACATTTATGAAACAAATTTCTTTTACGAAAAATAAACAAAAGAATTCAAAGTAATAATAAAATAATATTTCCAGAAATCGTCAAGTAGTTGAGAAACAATAAAACAATTTGTTGTGCTCCTAAATTCCAAAAAAAAAAATTACTCCTGATGGAAGAAACGACCTCTTCCACTGCCAAGACCCAAACTTTTGACTGAATTGGTATCAGATGCGTTGCTTCTGGGCGCAATTCCACGACCTCTTCCACTTACAATTGACCCAAAACTAAAAGATTCTTCATTTGGTAGTCTGGGATTCAGTTTAGCACGAATAGCCCAATGATTATCGACCTTTGAATCTTCATCAGAAGCGTCATTGACGGATGAATAATTAGAAACTTTAGTCTTTTTTGAACCCTTTTTACCCCCAAGTGCTGGGAAATCATCCTTGTCGTATTGAGCCTTTGGAATTATTTAGGACTTGTAATTTAAACAACTACTATCTTAATCTATTCCATTTTATTGTGTGTGACTCGGAAATTAGTTTACAAATATTTCTGCTTGGTATATAAAGCAACTTTACATTTTCTATGTGTGAATTATATCGAATCAAAATAATAACGACTTTATCTGTCAATCGTTGCTACAGTAGTGTTGCCACATTACTGTTGCCACAAGCCGTTGAGATCGTTGAAATCATCGATCCGTCCTCCTTCTCGAACTTTAATTGAGTCAAGTTCGATTGGAATGAAGTTGACGCCATTGTGCGGTTCGATATTATGGAATCGGTATCGTTAAAGTATGGCTTGGGTTCGAACTTCTTAACAGGGCTAAGATCACAGTCCACCGGAATATGTCGCCCTGGAATCATCGTAATGGCTAGCTCGTTGCAGAAAGCGTCAGAGAATTGATAGCCCCAGCGGACCACAGTCGATAGAGAGCAAAATTTGGTTGCATCAACACTTTCATGGTACTCGCATGCAATTAAACTCCGATGTTCGTAGATGTCGCGCTCGAACACAGCTGCCATCACGTGGTAATTTTCTGGCACTTTGCCTTCTGATAAGTTCGCAGCTTTAACGCCAAGTTGGTAGAAAAGGTACTCAATTGAGTAAATCTTGATTTTTTCCGAATCTGGTTCGTAACCCATGAACTCTAGAATGTGGGATGTGAGAGAATGAATACCGTCAACTTTAATTCAAGGGGGTTTATTGAAGTAATAATTAGTTCATATAATAATAATATTTAATCCATGCAACTTCTAACTATGATAACTTTTCGCGCGGCGACGACAACTTTAGATTTCAAAAAGACGACTCTGAGAACAACTTTAAACAACTGTACTGATAATTTACAACTTTGCGCATCTTCGGAAGTGAACTCTATAAGAGACTGAAACGACTGACTGACTCGACGCGACTCGACTGCTACAGCTTGTTTTCCAACTGGCGGCTGCTCTCGTCACTCACTACATGTATTTCTATACTACTCGTCGCCACGTCAAACTCCTCCCTCAGCGCCTCTTTTAATGCTGACCAAGACGTCAGCCCTCGTTCACCCTGAACAAAAAGCTGAGCCAGACCATCGAGTGATTTTTTAGCGAAAACATACATCTAAAGCTCACTCCATCTCATCAAAACTGCCGTTTCTTCAAAATCAGAAATCCATTTCCTCACTGGATATCCGTCCTTGCCATTGAATGTCTTTAGGGCGCCCTCTATGTCTCGAAACGATAGTGAGAATCTATGCTGCTCCTCATATCTTCTCTCATATAAATTCATTCTTGATATATCTTGCCTCCTTTTTCCATCGTCGGAATTGTCTTTTTTGTCAGCTTTATTCACTTCGGCTCCTTCTTCTTTTTCTTGTTCAATATCGTCAATTACCTTCGATGCAAGTTGGTCAAGATTTCTCAAATAAAAACATACATCGCTGATCATTTCCTCCTTTGTCCCGCTGTCAATACACAGGATACCAGCAACATCATATAGTTCGGCGAGTGAAAACGTTTCCTCGATGAATTTTTTCTTGGCTTCTTCTTCAGCAGAATCCTCTTCAAAATCAAATCCAGCGAATTCTCGTAGTCTTTTATAAACATTTATGAAACAAATTTCTTTTACGAAAAATAAACAAAAGAATTCAAAGTAATAATAAAATAATATTTCCAGAAATCGTCAAGTAGTTGAGAAACAATAAAACAATTTGTTGTGCTCCTAAATTCCAAAAAAAAAATTACTCCTGATGGAAGAAACGACCTCTTCCACTGCCAAGACCCAAACTTTTGACTGAATTGGTATCAGATGCGTTGCTTCTGGGCGCAATTCCACGACCTCTTCCACTTACAATTGACCCAAAACTAAAAGATTCTTCATTTGGTAGTCTGGGATTCAGTTTAGCACGAATAGCCCAATGACTATCGACCTTTGAATCTTCATCAGAAGCGTCATTGACGGATGAATAATTAGAAACTTTAGTCTTTTTTGAACCCTTTTTACCCCCAAGTGCTGGGAAATCATCCTTGTCGTATTGAGCCTTTGGAATTATTTAGGACTTGTAATTTAAACAACTACTATCTTAATCTATTCCATTTTATTGTGTGTGACTCGGAAATTAGTTTACAAATATTTCTGCTTGGTATATAAAGCAACTTTACATTTTCTATGTGTGAATTATATCGAATCAAAATAATAACGACTTTATCTGTCAATCGTTGCTACAGTAGTGTTGCCACATTACTGTTGCGACAAGCCGTTGAGATCGTTGAAATCATCGATCCGTCCTCCTTCTCGAACTTTAATTGAGTCAAGTTCGATTGGAATGAAGTTGACGCCATTGTGCGGTTCGATATTATGGAATCGGTATCGTTAAAGTATGGCTTGGGTTCGAACTTCTTAACAGGGCTAAGATCACAGTCCACCGGAATATGTCGCCCTGGAATCATCGTAATGGCTAGCTCGTTGCAGAAAGCGTCAGAGAATTGATAGCCCCAGCGGACCACAGTCGATAGGGAGCAAAATTTGGTTGCATCAACACTTTCATGGTACTCGCATGCAATTAAACTCCGATGCTCGTAGATGTCGCGCTCGAACACAGCTGCCATCACGTGGTAATTTTCTGGCACTTTGCCTTCTGATAAGTCCGCAGCTTTAACGCCAAGTTGGTAGAAAAGGTACTCAATTGAGTAAATCTTGATTTTTTCCGAATCTGGTTCGTAACCCATGAACTCTAGAATGTGGGATGTGAGAGAATGAATACCGTCAACTTTAATTCAAGGGGGTTTATTGAAGTAATAATTAGTTCATATAATAATAATATTTAATCCATGCAACTTCTAACTATGATAACTTTTCGCGCGGCGACGACAACTTTAGATTTCAAAAAGACGACTCTGAGAACAACTTTAAACAACTGTACTGATAATTTACAACTTTGCGCATCTTCGGAAGTGAACTCTATAAGAGACTGAAACGACTGACTGACTCGACGCGACTCGACTGCTACAGCTTGTTTTCCAACTGGCGGCTGCTCTCGTCACTCACTACATGTATTTCTATACTACTCGTCGCCACGTCAAACTCCTCCCTCAGCGCCTCTTTTAATGCTGACCAAGACGTCAGCCCTCGTTCACCCTGAACAAAAAGCTGAGCCAGACCATCGAGTGATTTTTTAGCGAAAACATACATCTAAAGCTCACTCCATCTCATCAAAACTGCCGTTTCTTCAAAATCAGAAATCCATTTCCTCACTGGATATCCGTCCTTGCCATTGAATGTCTTTAGGGCGCCCTCTATGTCTCGAAACGATAGTGAGAATCTATGCTGCTCCTCATATCTTCTCTCATATAAATTCATTCTTGATATATCTTGCCTCCTTTTTCCATCGTCGGAATTGTCTTTTTTGTCAGCTTTATTCACTTCGGCTCCTTCTTCTTTTTCTTGTTCAATATCGTCAATTACCTTCGATGCAAGTTGGTCAAGATTTCTCAAATAAAAACATACATCGCTGATCATTTCCTCCTTTGTCCCGCTGTCAATACACAGGATACCAGCAACATCATATAGTTCGGCGAGTGAAAACGTTTCCTCGATGAATTTTTTCTTGGCTTCTTCTTCAGCAGAATCCTCTTCAAAATCAAATCCAGCGAATTCTCGTAGTCTTTTATAAACATTTATGAAACAAATTTCTTTTACGAAAAATAAACAAAAGAATTCAAAGTAATAATAAAATAATATTTCCAGAAATCGTCAAGTAGTTGAGAAACAATAAAACAATTTGTTGTGCTCCTAAATTCCAAAAAAAAAATTACTCCTGATGGAAGAAACGACCTCTTCCACTGCCAAGACCCAAACTTTTGACTGAATTGGTATCAGATGCGTTGCTTCTGGGCGCAATTCCACGACCTCTTCCACTTACAATTGACCCAAAACTAAAAGATTCTTCATTTGGTAGTCTGGGATTCAGTTTAGCACGAATAGCCCAATGACTATCGACCTTTGAATCTTCATCAGAAGCGTCATTGACGGATGAATAATTAGAAACTTTAGTCTTTTTTGAACCCTTTTTACCCCCAAGTGCTGGGAAATCATCCTTGTCGTATTGAGCCTTTGGAATTATTTAGGACTTGTAATTTAAACAACTACTATCTTAATCTATTCCATTTTATTGTGTGTGACTCGGGAATTAGTTTACAAATATTTCTGCTTGGTATATAAAGCAACTTTACAATTTCTATGTGTGAATTATATCGAATCAAAATAATAACGACTTTATCTGTCAATCGTTGCTACAGTAGTGTTGCCACATTACTGTTGCCACAAGCCGTTGAGATCGTTGAAATCATCGATCCGTCCTCCTTCTCGAACTTTAATTGAGTCAAGTTCGATTGGAATGAAGTTGACGCCATTGTGCGGTTCGATATTATGGAATCGGTATCGTTAAAGTATAGCTTGGGTTCGAACTTCTTAACAGGGCTAAGATCACAGTCCACCGGAATATGTCGCCCTGGAATCATCGTAATGGCTAGCTCGTTGCAGAAAGCGTCAGAGAATTGATAGCCCCAGCGGACCACAGTCGATAGAGAGCAAAATTTGGTTGCATCAACACTTTCATGGTACTCGCATGCAATTAAACTCCGATGTTCGTAGATGTCGCGCTCGAACACAGCTGCCATCACGTGGTAATTTTCTGGCACTTTGCCTTCTGATAAGTCCGCAGCTTTAACGCCAAGTTGGTAGAAAAGGTACTCAGTTGAGTAAATCTTGATTTTTTCCGAATCTGTTTCGTAACCCATGAACTCTAGAATGGACAACACGACCGGAATGTACTCGTCGTGCGTGAAGAGCGGGGGATACTCATTCGCAGCCCCGTCTGGCTGGATGAAATTCAAAATCTCCTCGTAGATTTTCTCGCATTGCCGTTCCCCCATAGCATTCGGAGGCAGAGGAAGCTGATGGGTTTTTTCAGCATGTTACGTGGCCTCTTACGCATGTCCGAAAATCATCGTGCCGGGATTTAGGAACGAATGGAAGGTGTTGATCACACCTTCTTTCAAGTTGTAGCACGATACGGCAACTTCAGCCGGGACGTAGATGTTCCCCTCGACCGTCTTCGCAAAGTAGTTGATGTGGATGAAGAAGTACGTCTGTTCCGCGTACGTGTTATCACTGAAGCTCCTCTTCACGATGGTCTCCACATCCTTCTTCATCCTCCTGATCTTCTGGTCCTTCTCCCGCTCCTCCCGTTCAATCTGCGACAGCGGGATTCCCGAGGACGTGTACTTCTCATTGGAGTTCCGCGCTTGCATTTTTTCCCGCTTGGCCTGCTCCTTCCAGGGGCCCCTCTGCTGGTCGCTCATGTTCTTCCAAAGCTCTCCAGCCAAGGTGACCGCCTCGGTCTGGGACATCGGCCGCTTTTGTTTCACCTTCCAGTCCATCGCGAACAGGAAAAATACATTCACTGGGGCCTTCTTTGGCGGCATTGTTTTGAATTTCTACCCAGACTAATCGTTCTCGACTCAAATAGGAAAATATGAAGCGGTCCTGCAACCGGTCAGCACTGAATGAAATTGGAAATTGGAATCGCTTTCGACTCTTCCTGTCCTCCGGAATCGACTCAAAAATAAGATTGTGCAAAGCCTTAATTGCTTTCACCGACGCATTGTTAATATTTTTCTTTATTCTTTCTATGTCGCCCAACGTCGCCATTCTGTTTAATTACTCAGTCAACGAGTAAAGTCGTTTCCGTTTCCTGTCGCCCTCTTTTCAAATGAGCCCCTATCCTCTCGTCGTCGTCGAAATTCAGCCTATCGTCTTCGCCGCAGTTCTACTATAGTGGCTACCGTCGAAGAGCGAATTTTGCTACACTATGGATCCTCGTCGCAGATCCGCTCGTCGTGGCTCGCAAAACTGCTCGTCGTATCGTCTACAGGCAAAATGGTTCGTCGGCAACTTCCTTCGCAGACAATATCGTCGTAATTTTCGTCGTAATTCGTATTAATTCAAAATCCTCCAGAATCCCGGTTGAGCCCCCATTTGTGGGAAGAGATTAAAATTCAAATAAAACTCGCAGAAGTTAAAAGAATAAACCAGAGTTATTATTTATCGCAAAAGATGTGGTTTCTCTAAGGGAACATCAGAGAGTCAAAAAATAACAAAAAACAACGATATGTCCCGCCGCTCAACTAACTTGATCTATAATTTTCTGACCCTTCTATTTTGTCGGTGTCGAACCTAGTTAGGCGACATCTACATCCTCGGTGGGAAAACCAAGAAACTCCTCATCTGACTCCCACATATATGTATGTATATAGGGATTTCATTTTATTTCATTTATTTATTTATTTTTTTTTTTATTTTTAAAGTAATCTCAGTTCTTTTCTGTTTCTTTGAAACTTTTCTTTATTCAAACTCTTTGTAAGCATATTAGGTAAATTATCTTTTGAATCGATTTTGATAATATCAATTATACCATTTTCATAGTTTTAATTTACGTAGTGATAGTGCACTTCAATGTGCTTCGAATTTTTTGTGAAATTTCCAAACTTGCCAATTGCTACCGCGCCTGAGTTATCTTCATACAATTTTATTGGTTTATCTATCTTTAAATCAAAAGCTTCATTTAATACATTTTTAATAAATAGAATTTCAGTTACGGCTTCTGACATAGCAGTATACTCTGCAAAAGTTGAACATTTCGTAACAGTATTTTGCATACGCGTTTTCCAATAAATCAAATTTCTATACATTCTGATCACAAAACCTGTTGTTGATTTTCTATCCGTATTATCACCCGCATAATCGGAATCAACCATACAATCTAATTTTTCACAATTAAGATTACCATGATACGTTAATTTCAATTCTTTGGTTTTGTACAAGTATTTCAATATTCTTAAGGCATATTTGTAATGCGTGTTGTCATATCAACTTTGGAATCTACTTAAATAATTTATGTTATACGCGATATCAAGTCTGGTACCTGTGCTAATATACAAAAGTTCTCCTATTAAATTTCTATATTTTATTGTCCCATGACACTCATTTGCTTGATTTAATCTTAAGTTACTTTCCATTGGAGTCTCATACAATTTTGCATTTTCAAGATTATATTTAACAGCCAAAGATTCAATATATTTTGTTTGACTTAGAGTCATTTTCCTTTTGTCATTGCTGTACTTAGTCAATATTAATACCAATGTAGTTGCTAGCTTTACCTAAGTCTTTCATCACAAATCTTTTCATCAAATTAACTTTAACTGCTTTAATTTCACCACTATTTTTACCACAGATTAGAAGATCATCTACGAATACCAATAAATATATTGTATCTTTGCTTGTTCTTTTTGCATATAAACAATAGTCGTAATTGCTACGCTTGAAACCTAATTTTTCAACATATCCACTAAATGTATCATACCAATCTCTTGGACTTTCTCTAAAGCCATAGAGAGTTTTAACTAACTTGCATACTTTATTTTTTCCAGTTTCATAACCTTCAGGTTCTTTTACATACACTTCAGTTTTAACACGACCATAAAGAAAAGCAGTCTCTACATCCATTTGTTCGATTAATAGACCATTTTTTACACAGTAGCTTAACAAAATGTTTAAGGTTTGCATTTTGCCAACAGGTGAATACACATTTTCAATATAATCATTTTGTTGAAACCCTCTTGCTACTAGTCTAGCTTTAAATGTGTTTTCATTTTTCTTTTTGAATACCCATTTTATATCAATTATTTTCTTATTTTTAGGTTTATCAAAAACTATCCAGGTCTTATTTTTCCTTAAGCTTTCAATTTCAGAATCCATTGCCATTTTCCATTCTTGCGAATCTTTAGAACTTATCGCCTCCTCAAATGTACTCGGTTCATTGGCATTTACGTAATTCACATAAATATATTGTGTAACTGGATTTCCATATCTATTGACAGGACTCTTTTTTCTATCAGATTTTCTCGGTAAATTTAAATCATGTTTGTTTCGCATAATATTATTTTCATTATTTGCTTCCTTATCATCTTCATCGTCTTCATTATCTGAATTTTCATCGGTATCGCTATCGTTATCTCTATCTAATTTCAAATTTGCGGATTTATTTTCATCGAAATCTATACTTTCATCATTTTCTTTTTCTAAGCATATTAATTTTGTATTATCTTCTACTACTTTGACATGTCTCGCATTTATTATTCTATTATCTACCAAAACTCTATAACTATTATCGTTATAGCCTACCAAAACACCTAATTTAGATTTATAGTCCCATTTACCTTTTTTTCGGACTTCAGGTACTCTCACAAAAACTCTATTTCCATAGATTTTTAAGTGTTTTACATTAGGTTTTTTACCAAAAATTATTTCATATGGAGTTTTATTCTCCTGAGTGTTGGCTATTGTACGATTTTTTAAATAAGCTACTGTTTTCATAAATGCAGGCCAATATTTATTACCCAATTTTGCTTCTCTAGCTAAACAGCTACCTATGTCCATTGCTGACCTATTATAACGTTCAGCGACTCCATTTAGCTCATGAACATACTCTGGGCAAGGTGACAATTGAATTCCTTTACATTTAGTAAACTTATAAATTTCTCTATTTAGATATTCTTTACCATTATCGCATCTCAGTTTTTTAATTCTTTTACCAAATTGATTTTCGACTAAGTTGGCATATTCTATAAAGCAATTTGCTACTTCGTCTTTACCTTTCATACAGTAAATTTTGGTATATTTACTATAATCGTCTATGAATGTTAGAAAGTACTTTTCTCCACCATAACCTACAGTTCTATGAGGATCATTTAAATCAGTATGGATTAATTCTAATGTTTCGTTGGACTTGTTTCTATTATTTTCAAATGGTACATTAGCCATTTTACTTTTAATACAATTCGCACATTTCATATCAACAGATTCCAAATTTTCTGGTAAACCTATAACTAGTTTATCTTTTAAATCTTGAAAATTTACATGACCAAGTGCTCTATGCCATTTTTCTTTATTCGTTAACTTTACCGAATTTGTATAATAAATATACCATTTTCTCTATCTTTACATAAGAAACTTTTCAAGAAATATAAATTATCCTTTTTATTAGCGACAGCCTTTAATTTTCTGTTTCTATTATATTATCGTAAATTTTAGCATTATTATTTTTTGCAACAATTGTACTAACTTCAGTAATTTTAGAGAAACTTAATAAATTCTTTTTTAGCCCGGTTACATAATAAACATTTTTTAAAACAATTTCTTCTTTATCATAACAATTTTCAACGTAAATTTTTACTTTACCTAATTTTGTTGCTTTTAAATTTTTACCATCTGGTAACTTAACTTCTATAGGCTCTTTTAATACTATACTTTCATAAAAATGATTTTCGTTTCTCATTGTACGCCTTTTCAAATTCAACAAAAAATTCTTCTACTGTTTCAAAATTCTTCATTTTCACTGAATCTAATTTATTTCTATTTAATATTTGTTCATTATTTCATAAGCTGTTTCGCAGCTGCTCACATATTCTAATTGTTTATCTGAAATGGCACTTATTAATATTGTTTTTGCTTTTAGTTCTTGTTTTTTCCACTGTCTATCATCATCTGTTTCAGCTTTTACTCTAGTGGCTGGATTGTTACATTCTTTATATTCCAAAATGCTCATAATTCTGAGCTTCCAACTTGAAAAATTCGCACCATCAAAGATTGGAATACTTATATTGTCAATTCTGGTTTGTCTAGCCAGTTTTTCCCTTTTTTTTTTTTTATATATTTATTCACTTTTATATTTCAAAATTATTTTTTCAGAACTTCTTTAACATCAAATAACTAATTTAGCATACATGTGCTTTTACAATTTTATTCTACTGTAGTTTCAAATATAAATCAGCATCATGTGCTTATCCTCAAAAATTACCACGTACTCGGATAATCGAGCTTCGCTCACCACGTGCATTCACTTATAATCCAGTAGCATCTTCCATACAGTTTATTATTCACTTATAATTTTGAGAATATCATAATTGTCATTTTTTGAATTAATTTTCCAAATTAATATTTTCACTTGTAGCAGTTTTTATAATCCACGTTTCCAAATTAATATTTTCACTGACAGCAGTTTTTATAATCCACGTTTCCAAATTAATACTTTTCTTATCAAAAATTTAACTCAACCACGCTCTGCTACCATGTTGAAATAAAATTAGCTTTTTTTGGAGGAGTGGTTGTGTCTTGAAGTTACTTTACTTCGACTATTGATCAAGGTTCTTGTACCTTGATCGTATGCTGGTGGTATTCCTGGTTCTTATACCAGTATACCTAAGAGTCTCGAGCTGAAATAAAAATATGATTAAAAACGCGATGACGATTGTAGCTAGACTAGTTTCTCTTTATTTTGTCACTTCTATACAAAATCTTCTGGGTTGGTTCTCACGAAAGCTTTCTTTCCTTTGCGATGCTCTGCTTACAGCGCCAGACAACATCACGTTGAGCATGCCGGTGTAAAGTACCCAAGTTGCGTCTGGGCACGTTGAGTATGCCGGCGCAAGGTACTCAACTTGCGTCTGAGGCAAGTTGAGACCTTGCTTATCATGTGAAAGCTTCCGTGAGAACTTACATCAAATGTGCTACATTTGCGGATAGTTTTTCACGAATGTGAACAGGTTGAGTTAAATGAAAATACCTTAACTTTGGAACGATCACATTTTTTATTTTGATATTGTTACGCCTCGCGATTTAATTTACGCGATCCTTGTAGATACGATTACGAAATTATTCGATAAAAACACAAATCCTCAGAACACCAACACCTTTCATTCAATGTTACGTCTCGCGTTATTTTACTCAATGTTACGCCTCGCGTTACTTCACTCGACTTCTACAGACAGGGAGACTTCTTCGCAAAACAGTCGATGAACACCTTCTTTTTGTCCGGGGGAATCGTCTTCTAACTTCTCCTGTTTTTTTTCGCTGTCACACCTGGGCGGCCCGGCTCCTTTTCTCGTTCACAAATTTTAGAGCTAAGTTACTGGGCGGCCCGGCTCCTTCGCCGTTCACAAATTCGAGAGCTCAGTAACTTAGCCGTCTGCTACAATATTTATTACAGCACACTTGGTCTTCTTTTATTCGTATACGAGCTGCTGGCTGCCTATTTAGGACTACTGAGATAAATCAAGCGTTCACAGTATGCGCCGCTCCCTGCATGACAGTTTGGTTGTCATGTGTCATATTTACTCAACAGATGGCGTCTATTATATTTATTGTAATAATTCACACATTTCAACATTAACTATTTCAATATTTTGTTCTGCATGCTCAAGAAGTAATAGTTCTTTTACATGTGACTCGCAAACAAATTTGCATCCGTCCTCCTTGCGTAGATGCAAAACAACATTGGTCTTATGTAGTTGCATGTATGTAATTGCATTTTGCACAAACATAAAGGTTTATTTTTGTTGCGTTCTCATCATAAGAATAGTAAATTAACACTTTTGCGTCTTTCTTGCATTGTCTTTTTGAGTGTGTTGCCGCAAAAGGCTTAAAACAGCTCATAAAATCGCACGCAGAGCACTCATAAGGAAATTCTCCCGTATGTGATGCATAATGATGACTAAATTTGTCGAAACAGCTCGTCATCTCTTGTTCGCAAAAGAAAATTATATTTTAACTGTGCCTTTTTGTTTTGTTCTCCAATTGTCTTTGCTTTTCCTGGATTTTCTGCTAAATAAAGAAGATCATTCTGTGGCAATCGAGCTATATAAATTTCATTCTTTGGATGGTGTGTGACGTAATGGTCGACTAAATTCGAAATTATTTTATAGAAGATCAGGCAGTATTTGGAAAAATATGTGTTAATCTAACTGTTTAGGTGGCATACCTTAATTGTAACAAGGCAAGCATTTCCCACGAGCACGCAGACATCGCTTGACAAAAGGCTTTCGTTCGCTGCATCTGCAGGAATCTTATTTCGGCGAGACGCAGCGATCGTGGGAAGTGCTTATCTTGCACTTAGTTAGAATAAGGTTCACATGGATAATTTGTATAAAAGCTGAAATTTGTTAAAATAAATGCTCTGTTTTATCCGACGAACCGCGTTATCTCTAAGCACTTTTCTTTTCAGCAAGCTCGAGATTAGGTGCAACACTTAATCTCCTACACAGTAATTAGGGTGCAACACCTTAATTACAGAACAGTAGGAACAAAAGAGTTCCTTCTTTAACATCTGGTGACCCCGACGTGATCAGGTGTATCACTTGTATCACAGTTTAGTATACAGCGCTCCCTGACAATTATACAGAGATAGCAACATAGGTTCAAAGATGGAAGCTTTAGCAGCAGATCAAGAAGCCATTGGAAAAGAAATCCAGCGAATCATCAGCAACTATCGGAAAGATACGGCTGACCGCAAGACTAAGGAATATTGTGAAGATCGTTTAAGAAGGCTAGATGATGCATTCTTTCGCTTCGATACGGGCGACACAGAGATACGAAATCTCCCAAACCCTCCAATGGACCACAAATACTTCACATCGGAGTATTATCAACTCATACATGAGCTGTATAAAAACTTCAGGAAGGATTTGTCTGAAAAATTAGCAGCGCTGTCAGAGGGCACGTCACGCGCTCCTGAAGGAGAAATTAATCCAGTGCCTGTAAAATCCCGCCCTGAAGGTGATAGGCCACAGGCAGCGGTTTCAGGGCCTGAAATTTCTCTTCCGAAAGGCAATAAGCCCAGCGCAATAGAGCCGCACAGAGAGGCGAATGATGCTATTGCCCAACTCATCAGAAGACAGAACCGGGCATTTGAGGCCCTAAAACAGATGATTAATTCGGTACAGTTGGACACTCAACGTAGGGCCAAGCCATTTTATGAATTAAAAATGGAAGGTATCAAGCGCCTGTGGGCTGAGGTAGAACAAAACGATCGAAATATCTGGGAGTTAACCGATGATGTTGCATCGTTTGGATACACTAACGAAACGTATGGGCGATTAGAAGAGGAAGTGCATGAGTGCCTTGTTCTCATCATGACGCTACTTGAGGAAATAAGTTCAGCTAATAGTTCATCGGGACCTACTTTGAACAAGACCACGAGTTCCAACGGATTAAAATTGCCAAAACTCACATTGCCACGGTTCAATGGTGATTACTTGAACTGGCAACAGTTTAGGGATCTCTTCGTTGAAGTAGTACACAATCAAGATATGCCTAACTGCCAGAAGCTGTTCTACCTTAAAGCTAATCTCACAGGCGAAGCTGAAAGGCTAATAAAGCATTTCACATTATCAAACGATAACTATGCGGCGGTTTGGAAAACATTAGAAGATCGATACAGCAACTCAAGGCTGATGGCTTCTGCATTAATCGGGAAGCTTCTAGGGCAAACAGCCCAATCAACCGAAAACTCATCAGCTGCTGCAATCAAGGCTCTACATGATACCACCAAGGAGTGTCTCCTGGGCCTGAAAAATCTGGGTATACCCACTGACAATTGGGACCCTCTTTTATTGCATATATTAATAAAAAAATTGGACAAACAGACTCACGCCTTATATGAACAATCTTTGAAGCATCCCAAAGAAGTTCAGAAACTCGAGGAGTCCTTATCATTTTTAGAGCTACGCTTCCAATCACTTGAAGCGCTTGGCAGTAAAGGTAAATCACTCAATGAACGTGAGAAAACCTTCGTAGGGGCAAAAACACTCGCAGCAACAACAGTACACAGTTCTGAGAAAAAATGTGTAGCTTGCCGAGGTCTTCATCCCCTGTTTATCTGTAAAGTATTTCTGGGATTGTCTCCGGCAGAAAGACTAGAAATGCTTAGACAACAAAACATGTGCATCAACTGCCTGAAGGCGGGACACAGTTCACGTCAATGCAAATCCAGAGGCTGCAGAAAATGTAACAAGGGGCATAACACCCTTGTGCACCTTGAACAAACTCCGCTCAAGGAAAAGCCAGCCCAGGGGAAAGCTGATACAGATCAATCCCCAGTGCAAATGCCAAAACCAGTTTCAGCACTCACAAGCAACACTCCAAGTAGCTACATTTTATTGAGTACAGCCTTAGTAAACATAATTACTAACGAAGGGCTAAATCTACAATGCCGCGCCATCCTTGATTCAGGATCACAAGTTAACCTGATCACGGATAAACTTGCAAAGAAATTAAACCTACTACAACAGAACAATCAGCTTACAATCTAAGGAGTGGGTGGAAACAAGTCTCGAAGTCAAAAGAGAGTAAATTTCCACATAAAATCTAGCTTGAATGAGTACTCTGCAAGAGTTGAAGCATTTGTTCTTCCTAGTATAGTATCCCCGCAGCCAACGCAGAATTTCGATATTACAAGCTGGCCCATTCCTCAAAATATTAAATTAGCAGATCCTAATTTCCATAAGTCAAGTAAAATTGACTTACTTCTAGGAGCGGAGTTCTATCATGAGCTGCTCTCAAGTGGCCAAATAAAGCTTGGAAACGACCTGCCAGCACTACAAAACACTGTGTTTGGATGGATTGTGACTGGCAAGGTAAATCATGCGCATCTTTCAGAGGCAGTATGCGGGATTTGCACGGAGGAGGAAATGATGAGCATGATCGAGCGATTCTGGAAGCTTGAAGAACTCGATGACGAGAAATCCTGTTTATCCCCAGTCGAAAGGAAGTGCGAGACGCATTTCACTCAAAATATGACACGGGATAGCACTGGAAGATTCATCGTAAAATTGCCCTTCATGGACGACCCAACCAGATTGAGCGAATCACGAGAAATTGCTCTACGTCGATTCCTATCGTTAGAGAAAAGGTTATTGAAAAACTCAACATTGAAACTTCAATACACAGAATTCATTCACGAATATCGAAGCTGCGGCCATATGGTGGAGATTGAAGAGCATAATCTGGCAGGAACAAAATATTATTTGCCTCACCATTGTATCTTGAAGCCTGATAGTAGCACAACCAAGCTTCGGGTTGTATTTGATGCATCAGCCAAGACAAATTCCAGATTCTCCTTGAATGATCTTTTAGGCGCCGGACCAGTCGTTCAAGACGACCTTGTTTCGATACTCCTACGCTTTAGAATGTCCCGATTCGTCTTCACAGCAGACATCAAGCAAATGTATCGACAAATCCTCATTCATAAGGACGACAGACAATATCAGCTTATACTCTGGAGGGAGAATCCTAAGGAGCCTATAAAATGCTTTCAACTTCAAACAGTAACCTATGGGACAACATCCGCTCCCTACTTAGCGACAAAATGCCTCCAAAGATTGGCCAGAGAAAGGGTCGCTTCATATTCTGTTCCCTAACATGGCTCTGAAAGAGAAAATAAAATGAATTAATTAAAATGCCACTTTAATATTCATATACTTAACTACGAGGACCAGGCTTGGTACTCCTCCAACGATGACAGGAATGGTGCTCCACCATTAAGGGTCCTGGGCTTAGACTGAAAATAGAAAAAAAAGGGATTCTTATTATCCTGTAAGTTATAGTTAGAACACACACAATCAACATGTTTTGAGCGCTAAAGGGCTCTGGTCCATGTAGGGCTTAATTCACGGCCAGAGAATTCCCGAAGCGCCACACAAATTGTAAACAAAAACATGCAACATACCGCGAGCGAATTTCCGTGCGCGAGAGACTTACACATTGCACTTCATGCTTAGTGCATGCTAGCCACAACACATAACAAAGTTAAAAGGCTCATAATTACTTACCTTGCATAGTTTTTCCAATTTACCGGCACTTCACCACTGATCACTCGACCGAACTGTCAAATTTTACGACACGGACACCACTCAAACTAACAATTTCCGCGCGGACAGAGATTCTCAATTTAACATTTCGCGACTTGCGGTTCTCATCTATGCTAACATAAAAGCATAAAAGTATGCAATCAGAAAGTTATGTTAACATAACCGCATTTATGTAGAGGAAAAGAGACACAAAATGCGCGAAGGAGAAAGCATTAACTGGTTGATTTTCCAGGATCCACTTTTCAGTAATGCCACAGTGCCGCAGGGACACGTGCGATCTTCAGGGTGTAAATTCAACAGAAATAGAATTAATTTGGAAGTATAATAATGTGGAGATGCTGCGAACATTAATAAAAAACCCTTCAAATGCAATTTGTGAGCAAATATGACCACTTAACGCTGGTTGAAAATTGAGCAACTACCAAATTGTGGAATCTAAGGGTGATCGACGTTCCACATTACGACGTTTGAAGAATAGTATGTGGCAGGCCGGCCAGTTATTGGAAAAACAGGGTATAAAAGGAGCAGCGTTGGGCTCAGAACTCACTCTTTCGTGAATCAGTTTATGCGAAGAGCAAAGGTAGAGAAAAGTAGTGAAATAAGGAAATCATATGACTGTAAGTCGAATTGATTTCCTCCATGCTAACTTTTTTAGCTCGGTAGAAATCTCGGTAGTCAGGACTTAGTTAGTTTTAAACTAAACTTGTTCATAAAGACTTAGAATATTTTCTCTTGAAGACTTAGAATAATTTTAACCTAAAATTGTTCATAAAGACTTAGAATATTTTCTCTTGAAGACTTAGAATAGTTTTAACCTAAAAGTGTTTATAAAGACTTAAAATATTTTCGAGCCTTCTTTATTTGTAAAAACAGAATATTTGAGCCTAGAATTATTGGAGGACAGAATTTTGTTTGAGATAAAATTGTTTGTAACTATTTAGAATAATTCCTTATTCAAAACCATTATGATTCATGAGGAATAGATATTTTAATTGAGATTTTTGTAAAGAATCAAATTAATTTCCTTCTTTAAATTTTTTATAACTTCAAATACATATTTGTATATTCAAATTGTATATCATTTAATTTAAATTTATTGATGAACATTTTAATTGGTTTCCTTGAAATTACTGATCAGAATCAAACTTTTTTTTTCATAGTTTAGTAAAGGGAAAAATTGTTAATTTAAATTGTTACCAACAATATTTTTGTTTATTAATATAGATTTGAATTCGACATAGAACTAAGCGATAAATTTGTTAATGTATTACTGTAAACGGAAATTTGGATTTAAATAAATTTGAATAGTTAACTCAGTGATTTTGAACCTTTCATTTGGATTCCTAGTCCTTACTATAATTCATGATTTCTTAGGTGATATCAATCATTGGTCCTTCGAGCCGGATATTCTTATTTAGATTTTCAAAAAAAACCGCTGAGCACTATTTAGATTTGTTAAAAGACCAATTTTTGTTTAAATAAGAAATTAACTCTGATTGAGTTCTATTTGTAAAAAATATTTGTAAAATTCTAAGTCTTCTATAACGAATATTACGCGCGGTCGTGACGCTATATATCGGTAAATTCTAAACGGAATATAATTACGTCATCATGCCTCCAAAACTTGAGCAATTGTTAGTTCAGCAGGAGTTAGCTGCCATAAAAATAAAAAATGCCATCGAGACCGGAAGGAAAGTTAAAGCGGACAAGAGAACTGCAGGCTTTTCCCAAAATATGAGTGATCAGATAAAAAAGAGTTGGGAAGAATTCGACCTCAGGGACACTCAAATAAGAGAACTCATCATTTCATCGAAAAAGCAAGCTGACGATCCGTACATAATAAATGATGTTTACACAGATGTTCACACCAAAGTATTGGAATATTTAGGGGAATTAGTAGACACCATGATAACTAGCACTCCGCAACTCGAGACCACAATGGCTATGCCTGGAACTACAATTTTACATACTGGACACACAGAATCTCCTCTTCCTAGGATTAATCTTCCAAAATTCAACGGAGATTACAACGACTGGAGATCATTTCACGATTATTTCATGTCTCTCATACATAATAATGCTCAACTACAACCTGTTCGTAAACTACATTATTTGAAAGAATGTTTGGTTGGAGAAGCAGCCAGTTTACTGAAAAACATTCCAATCACCGAGAATAATTATGGTTTAGCTTGGGAGCGCTTGAAGGCACGATATGACAATAAGAGATTATTAATTAATACACAATTGAAGGTCTTAATAGAACAACCAAAAATAACTACCGAAACAAGTACTAGTTTGAAAACGTTGTTGGACACTACAGAAAGTAGTCTACAACAATTAGAATTATTAGGAGAAAATGTAGCGACTTGGGACACCATTCTCATATACCTTTTAGTACAAAGGTTACCTCTTCAAACAGTGAAACTGTGGGAGGAACAGTTAAAGGATAGCCAAACAGCTCCAAAGATGAAATTTTTCAAAATGTTTCTTCAAACTAGGTACAAGGTATTAGAGTCAATTGCGCACTCCACAGGAACAAGTTTGAAGCCGAAAGATTCATCGAAGAAAAATTCAACCCACGTTTATTCAGCTCTAAGCAACTCTAGATGCCCTGCATGTGACAACAAGCACTATGTAGGAAAGTGCTCTAAATTCCTGAAGCTTAATGCGATGGAACGTAGAGGAGTCATCAAAACATCAGGAAGATGTTTTAACTGCTTCTCGAGTAAGCATGTACGTACAGCGTGATTGTAAGCAAACATGCTCCAAATGCCAGAAGGCTCACCATACGTTGTTGCACATGTCCGAAAATGCATCTGAAGCAAAAAATGCTTCAACTACCGATTCACATGCGAAGAAAGAGTCAGACTATTCCACAAGGAACAAGGGACTAGTTAATAACTCTGCTAGTAGTAGAGTTCAGATATCATGTCAGAATAAGGAAGAAGATTCTGACCTTACTAGAAACTTTCTAGCGACTGAAAGTTATAATGCAATTTTGTCCACAGTCTTGATCAAAGTACCTGATCATAATGGACAATTAACTACCTTGAGAGCTCTCGTAGACCCAGGGTCGCAATCATCATTTATTACAGAGCAAGTCTGTAATAGATTGAAATTGCAAACATGCCACACTTCAGTAGTGGTCAAAGGTATAAATGTCAGTAGGACTGCACATACCAAAAAGCAAGTAAGACTACAACTATACTCACATAAGGATGAGCAACCTGTCTTAACTGCGACTATGCTGGTTCTGAAACGGATAACAGATCTATTACCAGCCTCTAATATGAACCATGTAAATTGGAGTAATTTGAAACATCTGGAACTTGCGGATCCGACATATTGGAAGGTAGGTCCAGTACATATGCTGCTTGGTGCCGACGTATTTGCAACCATAATAAAGGATGGAATAAGACGTGGCCGAGCAACTGATCCCATCGCTATGAATACTCAATTTGGATGGATTGTTATGGGAAAAAATACAATGCCTTCGCAAACGCATTCCAAGAGCTTACTGTTTACGATTAAAACAGAGCTAGAGGAAAACATAGATATGCAACTTAGAAGGTTTTGGGAACAGGAAGAAGTTCCCACAAGACACGTGCTTACTAATGAAGAAGAGCAATGTGAAAAAATCTACGAAAATACGCTGCAACGTCTAGAAAATGGACAATATCAGGTTAAATTGCCATTTCTCAACGGAGATCAACCCGATCTAGGAGAATCTAGGACACTTGCGCTGCAACGTTTTAATGCCCTCCAAAGGAAATTTACCAAGGAATATCAACTAAAGGAGGAGTATTCAAATTGCATAGAGGAATATATCCAAATGCAACATATGGAAAGTGTTAACGTACCTTTAAAGGCGGAACCACATTACTATATTCCGCACCATGCTGTATTTAAAGACAGCACTACGACGAAATTAAGAGTTGTGTTTGACGCCTCTGCTCGTAGCTCTAATGGGAAATCTTTAAATGATCAACTGTTGGTTGGACCAACTTTACAACCGAAATTATTTTCAACATTACTTAAATGGCGTAAGCATAAAATTGCACGAACTGCTGATGTGGAGAAAATGTATAGGATGGTACTAGTTCACCCTGATCATCGAACTTACCAAAGAATCCTTTGGCAAGATTCAACAACAGGTGAAATTCAGGATTACCAGCTAAAAACGATTACATTTGGAATTTCATCCGCGCCATATTTAGCAGTAAAGACGCTTCAGCAACTTGCTAATGATCATAAGGATAAATGGCCCATTGCAGCAGAAGTTGCGCTTACGGATTTTTATGTTGACGACGTGTTAACTGGAGCTAACTCTGTAAACGAAGCCAAAATCCTACGTAATGAGTTGATCGAGATGTTAAAATCCGGACATTTTAATCTACGGAAATGGGCAAGCAACAATCGAGAATTATTAACAGATTTACCAGCCGAGCAAAGGGAAGTAAACACTTCGTTGAATGTAGCAGAAAACGAATCAATTAAAACTGTTGGCATAAAATGGCAGCCAGAATTAGATCGTTTTACATTCTCTGTTACAAGCCCGTTCAAAACTGAAAAGGTTACCAAACGCACAATGTTGTCAGCGATAGCTTCATTGTACGATCCTCTAGGCTGGTTAGCACCAGTTTTAATAGTAGGAAAAATTCTAATACAAACCTTATGGATGTCTGCTATAGATTGGGATACTGTTGTGAACGAACCTATTCTAGATAGTTGGAATAATTTCAAGGCATCTATAATGGATATAGAATCGTTGCATATACCACGATGGGTTAAATGGACAAGTGATGCTATGAGTGTTCAAGTGCATGGCTTCAGCGATGCATCAATTCGAGCTTATGCTGCATCAGTATACCTTCGCGTAGAAGATAAATACGGAAACATATCTTGCCATCTTCTTACAGCTAAAACGAAGGTTGCCCCTATAAAGCCCATAACTTTACCGAGATTGGAGCTGAATGGAGCGCTTCTTTTAGCTCGACTTATGCAAGCTACTATTTAGGATATGAAACTAACTGAAGTTTCTATGTTTGCATGGACGGACTCTATGATAACATTGCAATGGATTCAAGACCATCCGACGCGATGGAAAACATTTGTAGCAAATCGCGTATCTGAAATACAAGATACCATACCGCCAAGTTGTTGGAACCATATAAGCATAAAGGATAATCCAGCAGACTTAGCTTCTCGTGGATGTGATGCTAAAAAATTAAAGCAATGCAGCTTGTGGTGGAGTGGTCCATCATGGTTATCGCATCACATGGAAAAATGGCCAAAAATTCCTATTCCAGTACCCAAGACGAATTTAGAATCAAGGCAACAATTAACACATGTTAACATAGCGACAGTGGATAACGATCTCATCCAAAGATATTCTTCATTCGACAAGTTGTTGCGAATACTGGCTAGGATATTACGCTTTATTAACAAGATTAGAATGAAGGAAATAGAGGAATCTAGTTGGTTGACGACTAAGGAATTACAAAATGCCAGGAACATAGTTGTACGATGTGTTCAACAAGTTGAATTTCCAGAGGAATATAGTCAACTTGCTAAAGGCCTACCAGTATCAAATAAAAGTCCCTTATTGAATTTAAATCCCTACTTAAGCAGCGATGGACTTATACGAGTAGGAGGTCGATTAACTAACGCAAAAATTCCTTATTCAAGCAAATATCCGATAATCTTACCACGTAAACATCATGTTACGAATTTATTAATCGATAAATATCATGCAGAATCGCTACATGGTGGTCCAACTTTAACTTTGAACATGTCCCGAAATGAATACTGGATTATTGATGGAAAACGAGTTATCACAAACCGTATACACCAATGTATCAATTGCTTTCGACAACGCAATAAAGGACAAGTTCAGATGATGGGAAACCTTCCAACAGCACGTGTAAATGTTACCAAACCATTTACACATGTCGGTTTGGACTACGCAGGACCTATTTTGTTGAAAACATCTCCGCATAGATGCAACAAACGTTATAAAGGATATATTTGCATATTTGTTTGTATGGCCACCAAAGCCACACATTTAGAAGCGACGTCAGATCTAACGATGTTGGTGAAGAGCTTGCGGTAAAGGGTATAAAGTGGCATTTCAATCCACCTGGTTCGCCACATTTTGGGGGATTATGGGAAGCGGGAGTAAAATCTGTAAAATTTCATTTGCGTAGAACTTTAATGAATACATCATGTACTTATGAAGAACTAGCTACTGTTCTTGCGCAAATTGAAGCTTGCCTGAATTCGCGTCCACTTTGTCCGATCAACAATAATGTGGAAGATCTTGAAGTTCTCACTCCAGCACATTTTCTCGTGGGCCAACCTTTAACAGCAATCCCGGAACCGGAACAAGAAAACGTCTCGCCATCGCTCCGCTGGAAATATGTACAACTACTTACTCAAGAATTTTGGAAAAAATGGAAGCAGGAGTACTTACATAGATTGCAACAGAGACCTAAATGGTTAAAACCGCAGCAAAATCTGAAGATCAACGATGTTGTTCTCATAAGGGATGAGAACACACCTCCAACACAGTGGCCTCTGGGACTGATAGTTGAACTATTCCCAGGCAAGGATGATTTAGTTCGAGTAGTAAAACTTCGAACAAGGAATTCGGTTTTGTTACGCCCTGTAACAAAACTTTGTCGTTTACCTATGGAAACGAGCCCTGATTAATAATCATTTTACTTACAAGTCTTCGTGTTATTGTGTTGTCCTTTTTGTGGCGTTCTTAAGTGTTTGCGTACCCAGACACACAATAAATTTTGCCCGTTTCAGACAATGGAGTACGACGACGATACGCTCGAAATTTTTGAGGACATCACCTTCGATCCTATTGATCCGGCTGACTATGTTACGCCAGGTTATGATATCTTAACCGGTCTACCCACGAAGTCCAACCCTGAAAGGACGACAGTAACATTACCAAAACCTACAACCACTTCTCGTCCTTCAGCACCCAAAGGCTCGCTAAAGGGTATTTCCTTTCCACTGCAAATCAACGGGGCGAGTGTGAAGTCTTTGGAGAGTCTTCGTCCATCTACCACAGTCCAGGAGGTTCGGATGAGGATCAACAATGACGTCCAGAGCTTCATCACCAAGGAGGGGCATACTCTCTACATTCCCAAGAAGGTGCTGCAGAGGTTGAACTTCGACAAAATCAAGGACATGACGCGGGACTTTACTGTCAACCTACCGGACCGATATCAGGCTCTTCTTAAGGTCAAACCGGACGGAACCATCATATTCCACCATCACCATAAGAGGGGCATACGCAAAACCGTCAAAAGGGTTTTGAACTTGTTAGTTCAACGGGGGGAGAATGTTCCCTAACATGACTCTGAAAGAGAAAATAAAATGAATCAATTAAAATGCCACTTTAATATTCATATACTTAACTACGAGGACCAGGCTTGGTACTCCTCCAACGATGACAGGAATGGTGCTCCACCATTAAGGGTCCTGGGCTTAGACTGAAAATAGAAATAAAAGGGATTCTTATTATCCTGTAAGTTATAGTTAGAACACACACAATCAACATGTTTTGAGGGCTAAAGGGCTCTGGTCCATGTAGGGCTTAATTCACGGCCAGAGAATTCCCGAAGCGCCACACAAATTGTAAACAAAAACATGCAACATACCGCGAGCGAATTTCCGTGCGCGAGAGACTTACACATTGCACTTCATGCTTAGTGCATGCTAGCCACAACACATAACAAAGTTAAAAGGCTCATAATTACTTACCTCGCATAGTTTTTCCAATTTACCGGCACTTCACCACTGATCACTCGACCGAACTGTCAAATTTTACGACACGGACACCACTCAAACTAACAATTTCCGCGCGGACAGAGATTCTCAATTTAACATTTCGCGACTTGCGGTTCTCATCTATGCTAACATAAAAGCATAAAAGTATGCAATCAGAAAGTTATGTTAACATAACCGCATTTATGTAGAGGAAAAGAGACACAAAATGCGCGAAGGAGAAAGCATTAACTGGTTGATTTTCCAGGATCCACTTTTCAGTAATGCCACAGTGCCGCAGGGACACGTGCGATCTTCAGGGTGTAAATTCAACAGAAATAGAATTAATTTGGAAGTATAATAATGTGGAGATGCTGCGAACATTAATAAAAAACCCTTCAAATGCAATTTGTGAGCAAATATGACCACTTAACGCTGGTTGAAAATTGAGCAACTACCAAATTGTGGAATCTAAGGGTGATCGACGTTCCACATTACGACGTTTGAAGAATAGTATGTGGCAGGCCGGCCAGTTATTGGAAAAACAGGGTATAAAAGGAGCAGCGTTGGGCTCAGAACTCACTCTTTCGTGAATCAGTTTATGCGAAGAGCAAAGGTAGAGAAAAGTAGTGAAATAAGGAAATCATATGACTGTAAGTCGAATTGATTTCCTCCATGCTAACTTTTTTAGCTCGGTAGAAATCTCGGTAGTCAGGACTTAGTTAGTTTTAAACTAAACTTGTTCATAAAGACTTAGAATATTTTCTCTTGAAGACTTAGAATAATTTTAACCTAAAATTGTTCATAAAGACTTAGAATATTTTCTCTTGAAGACTTAGAATAGTTTTAACCTAAAATTGTTTATAAAGACTTAAAATATTTTCGAGCCTTCTTTATTTGTAAAAACAGAATATTTGAGCCTAGAATTATTGGAGGACAGAATTTTGTTTGAGATAAAATTGTTTGTAACTATTTAGAATAATTCCTTATTCAAAACCATTATGATTCATGAGGAATAGATATTTTAATTGAGATTTTTGTAAAGAATCAAATTAATTTCCTTCTTTAAATTTTTTATAACTTCAAATACATTTTTGTATATTCAAATTGTATATCATTTAATTTAAATTTATTGATGAACATTTTAATTGGTTTCCTTGAAATTACTGATCAGAATCAAACTTTTTTTTTCATAGTTTAGTAAAGGGAAAAATTGTTAATTTAAATTGTTACCAACAATATTTTTGTTTATTAATATAGATTTGAATTCGACATAGAACTAAGCGATAAATTTGTTAATGTATTACTGTAAACGGAAATTTGGATTTAAATAAATTTGAATAGTTAACTCAGTGATTTTGAACCTTTCATTTGGATTCCTAGTCCTTACTATAATTCATGATTTCTTAGGTGATATCAATCATTGGTCCTTCGAGCCGGATATTCTTATTTAGATAGTCTAGCAGGAGCCTTGGAAAAACAGTCTCAGCTACGAAGTTTATTAGGCGAAGCTGGATTCACTTTACGCAAGTGGTGTGCAAATCATCCACGACTACTTGAAGGCATTGCCCTAGAAGATCAGGAATTGAAGGTGGATTTTGAGAGCAATGAAGAAGGAACAATAAAAACATTGGGACTCACATGGTATCCCAAAACTGACACCTTTCATATAAAGTTCCACCCAACAGAGATTTCATCAATAACTAAACGTAACGTTTCAGCCGACATAGCCAGAATTTTCGATCCTCTCGGGATAGTGAGTCCGGTTGTAGTTACGGCAAAAATCTTTCTACAAGAACTTTGGCAATTAAAACTGGACTGGGATGCGGCTCTACCCATGGAAATGCATTCTAGATGGGCACGATTTCGACAAGAATTGCAGCTGCTAAATGATGTCCAATTTGGTCGACATGTATTTGGCCAAAGGGTTCCACAAGGTATACAGCTTCATGCTTTTGCTGATGCTTCGGAGAAGGCATATGGCGCTGCAATCTACACACGATCAATAGCCAAAGACAAGGGAATCATAACAAGACTCTTGTGTGCAAAATCAAGAGTAGCGCCATTAAAAAGACAAACTCTTCCTCGCCTAGAACTTTGTGCTGCAGTCTTGGCGACAAAACTCATGCAGAAGACAAGGAAGGGCCTCCAACGATCAGATACAACAACTTACTTTTGGACGGACTCGGAGATTGTCTTGGCATGGATCAACTCCCAATCTGGTCATTACCAAACCTTCGTGGCAAACAGAATATCAGCCATACAGGAACGAACCCTCCCGCAGCAATGGCGGCATGTGCGCTCTGCGGAGAATCCTGCTGATATCCTCTCAAGGGGATTGAATCCATCAAAACTCTCATCATGTCATCTCTGGTTTTTTGGCCCTCTATTTCTACATGGAAAGGAAGAGCTTTGGCCAAAACCTCATTATCAAGAAGTAGCTTGTGAGCTGGAAAGAAAACGTAAGGCGAAACCAGACACAATCACAGCTAACGCACTGGCAAGCACTATTAAAACTCGCTGTACAGGTGCAATATTATTTTCATTGAACACAACAACCATCATATCAGATATAGACCATGGTCAGTCGTTCCAAAGATTGCAGAAAATCGTAGCTTTCATTTTGCGATTTATAAATAATTGCAGAACCAAAAGGGTTGATAGACCTCAATATAAGGCACTCGGACCAGCAGAATTAGATGAGGCACTTCATCTAATCATAAAGGAAATTCAACACGAAGAATTTCAAATTGAACTCAACCAATTAAAGAAGTTTTCCGAAATCCATAAGGATAGCCCGCTCCGCACATTGACACCATTCCTGGATGACAAAGGAATTATGCTAGTGGGTGGAAGATTAGAAGCTTCCTCACTCTCATATAATGCAAAGCATCCGATTCTTTTGCCACATGCTCATTCTGTAACGAAACTTCTGATGATAAAAATTCATGTCGAGAATAAGCATGTAGGCGCGCAAAATTTACTTGCGATAACAAGGCAACGATTTTGGCCACTTAGAGGGAAAAATGTGGCCAAGTCCGTAGTACAACACTGCATTCTCTGCGCAAAAAGGAGGGCGAAGCCGTTGGAGCAAATAATGGGTAATCTCCCTCCTTCACGTGTCCAACCAGCCCGTCCCTTTGCGAATGCCGGGGTAGATTTCTGTGGGCCTGTGTGGATTCATTATAAACTTCGTGGCAAACGGCCACAAAAGGCCTATATCGCAGTATTCTGCCTTTTTTTCAACGAAGGCTGTTCATTAGGGTGGAGTGAAATTATTGTTTTTATATATTTACTATGGCATACCTGCAAAAAGCTGCGTGATAGGCACAATAAGCAAAAGCGAAAATATTTGTTGTCTAGGTTTATATTTAGAGGTGCCCCCGTTGGGACAAAGTTTTGAAATAAAATCAGAAATTTGTCAATGTTCGATAGTGCAAAACCAAATGCTAAACTTCATAAAATGATGATTTTATTAGGGTCAGACTATCATCACGTCAGATGATGCCTTTTTATAATACTAAATGCGAATTTTCTACTTAATTGGCTATTTTGTAACATTTTTCTCATAAATGTTTCATAAACATGAATCGCAGTTTTATTGCACAATCCTTGATTTATTTTTGTATTAGGAAGTTTTGGGGAACCATAAATTACAAACTTATATATATATTTTTATTATTACAGAAAATATAGGTTTTAAACAACATGAAAAATACTATTGCGATACATTATTAAGATTTAAATACATCTGAATGAGGCTGCCAAAAATGAATGAAATTATACTATTTTTCAAAATTCTTTCGTTTTGGGGCACCTCAAACCATTATAATACATAAATAATATTTACCATACTTCATTTGCTCATCTATAGGCAGCTTTTTACCACTATGCTATTACAAAATAACAAAAAAAAAATTCTCCATACATTTTCACTCCACCCTACTGTTCATCTAGAGGTTGTGAGCGATCTCACCACAGAAGCCTTCTTAGGTGCATTACGGCGATTTATTGGAAGAAGAGGGCACTGTCAAACCATATTTTGCGACAATGCGACCAATTTCACGGGTGCAAGCAACCTATTAAAGGAATTGACCGAAACCGTGTTCAATGAGTCTGCTAAAGAAAGGATCATCTCAACGTGCGGTGGTAAGGGAATTCAATTCAAATTCATACCACCTCGAGCTCCTCATTTCGGCGGACTGTGGGAAGCGGCAGTCAAATCCGCCAAACACCTTCTGTATAAGGGAGCTGCATCCGCCTCGCTCACCTACGAGGAGTTAGAAACTCTGATTATTGAAATAGAAGCGATCCTCAATTCCAGGCCTCTGACACCAATGTCTAATGATCCAAACGACCTCTCGGCACTGACTCCTGGACACTTTCTCATAGGAGAACCGCTAACTTCACAGATAGATCCACATGCCATACCAGTCAAGGGAAAGTTGCGCACAAGATGGAAATTAGTTAGTCATATCAAGCAGGAATTTTGGAGGCGATGGTCCCAGGAATACCTTAATGAGCTGCAGCACCGTTATAAATGGAAGAAACAATCCACAAACGTGCAACCTAATAGAGTTGTAGTGATAAAGGAGGACAACACTCCTGTTATGAAATGGCCACTAGGTAGGATTGTAAAAACCATCGAAGGTTCGAATGGGTTCGTGAGAGTTGCGGATGTCAAAACAGCATCGGGCGTAGTAAGACGTCCCATACATAAGTTAGCACCACTTCCTTATGAAGAAGAGCAATCGTGTTCTCAAACCAGTGCGGAAGAAACTACCCTCAGGCAAGTTACAGGACAGGAAAATAATGGACGAAAACATCCTGCTCCGGTGGAAGACACCTCAACCAAGGATTCAACTCGGGAAGGGAAACGACAACGTATAACAAATTCTCCTTTAACCTCGTTATTTCTATGTCTCCTAATACTTCCTTTCGTACGGGGGAACGCAATTGAAATAACAGGACTGCCGCCAAAACCGGGACTTCACTTTGAAGGATTGGGACCAGCAAAAATAATCACCTCCAACTGGGACGTCATCGTATACTACGACCTGAACCCTTATTGGATGGAGCTATCAACCTTGTCAAAGGGCATTGCTACTTTAGAACACCTCTGCAATCAAACAGGGCAAAGGTATTATTGTCGGCAAACAGTTATCCAATTTCGAGCAATGCAGGAAGAAAAAGAATCAGACAATGACATGCTATCAATCAAATCATCAGAAGGAGTGCAAAGGAAGAGGAAGAGAAGAGGTGCTCTAGACATCGTCGGAAATGTAGCAAATTCATTGTTCGGAGTGCTTGACTCTGAATATGCCGAAAAAATGTCTCAAACCATCAAGGAAATTAATGCGAAGGAGAAAAATCTTGCAGATTTACTTAGGAACCAAACTTCAATAATAGATTCAACAATCAACGTGATGAAGAGGGACCAACTTGCAGTGAAAGAAAAATTTGACACTTTGGACAATCAATTTAAACAAATAGTCAATCGCATTCACAATATTAGTGAAGAAGATTATCAACTAAGAATCATGCAGACTTTCTCCGGCTTGACGGCCCAATTGACGCTACTTTCAGCTAAAATACAGAAAACTCAAGGGCACATTTTAGATGTCCTGACAGATACACATTATGGGAAAATTAATCCCTTGCTGTTATCTCCTGTTCAGCTAAGGAGAGAACTCGTTATGATTAAATCCCACCTAGCTCCAATACTACAATTACCCATACCGACAGAAGACCTTCCTTCTCTTTACAAACTCATGACTTCGCAAACTCGCGTAGTGGAACATCATATCATCTTTAAAATACACCTACCCTTAGTGTCATGGGAAGTGTTCAACGTCTTTCGAGTTACACCAATTCCCGTCGTTGTAAACGACACGCTCGTGGCCATAAAGGCAAGCACCGACCTTCTGGCAATAACTCACCATCATGACCATTATATTCCAATGTCTAGAGGAGAGCTAGCCTCCTGTAAGAACATCCAGAATCAAGCAAGACTCTGTCCACTCAACAGTCCGATCTACAGAAAGGAAGCTCGTCAATTTCATTGCGAGTTAACATTGTTCACTGAACTCCAAGATGCCGAGACTGCGGAATGCCAGATGCGGCAAATTCCGAACAGTCCCATATGGATAAAGCTTAACCAACACAACCAATGGATTTATGCCACCAAGGAGAAGATCAGTCTTACTGCACTATGCGGTGAAGAAGTTCTGCCCATTGTGCTTAACGGTTCTGGCTTAATGAAGTTTCAGTCAAACTGTACAATTAAGCACAGCCTCATGACCATCTCCGGGTATCAAACACATTTCAGTGAGCTAAAAACATCATATACAAGGCTTAGAGAGCTATCAGAAATCTCCCCACCTGAACAGGTCTCCGAGATTATCAATGGATCCGCTACCTTTCAATCCCATGCTAAGGATTTAGAAGAACTGCAGAGTCAAGTGAGAGAATTGTCAGCCCAAGTTCCGAGCACCGTCAATGACTATGCCGTACATCATTTTTCTCTGGGTTACATACTACTACTATCGACTCTCGTCATCATTGGGTGCCTAACCTGGAAGCATGGGAACATCACCAACAGCTGTTGCAAGGTAAGACCAACTCCAGCGCCGCGCTCAAGGCCAACACATGACTCATCCCAATTTGACATCAACATCTAAGTCCTTGAATCCATGGGTTCAACGCGGGGAGAAATGTTTAGGTGGCATACCTTAATTGTAACAAGGCAAGCATTTCCCACGAGCACGCAGACATCGCTTGACAAAAGGCTTTCGTTCGCTGCATCTGCAGGAATCTTATTTCGGCGAGACGCAGCGATCGTGGGAAGTGCTTATCTTGCACTTAGTTAGAATAAGGTTCACATGGATAATTTGTATAAAAGCTGAAATTTGTTAAAATAAATGCTAGTCTGTTTTATCCGACGAACCGCGTTATCTCTAAGCACTTTTCTTTTCAGCAAGCTCGAGATTAGGTGCAACACTTAATCTCCTACACAGTAATTAGGGTGCAACACCTTAATTACAGAACAGTAGGAACAAAAGAGTTCCTTCTTTAACACTAACATAAGTTAAGCCTAAGCATAAGAACATTAGCGGAAATAAGTTCCAACAAATGATGTAAACAACAAGCTAATGACCTAATTTTGTAAATTTAATTGTCAGCAATCATACGCGACAAATTCTTGAGGCAACCTGATATCACTCTCGCGACCTCGACGCGCGCCCAGTTACAGGTCGTCGCTCCATGCACTTTCGGCATGGCTAGCACTTTTCGCCCGTGCGATCCAAGAATTTGTCACGTGGGAATGCAAAAATAATTTGTAAATAATTAATAAGCAATAACTAATTTAGATCAGCATTGTGATGTACATTCAAATACCATCAGGAGAAATAAAGAATCAGTCTGTCAACTTAACAACGACGGTGTGTATTAATTTATTAATTTTCAGGTTCGGCAGCCACCCTAAGCTGAAGCTAGCCACATCTTCAGTGAATTCGTCTAACTCATTGTCATTGGGAATTCTTTTGTGAATTGGTACATTGCACCGCTATCACGCACTCTGAGTAAAGGTACAAGCACCTTAACTCAATTCAGCCGAAATAAAAGCATTTTGGATTCAATATGGATCCTTTGTTACAATATGATAATTAGGATAAATTAATGAGTAGGTCCAGGAAGAGTACGACAATGCAGAAGAAGAAGAAGACGATTACGATGAGAACGAATATGGAAAAGAATACGATTGCGATGAGGAAGAATATGATTCTGGCGGAGAAGAATATGAAGACGAGGAAGAATATGATGCCGAAGAAGAGTACGAAGAAGAAGAGGAAGAACACGGTTATAAAGAAGAAGAAGAATATACAGAAGACAAAGAATATGAAGAAGGATGCGATGAAGAAGAAGAAGAATTATATTATGGTGAAGATGGAGGATGAGAACATGAATACGACGACGAAGTGGAAGATGATGAGTAGAAGAAAAACGTGAACATGGACGTCCACCAAAATCAAATAAGAAGTCCGCACCACCAAAGCCGAAATCAAATGGGGAACGTGGTCGTCCACCTAAGAGCGCGGAAAAGAAAGAGGAATCAGAAGAAGAAGAAGAGTGATATTTAGCCGTGGCTGAACCCACCGACGTATCTGAGAAATGTGTTAAAATTGTAGGTTTAAGGATAGACTGAATTGTCGTTGATTTTAGTAATAAGAAAATGAATTGTATGAAGTAGTGTAAACCGGTGGAAAGATGACTCGAGGCACACCTTTGGGAAGGATAGAGTAAGATATTTTCGTCCCGGAAGGTAAGGAGGAGAAAATTCGGGGACGTTAGTAAAATCAATCGTTAGTTATATCAATTAGCCGGACCCAGCTTCCTCAAATAAAGAAAAAAGGATCGTGTCATCGCTAGAATGCCGAAAGCAATTCATCTGTCTACTGTTTGTCGCAACAACCTCATTACGCAAATATCGACTTCATGGGGCCAACCGCAACCCGGGTTCAGCAGCGAACGTCTCACACCTTGCCCTAAAGTCAGATTGCCGAAGAAGAAGAGGTTAATTAAGAAAGAATGCGATCCGAGACGTAAATTGGTCCGATTGGGAAACAGCCTGAAGCCGGAGGATTAGTGACATCGCGTAGTAACGGTAGTTCTGAATACTTTTCACCGGAAGTTCAAAGGTTGGGTGGACAAAACGCGAACCTGACCCGGTAGGCGAAGTGGGCGGCCATCGTGAGTCGAGGAGTCAGTCGGCGTGAATCTGTGAATGAGAGCAGAAGTGAAAGCGAAGCCAAGAGGACAAGCGTTAAGTTTTATTAAAATCGAGAGATAGCGCGAGGCAATCACCTTGCAAGCGGCATTTGAGGAAGATATTGGAGAGGAAGAGGGATTAGCAGGAGCCACAAGAAAGGTCGCGAAGCGAGGAGGCTCGAGAGTGCGCCCTACCCAAGGATTGGGAGCGGATCCGAGGAGGAAGTTGGGTACGAGGCGGAAACGCCGTGGTTGATCTATTCCGGATTACTCCCGATGATCCAAATTTATCCCGGGAATCTTAATTAAGTTTTCCTCCTTTCTTTTACGCGGACTTCGCGGAGTCCACTTCGCTTTTGTTTTTTTATGCTTTCTTTTGTTTGTTAATTTTTAGTTTCCTTTCCTTTCTAGCCTCGAGGCACCTTGCCGGGATGAACGGATTGTTTTTGAAATAATATGTGTCTTCTTTCTTTTGTTTTATTCGTGGTTTTCTTTTATTTCTTGCTTTACCTGAATTAACCCTGCTCCCTCGCGACATAGCTTTGGTTCTCGGTTAACCAGGAAAACCGAGTGGCGCCCGGAAGTGGTCCAGAGTGGACTTTTGAATGTAAAAAAAAAGGAAAATTTCTTTAGGTACCCCACCCTTCTCCCACGCTAGCAGGGCACCTGCATGCTATAGGAGGCTGGCATGTAACAAAATGTGGACAAATCTATCAAGCCAAATATTTCTGATTCGTCAATCATAAAGCCAAGCCCGAAGGAAATTAAGATAAAAGAAGAAGAAACTAACCCTCTTTCTGAAGATATTGGTGTTGAGGAAGGTCAAGACATTTTTATTACCGTTATAGAAATTGTTAACGATGATGACGAAACACAAACCGATTTACCAATAAATGAACCTCATCCTGAACCTAAAGTAGAGGAAAAATTTGCGCCACTACGAATTCAACATTTCGGATATCAAGAAAATAGAAAAGGTGAACTTCTTTTCCACTGCTTAATTGACAAATGTAATTTTGGAGTGACGGTTTCATTTGAAGTTCTACAAGATCATGCAAGTGCTGATCACGATATTAAATGGTCAGGAAAATGTAATATTTGTAAAAATGTATTAGATACTTCAACGGGCTCACAGCCAATAGAAGAAGAACTAAATCACATGCTAACAGTACATATAAAAGAGTTGCCAGAGTCTCAAAATGTTGACGAAAACCATGTCCAAAATCTGTTGAAGCCCTGGTTAAGCGAAATAAAAAGTCGGAAAAATAAAATCCTATGGGAAGCTATGCAGTCGGAAAAATCGCTTTCTCGTTTGTATAAATGTATGGGAAATAATTGTAGTTTTACAGCAGAAACAAAACTTCAAATGTCAAGACATTTAGCAGCGCATGAGCTAAGCATACTTCGAAATCCAGATCCTGAAAGATCATGGCTTGAATGTTCCTTGTTTGTGGCAGCTAAAATACTGCATATAGAGTCCGAGCACAGCAAGTCAATATTTCAATGTTCGAGATGCTTCTATCGCAGTTGTTCATCAGTTAATCTTGAGATTCATCACGATCAGTATCATCAGAGCAATTCTGATAAAAACAAAACCATTAAATGCAGTGGACAATTAAAAAGACTTAAGGATGAAGTTGAGAGAAGAGGCACTATCTTGTTCTGGTGAGTTCTTAAAATTATACTGTTTTATTTTAAAAATACTTGTGCTTTATAAAAACTAAACTTTAAAATTGACTAGAAGCAGACATCCCTATATATGTATATATATAAAATCGAAAGTTTGTTTGTTTGTTTGTTGCTCAATCACGCCTGAACGCTGGGTCCGATCATTTTCTTTTTTTGATATTCATATCATAAGGTCACTATGGAAATTATAAATCGCCATTTTGTGACGTCCGCCATATTGGATTTAGAATAACGTCACATTACTTATTGTGTTTCGCTTATCAAGCCCTTTCATTTGGTATCCATATCATAGGGGTTACTATGAAAATTATAAAACGACATTTTATAACGGCCGCCATATTGGATCAAAAATGGCGGCATTTAAGTAATCGTGCATTGTCACGTGAAGCAAACGTGTGTGCCAAATTTCAGTCCGATAGCTTCAGTGGAAGTGGGTGAAATATTGATTGCAAAGTTCCAGGGCATATATACTTACATACAAGTGAAGTTAAATAAGAGCTTTTAAAATGGCGACCAATAATTTTCGAACTTCAACGAATTCAATTGAAAATTAGTACTATAGGTTCTTTGAGGCCACTAATTTCGAATCTACTATCAAGATAGGCCAATTCAAAATGGTCGACCCAATATGTTTGTTGCTTAATCACGCCTTTACCCTTGGTACGATTATTTTCATTTTTTGAGTGAGGGCACTACATAGCCCGACTTAACATATAGGCTTCTTTTTATTCGCGGGCTTCAAAGTGGTGGACCCAAAATGGCGACCAAAAATTCTAAATTTCAAGCCATGCCATGAAAATTGGTATTATGGGGTTTGTGGATATCCTGATTGCGCATCTACTTTCAAAATTAGGAAATTTAGGATGGCGGTTCAAATATGGCGCCAAAAATTTTCGGAATCCAACGAATTTAACTGAAAATTAGTAGTAAGGATATTCTGAGACCACTTAGTTCGAATCTATTATCAAAATTTGGAAATTCAAAATGGCGGACTCAATATGGCAACAGATTTTTTGGAAATTGAAAGGATTTTCATGCACATATATTAATGTAAAGAAAAATCGGTGAAACTAATTTTAAACCTGCTACCAAAATTTGGAAATTCAAAATATCGGACCCAATATGGCGACCACAATTTTTGAAATACACCGGGTGAAAGCGGGTTACTCAGCTAGTTTGGTATATAAAATTAGCGGATGTGGCAAGAACCTATTTAGATGATAATCTATTAATTTTGAATTCAGTTGACACAATGATTTCTATAAAATTTAAACTCTTTGATCACGAAAGTTTTGGTACACACAAATTTATTATGGAGTATTTAGTTTAGTGAAATGATCCAGGTATTTAAAAATGTAGTCCCATTGTCTAAGGGGTTACATTAAGTTATGATTTTAAAAAAAAATTTTAATTTAGTTTTAAATATTTTAATAGAATGAACATTATGTACTTTAGTTTTCCTTATCGATATATATTTTCTATATTACTAATTTAACGAAATTACCTCTTATTTTTATACTAGTAGGTGGAGCGGGATACATAAGAAGAGATATAATGATAAGGAATTTACAAGAACCTCATAAAGAAATAGGCATTCCAAAAGGCTTTCCAATGAGATTGTTCTCCTGCATATTCTGCAAATTTGAAACAGAGGGACTTGAGCAGATTCGTTCGCATATGGAAAATAAGCATTCTGACGAGTTGCTGTACATTGGAGTCCGAGGAATCAGCGAAAAAAGTATCAAGAAAGTAAGTTTGTTTATGATTATTGTATTATTAAGAATTAAAAGTAAAGAAAAAACTTAAAATTATAATAGTTGTGATATCAAGAAAGTAAGTTTGTTTAAGATTATTGTATTATTAAGAATTAAAAGTAAAGAAAAAACTTAAAATTATAATAGTTGTGATTTTTTTTGTAAATGATCTAAAGAGATGTTGAGATTCGGTGGTAATAGATTAGGTTAGTTTCAAGTCGCTGCCAGTTGAGGCCCACTTAGGCCAGAGTAGGACCGTTGTGATATCACATGGGACACATCCCTTAAATCTAACGCTCGAACCACTTGGAGTCTTTAATGAACTGCTCCAGGCTCTTAATCCTGACTGAACTCAGTACCGACAGGTCAGCAAAGAAAAGGGAGCCTAGACAACGGTTTCTGCGTATCGCGAGAGCTGGGCATTGACAGAGAATGTGAAGGATACTTTCCTCTTCCTCTTCATTAAGGCACCTTTTCTGACTCTGGCCTTTACCAAATCAGCGGTGTTAAAAGCTACCCGGGTCGTCAACTAAACCTTATATTTTCATTCAACCTTATTAATTCTGCCGTTATTGAAAGCAGAAATCTTTTTTCCACACTTGACCTTCATCACCCCCTCTGCTTCTTACATTATTTCATGATGTTTCCAGTACTTACATCCTCTCTGAGCCCCATTACCACTTCAACTTTCATAAAGCCGACTTTGTACAACTAAACTCTCTCTTAAGGGGGTACTCTACTGTTAAAAATTTTTTTTTTCGATTTGTTTTTTTTTTGCATAAATCGATAGATTAGTATCTCAAGAATGAATCTTCAATATATTATATCGGTATCTTCTTTCGTTTTTATTCTATGGGCATTTTTCGGAGCGCGCGAGTTACATTAGCTTGCCTCGGCAACATTGTAGACAAAGAGATTTGTCTTAGCGACAGTAAAATCGAGACGAGCCGAAATGAAGAACTTATAAATAACATGACTGTGAGAACCTGATCCATCCAGACCGTTCCCATATTCCTAGGCTATCAAATAATATCTTATGTGCTTACTAAGAAATTAAGATGAGATGCAGATCTCAGCGTTTACCGTGAGAACTGTGATTAGCTAAGCATTTTTCATACCAGGGAACTTTATATTTTTAGGGCTTGGACAGTTAGAGTTATGAAGATAAATTTTAGTCTTAAGACCACTCTCGAGAAGGAAATGTGCAGTAAAAATTTATTGAATAAAACGTATGAAGTGAAATTAATAGAAAGTGTTTTCTTTTAAACCTGTGAATTAAAATAACATTAAATGTTAAATAATATTCTGTAAAGAATAAAATTATATTCTGTAAAGAATAAAACTGGCGCAGTCGGTAGGATTCTTTACTAAAGAATAAGAATCCCAGTGATCGAACATAAAACGTTAGTATTGTGAAGAAAACAAAATAAATAGTGAGGGAAAGAAAATTTTATGAAAGAAAATAGAAAGCAATTATAATATTCTGTGAAAAGAGTAAAGTTTAGTATTGTGAAGAAAACAAAATAAATAGTGAGAGAAAGAAAATTTTATGAAAGAAAATAGAAAGCAATTAATATTCTGTGAAGAGAGTAAAGTTTAGTATTGTGAAGAACACAAAATAAATAGTGAGGGAAAGAAAATTTTATGAAAGAAAATAGAAAATCGGTTTTCGATTCACGTCGAAATTTAGAAAACAACGAAATGGCCGAACAAGATTTTCAAGCCTTGCAGCAAGCTTTCCAAGAACTTCGAGATCAATATCAGAGAGAAATCGCCGCCATAAGACAACAGAGGGTTCAGCCAACGGAGCCGATGTTCCAGCTATCAGCCGACCAAATTTTAAAGAACTTCCAGAATGTGCAAACATTTTACGGAAATAACAACTATACCTTACAAGAATTCATAAGTGCAGTCGAAAACGTTGGAACTTTATGTAGGGACAATGCAGCTCTCTTACAACATGGACTTCAGATTATCTTCAAGGAAAAGATCCAGGGACAGGCGAAACAATGCATCCAGAGACTCGGAAGGGACATCACCTGGGACCAGGTTAAAGCCGAATTAAAAACACAATTCAGACCAAGGAAGAGTTATAAAAAATTAATGGACGAAAGTCGGTATATTAAGGTAGGCAACTTAAGAGAACTTTTTTCTAAAATCCGCAGCATAAATTTTCAATTAAATGAATTATATGAATTCGACGATAACAAACCTACAAATTATAGTCCTGATAATAATGATAAGAACCTAGTATGCATTGTAAAAGATATGTTAATAGGAAGTTATCGAATTAACATAAAACGTGGTATGACATTAAATGAAGTATTCAATACCTTCGACAATTTGGGAGTATTGGACGAAAGTGATGTGATTCATTATAATTACAGAAAAGCTAAAGATTCGCGAAATGGTAATATGCATCGAACAAATTTTAAACACGGTAGTGGTGAACAAAGAACATTTAATAACGGACGCAATTTCAACAACGGTTCAATACAATCCAGACAAAACTCAGATCAACAAAGAACATTCAATAACGAACGCAATTTCAAAAATGGTTCAAGACAGCATATACAAAATTCAGACCACCAAACGAACTTTTAATAACGAACGAAACTTTAATAACAGTTCAAGACAGTTCAGACAAGTTAATAATCCTAAGGTTAGTGGTTCGAGTGGTATCGTCCCGATGGAGGTTGATAACATCCAAAATAGTGATGTAAATTTTTCCAGCCAGCCTCGGGAAGAAAACTACCCATAATTACCGTTACTATTGAAAATATAAAAATAAAATGCTTGATCGACACCGGGTCAGAGACAAGCATCCTAAAACCAAACATTCTTACAAAATATCCCGAAGAAAAATTAGGAAAACCACTGTTCTTCTCTACCATTAATGGTATATCTCAAGCGACGAATAAATTAGTCACATCCATTCCGTACGAATTTAGTGTGTTGGGTACCCTATCTTGGAAGGTAATGGACTTGCCAAAACGCAAATATGACGCAATAATAGGTTTAAATTTTCTAATTCCCCTTAAAGCAAAAATTAATTTAGAACAAAGGTTTATGGAGGTAAACAATAACAAAATTTATTTTAACACGGATGACCATTATTATATTATAAATGAAATTTGTAATTTCGAGGAAAGCAATATTCAAAAACTGGACCTTGATCATCTGAACACGGAAGAAAGACAAATTATTGTTAGGACTCTCAAATTATACGAAAAGTTGTTCTACAAGGAAGGAGACAGGCTCACGGCAACTGGTGGTACTGATCACGAAATTATTACAACTACAGATGGACCCATATACGCTAAAAGTTATCGTTACCCTCGTGTCCACGAGGAAGAAATAGAAAAACAAATTAAAGAAATGATTGAACAGAACATCATTCAGCCTAGCAACTCCCCTTATAATAGTCCTCTATGGATTGTACCAAAAAAATTGGACAATTCTGGAGAGCGTAAGTGGAGGATAGTGATTGATTACCAAAAACTCAATGAAGTTACGGTTAGGTGCTGAGAGGTCTCGTAAATAAAATTTGTGTCGTTTACCTGGACGACATTTTGATATTCAGTACATCCCTATAGGGATATAGAAGAGAAGAAGAGCATATTACAAATATAAAAAAGGTATTTGAAAGAATGAGGGAAGCAGGATTGAAAATACAAATCGATAAATGCAGCTTCTTAAGAAGGGAAACGGAGTTCTTGGGCCATGTGCTGACTCCACAAGGTATCAAGCCCAACCCAAACAAAATTAAATGTATACAGGAATTAAAGCTTCCTACTAATGCGAAACAAATAAAAAGTTTTCTTGGTACTACAGGCTATTACAGGAAGTTCATTAAGAACTATGCAAAAATAGCTTATCCAATTACAAGATATCTAAAAAAAGGAGCGATAGTCAATCAAAATGACCCAAATTATATCAGTGCCTTTGAAAAGCTGAAGGATATTATAACTAACCATCCAATCCTCAAATATCCTGACTTTAAAAAGAGATTCAAGCTAGTAACTGATGCCAGTAATTTCGCTCTGGGAGCAGTCTTGATGCAGGACGGACAACCAGTTTGTTATGCATCCAGAACCTTAAATAATCATGAGAGGAACTACTCGACAATCGAGAAAGAACTTCTAGCAATTGTGTGGGGATGCAAATATTTCAGACCCTACTTATTTGGTAAAGAATTTGACTTACAAACAGACCATCAACCTATAAAAAGGCTTGCAGCGAAATACGCAGGAAAAGATATTAACCCAAGATTAACACGATGGCTTATATCTTTGGGCGAATATAATATAAAAATAGATTATATTAAAGGGAAATATAACGTAATAGCAGATTTTTTAAGCAGAATTAATGTTGAGACAAAAGAAATAAATCTATTAAACAAGGGAAGCTCCGAATTCGATTTTAATGAATTGTTTAGAACTTGTGACGAACTAAGAGACGACAGGGGAGCTAGTAATTCAGAACCCGAAGGTCTGAATTTCAATAAAACTGGAAATTTAAGTTTTGGTGTTGGTAAAGCCGAGTGTAATGAAAATAATAAGAACAATGACGAGATAAATGTTCGGAATGATTCTCTAGAAAATCAAACTGCCCATTCTCAAGGAGAAAATTTTGAGAATCATATACCAATATTGGAGACAGTAGTTAATCGATTCAAAACGCAAATTATATTTAAAGAGTCCAAAGAAAAAGAATTGGAAGCTGTTTTTAAAAACAGAAGAATTTTTATTGATTTGCAGGATTTAGAAACTGGAAACGTTGATGCTATTTTGCAAAGATATATAGGAAAAGGCAAAGCAGGTATATACTCGGAGTTAAACGATCACGAGTATAACCGGTTGCAACAAGCAATAATTAATCTATTTACGCAAAATATGGGCGTAAGATTTGTTAAATGTAGTATTTTTGCAACAGATATCGACGATAGAGAAAAACTCAATAGGGAAATATCACTTTTTCATAAAAACGAATTGGGACACTCCGGAATAGTAGCAACTTACGAGGGATTAAAAAGTAAAATTTATAATCCAGACCTTAAAACAGCAGTTCACAAAATAATAAACAATTGCGAAATATGTGGTGCAGCCAAATACGATAGAAATCCAATAAAAAAGAAATTTCATCTGACAGAAACTCCCTCCACAACAAATGAAATCGTTCATGTTGACACTTATGTTAACAGTAAGCACAGTTTCATTAATTTTATCGATAAGTTTTCCAAACATGTTATTAGTTTTTGGTTGGAGGATCGTAATGGCCAGACGTTGATAGAAAAAATCAGACAGTACTTAGCCATTAGAGGAAAAATAAAGAAATTTGTTTTCGACAATGAATTCAATATAAGAAACGTTAGGGAATTTTGCGAGCAGGAAAACATTGAGTATCACATAACAAAACCAAACAGTCATACCGGAAACTCCGATATCGAGCGTTTTAATAACACCATTACGGAGCGAATTAGAGTCCTCAATCTTGAAGGAAATTTACCAATAAGAACTCAAATGTTAAAGGCTGTCAAATTTTATAATAGTACTTTTCACTCTACCATTAAAGCAACTCCAATAGACGTACAAGAACACAAAATAGACCATCGCATAATACGGGAAAGGTTAGTAAATACAAAAAAGAAGGTTATCAACAAAAGAAATCAGAAAAGAGAAGATTATACAGAAAAGAGGGAAGAAGGTTTTATAAGAAACTATAAATCTGTCAGACATAAAGAACAACCTAAATTTAGAAAACATCAACTCATCGGGATACACGAGAATAATATTAAAAGACCTTTTAAATTTTCAGGTCCTACTAACAGCGGGAATCATACTATTGATGATACCATTTAGTCACCAAACATTAACACTTGAAAAAATCAATTCGATATCGGGAAGCACAAAAATTCAAGTAGATGAAGTAGAAATAGTTTCTAAATTCGACATCGTCTTGCACATTATTAACCCCAAAGAAATACTGAAAATGATTGATAGCATAGGAAATACAGTCAACAATACTATCGAATCTGGTATCAAAAGAGACGTCGTAATGCACCAAATTGAAAGCATTAGAAATCAGGTTAAGACACTACTCCCACATAGATACAGACGAGGACTTGTTAATTTGGGTGGAGGCTTTTTGAGGTGGATATTCGGAACCATGGACGATGAAGACAGAAAGGACATTGAAGAACACTTAAATACTATTGACAGAAACAACCACAAAACAATCGAAACAGTTAACCAACAAATCAAAATTAATGACAGTTTTAATAAATCATTTACTTTGATCGAAAACGCAATAAAAAAAGACCGAGTTAAAATAACAAATGAACTGAACGCAATTGGGAAAAAGGTCTATGCAGAAAGCCTTTTTCAGGAGCAAATGATCAATATTGACTTAATTAAAAGACAGGTTGAGAATATACAGGACAACCTTGTGTCGGCTAGATCGGGAATCTTGCATCCGAGCATATTGACGAACGAAGAAATTAGAACTTACGATATCGACTCAAGGAAATTAGCACAGATTAGACTTGGGATAGCAAAGTATTATAATGAATCAATCATTTTCGCATTAAAAATCCCTAAAGAATTCAAAAAATTGAATAAGAAATTGTTAATTCCGATCCCTAATGATAATAACAAACAAATAGATCAGGAAATTGAATTTGTAATCGAGATAGATAACAAAACACTCACATACGAAAACGGAAAAATATTAAGAGAATTAAAAGTAAGTAAACATTGTATTCTTAAGAGTAACTGTAAATTTATTGTAAATCTCGAAGAAGAGTACATTAGAATTGACGATGATGTCCTGGTGTTGATTAATGTTAAGAACGGAAAGTTTAATAGTACTTGTGACGATAGAAGGATGACTTTGAATGGACACTATTTTATACATTTTCAGAATTGTACAATACAAATTAATAGTGAAATATATAGTAACAGATTCAACACATTTGTAAGCAAATTTGTTATACCGATAGAAAGCCATTTTAATTCGAGCAAAACAGATCTAACTTTCGAAGAAATAGTCCTAAAACAAGAGAATAATGTAAAAGATATAAACAAGTTAAAATACCATAAACATTTAAACATGGGAATGGGGATCGGGTCATTTTTGTTAAGTCTGGTGATGGTGATTGTAATTTGTGTACATTTTTTTGTGAAATTTAAAAACCGGAAAATTAGACCGATTAGTAGGATTCAGGAGAATCCAACATCTAGTAGGGGAGGAGTTACATTAGCTTGCCTCAGCAACATTGTAGACAAAGAGATTTGTCTTAGCGACAGTAAAATCGACACGAGCCGAAATGAAGAACTTATAAGTAACATGACTGTGAGAACCTGATCCATCCAGACCGTTCCCATATTCCTAGGCTATCAAATAATATCTTATGTGCTTACTAAGAAATTAAGATGAGATGCAGATCTCAGCGTTTACCGTGAGAACTGTGATTAGCTAAGCATTTTTCATACCAGGGAACTTTATATTTTTAGGGCTTGGACAGTTAGAGTTATGAAGATAAATTTTAGTCTTAAGACCACTCTCGAGAAGGAAATGTGCAGTAAAAATTTATTGAATAAAACGTATGAAGTGAAATTAATAGAAAGTGTTTTCTTTTAAACCTGTGAATTAAAATAACATTAAATGTTAAATAATATTCTGTAAAGAATAAAATTATATTCTGTAAAGAATAAAACTCGCGTCGAGTGGTATATATCGAAAAAATCTGTAAAAAAAAACTTTAAACGCGTTTTTCTCGAAACGTGTTTTTTTGGTGCGCGGGGTAGCACACAGAAAAAGCCAGTGAACCGATTTAGCTAAAAAATTTTTTGCAAACTTATATAACAATTCTCGACGGCACTAACCTAAATTTAGCCTAAAATATTCAATTTTGGTGATTCGGGAGCACTGTTTTCAATGCAAAATATGGTAAAATTAGAGTACGCTAAGTTCAAACACTTGCCAAATAGCGAAAATATCCATATTTATGGCTTAATTTAGGTTAGTGCCATAGGTTTTCATTCCAACTAAAGAAAAATTTTTGGTAAATTGATTACATATCACCTGGACGACCTGGGCACTACCCCGCGCAAATGGGTCTTTCTGTGAGCGCGCGCTCCATCAACTCGCTGCAGCCATTTTGTTTTTATTTTAATTTATAACAATTGATTTTTAATATTTTGACCTTAATAAAGAATCACACAAAATTTCATAAAGATATATTTAATAGTTTTTTTTTTATAGCAGTTTTAAAACGATACTGCTTGTTACCGTTGGAAAACGGGATCGAGGGTTATATCTGGAGCCTCGGGGCGCCTCTCGCTGGACGAGACTCGGGGCTGTGGGAGATTGTCTGGCCGCGACCGTGGAGAGTTTGAGTTTGAGAGTTGGTTGGGCCGAGCCGATATGACCTGTAACTGTTGCCTGTCCCCGGGCGCAGTCGATCACAAGACGGAGGGAGCCGATATGACCTATGATTCTTGCCTGTCCTCGGGCGCAGCCGATTACAAAATGACCGAAGCTACGGGAAGCTACCGCAGACGTAGCGAGAGCGGATGCGGATGACAGAGGTCACCGCTGACGTATCAGGACTTGGGATGAACGACAGACGTATAGATGGATGACAAAAGTCACTACTGAACGGCGGAAGCGGCTTATTAGATGGTATAAGACTTGAGATGAACGAGAGACGTATAGATGGATGACAAAAGTTACTACTGAACGGCGGAAGCGGCTTATTAGATAGTATAAGTATGTAGAGTTTGACTTGGTTAGAGTAGCGCAGAGCCTAAAATATTTCTTTTATGATGTAATTTGTAATTGTATCGTTAAAGTAGCACCTATCATTGAATTGTTTAGAGTAGGGCAGCTTAAGGTGTTTATTCTTTTATTCTAAAATGTAATTCTATCGGGAAATAAGATCCTATCATTGAGGACAGGAGAACCTACTTGGTAGGCTAATTCTATAGAAGAAGAAACAAAATTATTCGATATTATATGTTAAGATCGCTGTACACCGGCAAGGGGGTTCGAGATTCGAAGTTGGGGCCGCGGTACGATATTGCGCGTTGCGGCAAGGGGTGCTTAACTCAGTAATGAATTAGCTAATCACTGAATTTTTTTTATCGAAGCAATTGCCGGGTCCCAGCCCTCTCCATGCCGCAAGCCGCTATCCCCGAGGAAAATTCACCCGATTCCTGATCGGAGTACTGGAGGCACCGCGCGGAAAAACCTACAGGAGGCTTCAGTCGAGAGGACCAACCGCAACCCGGAGTAGGTGATCGCAGCACCGCGCCCAACGTCAAATGCTGAATAAAACTCCAACCTGATCGTAGAAAACTCCAAAATGGCAAGATGGAAAGGAGCCTTAAGGCATTGCCGTCCAAGATCGATTAGAATCGGCAAAAACGAGCGTAGCCATCGGAAGTCGGAGTTGGGCAGGGCCGATCGGAAACTCCGGTAGGTGAAGCGGGCGGTTCTCGCAGGCAGTCCAGCAGGAGTAGTGAAGTTGTGAAGTTGTGTGTTGAGTCGCGCGAGTAAAATGATAAATAAAAATTATTTATCTTCTTTATTTAGAGTAAGACAATTTAAAAATTGTTTCTCCCAGTGAACAGTTATTCTTTCTTTTCTTCCTCCCAGGTAAACAATCAAATTTCTTTTAATTTTGCTGTTTATTAATTACTAAATTTTTACTTCACAAAACTCTGGTACAATTCTGAAATTTTGGTACAATTATGAAACTCTGGTACAATTCTGCCTCACAAAATCCACAAAATCCTGGTACAATTTCACTTTATAAAATTCTTTACTTTACTATTTACTTTACTTCACAAATTTCTTCACTTGATACAATTTTTCTTTACTTAACAAATTTCTTTACTTTACTATTTTATATAGATTTATTTTTCAACTGATTCTTTCTATTGCCGGATCAAGACTGACAACTGGGAGTCGAGAGTTGAGCTGCGTTACCAGGAAAATAGAGCTGACATAGCATCATAATTTCACGTTCTGCGGTAACGTGATATTTACTGCGTCCTCTGCAAAACTTGAGATCCGTCAGCACCAAAAAATGTTTTCATTGCAACAAACTTGAGAGCGAGATTATGATAAAATGAATTTTGTGGTTTAATATTTCAAGACGTTGAAAAGCAAAAGAAAGAAAATTAATTGTTAGCATATTTTTAAATTATTGCTTCTAGATTTCGAGGAATTGATTCCTCTGGTAACGTAACTCCTCTCTCCCTAAATTGATGATTCTCCTGAATCATTTTGACTTTAACTTTTTGTTTATAAAATACAATGAAAATTGTTATGATTATTAAAATAATGCTGCCTGTACCTAAACTGTAGTTAACTATTTTGTGAAAATGTAGCTCTTTTATTTCTCTGATGTTATTTTCCTGATGCAAGCTAATTTTTTCAAATCTTAAAATTTCATCATGTAGTGTAATACTTTCTTTATATGGTATAGCAAATCTTTCCGTAAATGTTGATATTTTATTAGTAAAGGTGTTATTATCTATTTTAATTGAACAATTGATAAAATTTATGACAAAGTTTCCGGTTAATACAAATTTCCTTTCGTCACATGAACTTTTAAAAGTTTTGTTTTTCACATTGTTTAAGATCAAAAAGTCATTCTCTATCTCTATAATTTCTTGTTCAGCACTATTAACCAGTTTACATCTTTTCTTTACAATACAATGTTTGCTTAACTTTAGTTCTTGCAGACTCTTACCAGATTCATATACAAAAGTTTTATTTCTAATGTTAACTATATATTCCAATTCTTCATCGATTTGTTTACTGTTCGAGTTAGCAATAGGAACTATTAATTTCTTATTTGTCTTTAAAGATTTTATTGGGATTTTTATAGCGAACACAATTGCATTATCTTTGTATTTTGCTATTCCGGTTTTAATGTTACTTAATTTTTTCATGTCGATTTGGTATTCCTGAATTTCTTGGTCGCTTAATATGTTGGGGTGGACTATTCCAATTCTACTTGAAATTATATTATCTGGTATTTGTTCTACTTGATCTTTTAATGAATTTATTCTCAACTGTTGCTCGAGGAAAGTGTCTTGTTCTATTATTTCTTTTTCAAAATTTTCAATACGATTTAGTTTGGAAATAATTTTATTTCTATCTGCTTCTATAATATCCTTTAGTAACGTGAATGAGTTGTTAAAATTTTCATTAATTTTTATCTGCTGATTAATAGTTTCTATTGCTTTATGATTGTTTTCATCTGTTAATTTTAAATGTGCCTCAATTTCTTGTTTATCATCTTCGTCGAGTGTACCGAAAAGCCATTTCAGTCCTTTTCCCACAATGTTAATTAGGCCTCTTCTACTTCTACTGGGTAATAGTGTTAGTGTTTTACTTCTAATGGAATTAATTTGTTCTAATAGTATATTTTTGTTAGTTATATTTAAGATCTGGATGTTATGTCTCAAGTCGATTAGGATGTTTAAAATTTCGTTTGGTTGTATTATATGTAGGACTATATCGAACCTGTCTACTATTTCTACTTCGTCCATTTTTATTTCGACGAATCCGAATTCCGGGCGTACTTCTTCAATTGTTAGGGTTGCTTGAACTGCTGGGAACATGGCAAACACTAGGGCCAGTATCCATATGAACCTGATTCGAAACATTTTCGCCTGTAAATTTAAAGGGCTTCTTTATATTGCTTTCATGGACATTGGCTAATTTATATTTTCTAAATTTTGGTTCTTCTTTGTGTCGGAGTGATCTATAATATTTTATAAATCCCGTTGTCCTAGTTTCTATATAATTTTTTCGATTCTCGTTTCTTTTATTTATTGTTCGGCTTTTCTTTTCATCTATTCTTTGTTTTATTATTTCAAAATTAACTTCGCGATTCTGCACTTCAGCAGGAGTACATTTGATAGTTGAATGATATGTATTATTGTAAAATATGATTGCATTAAGAATTTGTAATTTGATAGGCTGTTGTTCTTCTAGATTTAGAGCCCTAATACGTTCGGTCAAAGTGTTGTTTAATCTTTCGACATCAGCATTCCCAGTGTGATTGTTTGGTTTTGTTAGGTGGAAATCGATATTTTCTCGTTTTAAAAAATCCTGAACGTTTTTGGAATTGAATTCATTGTCGAAAATAAATCGTTTTGTTTTTCCTCGAATTGAAATAAAATGTTTAAGTTTTTCCACTATTGTTAGGCTATTTCTGTCTTCTAAATAGAGACTGGTAGCGAATTTTGAAAACTTATCAATAAAATTTATGAACGAATGTTTACTATTAACATAAACGTCAACATGTACCATTTCATTAATTGTCGAAGGTGTTTCAGTCAAATGAAATTTTTTCTTTATTGGTTGGCGATCATACTTAGCAGACGAGCAAATTTCACAGTTATTTATGATTTTCCATATTTCTATTCTGAGGTTTGGGTGATATATTTTCCTTTTCATTCCTTCGTAGGTAGGGATTATTCCAGAATGTCCTACTTCATTTTTGTGAAACAGGGCTATCTGTTTTCTTAATTTCTCTTCATTTTCTATATCGGTGGCAAAGTGACTGCATTTAACGAATTTGAAAATAGTCTTGTCGTTATACAACGTTATTAACTTTTGCTGCAACTGATTATAATCGTGATCACTTAAATTGGTGTATACCCCTATTTTGCATTTATTAACCAAATGCCTATATATAATATCACGAACATTGTCATTTAGTAAATCGGTTTTATCAATAAAAATTCTTTTGTTTTTAAAAATCGTTTCGCATTCCCTTTCTTTAGTTTCCACTAGAATTATTTGGAATTTGAATCTGTTGACCACGGTTTTAAGAATAGGGATATGGTCTTCCAAGTTTTCTTCTTGAGAATGGATAGTTAGAACCTCTACCGATTCCATGTTGGTATTATCTTCCTCTATGTTATTTATATTTTCATTTTTGTTATTTAAATTTTCACTTAAAACATCGCTGGGGTTTTCAGATTTAGTATTCGTGCCCAAATTTTCGGCATTGGTGTTCAAGTTCGCAACACCTTCTGAAAGGTCCTCCATTGATACATCACGCAAATTGTTGCTAGCACCATCACATTTTGATGAATTTTTACAATTTCTACCATTGATATTTTTATCATCGCCAACAACGTTGATCTCTTGAGTTTCAACGTTAATTCTACTCAAGAAGTCTGCTATCCTATTCTCTTTGCCTTTAATAAACCCTATCTTAATATTATACTCGCCTAGTTGTATTAGCCAACGTTGGAGTCGAGGATTGATGTCTTTACCTGAATATTTTGTGTGCAGCCACTTTATTGGCTGGTGGTCAGTTTGTAGTTCGAATTCTCTTCCAAATAAGTATGGCCTGAAATATCTTACTCCCCAAACTACAGCCAAAAGTTCTTTTTCTACTGTCGGGTAATTTTGTTCATGAGTGTTAAGAGTTCGAGAGGCGTAACATATTGGGTGGCCATCCTGTGTTAGGACGGCTCCAATAGCAAAGTTGCTCGCATCTGTGATTAGTTTGAATTGTCTTTTAAAATCAGGGTACCGGAGGATTGGATGATTGGTAATGAGTTCTTTCAGCTTCTCAAAACCAGCAATGAAACAAGGGTCATTCGGATTGACTTTGGAATTTTTTTTCAGATATTTTGTTAACGGTTGCGCAATTTTAGCATAGTTTTTAATAAATTTCCGATAATAACCGGTGATTCCAAGGAAAGATTTTATTTGTTTTTGGGTTGTAGGAAGCTTAAGGTTTTGGATGACTTCGATTTTTGTTGGATTCGGTCGTACGCCTTCAGGTGTCAAAATATGACCGAGATACTCCGTCTCCTTAAGGAGGAAATTACACTTATCGACCTGTATTTTTAGCCTTGCTTCCTGCAACCTGTTAAATATTTTTCGAATATTGAGGATGTGTTCTTCCAGGGATGTACTGAATATAAGGATATCATCAAGATAAACTACACATATTTTGTTTATGTAGTCTCTGAGAACTGAATTCATCAATCTCTGGAAGGTTGAGGGGGCGTTCTTTAATCCGAACGGCATTCTGATGTATTCATAATGACCGAATGGAGTAGAGAACGCAGTTTTCTTCCGGTCCTCAGCCTTCACGAGGATCTGGTGAAAACCTTTGGCCAGATCTAATGTCGTGAAGTACTGGGCTCTTCCCAATTTGTCCAATATGTTATCAATATTGGGAATTGGGAATTTGTCACTGACAGTGACTTCATTGAGTCGACGATAGTCAATGACAATACGCCACTTTTGTTTACCGGAGTTATCTGGTTTCTTGGGAACTATCCAAAGGGGGGAATTGTAGGGTGAATTACTCTCTTTTATGATCCCTTGTGAAAGCATCTCAGAAATCTGCCTTTCGATTTCTTTCTCATGTATCTGCGGAAAACGGTAGATTTTTGAATATATTGGGTTATTAGTTAGGGTAACAATTTCGTGCTGTACTTCGTGAGTAAAAGTGAGTTTGTCTCCTTCTTCAAAAAACAATTCCTTATAATCTTTCAACAAATTTGTGATCAATTTATGTTCTTCCTTATTTAGGTGATCAAATTTCAAGTTATTCATTACATTTCCTTCATTAATTTCCGGGGAGGTTATTTCGTTTATTTCGTAAGGGTAATCGTCTTCGAACAATATTATATTTTTTGTCGTTTCTAATTGTCTTTTTTCTAAATTTACTCGTGCTTTTATTGCAGTTAACAGATTTTGTCCGATTATTGCGTCATATTTTCTTCCATTCAATGCAATCACTTTCCATGAGATAGTACCTTTTATAAAAAATTCTTTTGGTAATGGAGTAATTATCTCACGATCTACCAAATTTATACCGTTAATAGTGGAGTAGAATAATGGGTTTAAGAGCTTTACTTCGGGAAAATTAACTAAAATTTGGGGTTTAATAATGCTGGTTTCTGAGCCTGTATCTACCAGACATTTGAGCTTGTTGTGACCTATTGTAAGGGTTACTATGGGCAGGCTTGATTTTGAGGTTCTGAGGGAAAATTTTGCTGTTGAACGTTATCGACCTCCATTGGTTCCGTTTGATTATTGGGGCTGTGGGTTGCGTGAGAAGTATTATGATTACCACGGAGTCTGTTTGAATTTGAAGTATTCAATCTTTCAGAGTTATTGCTAGCATCTCTATTGGTTGTGCTATTATTGTTATTACGTCGATTATAAAAATTTGAATTGTTTCTGTTAGCGGTGTTAAAGTTAGTATTATAGTTAGGTCTATTATTGTTGTTAGGGTTACTGTTTTGATTTCTATTGTGGTAAGAATTTATATTTTGATTTCTGAAATTATTGTTTTGATTTCTATTGTTGTGGGGATTGTTAGCATTATTAACACCGTAATTATGAGTGGTACCGTTATGGCTATCGGGTCGTCTGAAAGAGTGCACCTCGTTATTGGGTCTGTTCGTCCGTTTGTTTATCTGTCGACCAGCTTCGTTATTGTACATTTTTGGAATATGTTTAAATTTTCGGTGGGTAACACAAATCGCTCTTTCATCATCTAACAGTTTTAGTTCCGAAAATCGATTATACATCTGAATCAAGGTTGAATTTTTCTCTACATTTCCGCGAACCAAATTATCTAACTTCTCTAAAACAATTCCTACGAGATACCTATCATTATTTTCGGGTGAGTAAATTATTGGTCTTAATTCCGGACTTTCAAAACTGTACAATTCATTTAATTCATAATTTATTGATTTTACTACCTCAAAAAGTTCTCTAAGATTTCCTACCTTTATACTTCTGCAATGATTGATGAGGTCGGCATAATCCTTACGGGGTCGAAAGTGTAGTTTCAGCTCGGCCTTTGCTGTCTCCCATGTCAGTTGATCGCCCAGTCGCTGGATGCATCGTTTGGCGTCGCCCAATATTTTCTCGTTGAGTACTATTCCCAGTGCATACTGCCTGAAGTTCTCGCTGCTGCATAATTCAGCTGCGCTTTCCACCGACTTGATAAACTCCATTAACTTGTAATCATCCTTCCCGTTAAAGGACTTTAGATGTCTGAAGTGGTTGAGTACTTGATCCGGCGTGAGGTGGAAAAGGTTATTAATTGTACCAGGATTCTGAGGCATCCTTTGTTGATTCAACTGTTCCCGCAATCTTTCAATTTCAAGCTGTTGCTGCTGAATCGACTGCGCCAAGATTGCTAATTCTTGTGGGTTAGCCATATTATCTTCTTCACTTTCACTTTCGCTTTTGTTTTCACTACCTGGGTTTCTATTAGAATCGAAATTTTTATTTCTGTTCACTTTATGCATATAGTAAAATATTTCCCTTTGGGGTGGATTCTAATTGCCAATCTTTGGATAGCAATCTTACCGACTGCGCCAGTAAAATGATAAATAAAAATTATTTATCTTCTTTATTTAGAGTAAGACAATTTAAAAATTGTTTCTCCCAGTGAACAGTTATTCTTTCTTTTCTTCCTCCCAGGTAAACAATCAAATTTCTTTTAATTTTGCTGTTTATTATTTACTAAATTTTTACTTCACAAAACTCTGGTACAATTCTGAAATTTTGGTACAATTATGAAACTCTGGTACAATTCTGCCTCACAAAATCCACAAAATCCTGGTACAATTTCACTTTATAAAATTCTTTACTTTACTATTTACTTTACTTCACAAATTTCTTCACTTGATACAATTTTTCTTTACTTAACAAATTTCTTTACTTTACTATTTTATATAGATTTATTTTTCAACTGATTCTTTCTATTGCCGGATCAAGACTGACAACTGGGAGTCGAGAGTTGAGCTGCGTTACTAGGAAAATAGAGCTGACATAGCATCATAATTTCACGTTCTGCGGTAACGTGATATTTACTGCGTCCTCTGCAGAACTTGAGATCCGTCAGCACCAAAAAATGTTTTCATTGCAACAAACTTGAGAGCGAGATTATGATAAAATGAATTTTGTGGTTTAATATTTCAAGACGTTGAAAAGCAAAAGAAAGAAAATTAATTGTTAGCATATTTTTGAATTATTGCTTCTAGATTTCGAGGAATTGATTCCTCTGGTAACGTAACTCGCGTGGATTTTTCATTGAGGACGAACACGAGGCATGGAAAGAAGTTTGTGAGGGAGTCGCTGGACACTGGAATCGGGATAGAGGGAGAATTTAGCGGAGCCCGTCCGGGGAAGAGGATTCAGAGGAGTGTGGGAGCGATAGACAGGCGGAGCGGTGGAGGATCACCTGGAAAAGTCGGGATCGCCGACGGGCTTTAAGAGGTGGCTGGGCCAGGCTACCAGGGACTTTGGCGTGTCCGGGCAAGGCCCGCAAAAGTTAAGTACCTCTTTCTTTATTTTCTGTTCTTTATATAGATCTTCCTTTTTTTTCCTTTTTGCCCCGGTCTTCTACTCGCGCCACCTCGCCGGTATCGCAATTTTCCTCAATTCTTCTTTTGTAATATCTTCCAGTAGGGAAGAACAATTAATTTCGAAATTTCTGCAGTTTCCTTCTTTTGTAATATCCTCCAGTAGGGAGAATAATTGATATCGTAATTTCTTTGATTTCCTTTTTTTGTAATATTTTCAAGTAGAGAAGATAAATTAATTATCGCAATTCCCTCAGTTTGTTGTTTATCATCTTTAAGTAGGAAAATATAATTGGATCTATTCATCTATTCGAATTGCCGTTTTTTTTTCTTTTTGCTATCAATTTGGTTCTCGGTGAGCCAGGGAAAACCGAGTGGCGCCCAGTGTGAGTACGATCGGCTGGAAGAAAGTCGAGGCACCCCGTCCCTTTCTCCAATCGCTAGCCGGGTGCTCGTGCGAAAAATCTTGCACGTAACATGCTTTTTACCCATTTAACAGTAGAGTACCCCCTTAAGTAATTCTAACATATCCTCTTCCCTTAACAATCTTAGATTAAACATTAACCACGCTGTTGACATTTTTTACGACATTCTTTTTAGCTACCTATCCCAATGTGTTCCCTTCGAGCCTATAAAAACCCCCTCTTCATCCCCACCCTGGTACGATAATGAGCTTCGATCACTTCGTAACAAAAAAGGTCCAACTCCTACTCTTCTTATCTTGCCATCTCTTCTCTCTTTTCCGTGCGTTGCGAATCCCTCTACTCCGATTACCTTGACCGCATGCAATACAAACTTATCTCCGACCCTAAAAAATTCTATAATTTCATCAATATAAAAAGGAAATCTGATGGATACCCGTCGACCCTTAAACTTGGCGACGCCTCGTCATCTGAGACCACCGCCATCTCCGAACTTTTTGCTGATTTTTTCAGCGATTCCGTCCCAGCCCCTGATCCTCATTACTTTCGCTACATGCACAACCACCCCCAAACCTCTTTCTCATCCATTAACATTGATCCCATACTTGTCGCCTCCAAAATCAGCTCTCTCACTGAGGACCACAATACTGGCCCTGATGGTATCCCCGCCATTCTCCTAAAGAAATGCTTGTAATACTTGACCTGTTACCTTCGTTTTTTTTTTGGATCCGAGGGGCGGCTGAAAGAGGGGCTGTGGAGGGAAACAAACAAGAATTACATCGAAACCCTATTATTACCCTAAAAAGTACAATTCTACCTAACACTTAACTAGCCTACTTACACTAAACCTAGACTACTTAAACTATAGCTAACCTAGGCTTATTGAAACTACCGGTGACTTGCAACAGACTGAAATTATTTATTTTGTAATAGACAGTTGCACAAAAGGTTACAATTCTTGTTACATAGATGTCGCCAGAATATCTTAGTATGTATCATTTTAATACTATTTCAACACACTCCCTTATTAAAATAAGATACACACCTCCAAAACAATAACATCATGACATAACACAAAATAAAGAATATTTATAGGTATTCATATTACATTTCAGTGATACCAAATTGTTTTACAAATTTCAAATGTTTTTGACAACTCAAACTTTTTGTTAGGATATCTGCAGGCATATCATTTGTATTTAAGTAATTTATTATCACAAAATTATTTTCAACAGCAGTTCTTACAAAATGATATCTAACATCGATATGCTTGCTTCTCTTATGGAATACATAATTTTTAGTTAGCTTCTGGGCACTCTGATTGTCATTAAATAGGAGTACAGGTGACTCCTTTCTACAATTCAATTCTGATAACAGATTTCCCAAGTATATAGCTTCTTTAGATGCCTCACAAATTGCCATATATTCTGCCTCTGTACTTGACAAAGCTATTGTAGTCTGCTTTTTACATTCATATGAGATCACACTACCAGACATCTTAAACATATACCCAGTAAAAGATTTTCTATCGAAGCAATTTGACGCCCAATCAGCATCTACATAGCCTACCAAATCATGCTCATCTTTTACATACTTTAAACCGAAAGTTTTTGTTTTCTTTAAATACTTTAAAATACGTTTGGCATGTTTCCAATGGGTTTCATTAAAATTATTATTAAACTGACTTAGGTAACAAACCGCATACAATATATCTGGCCGGGTTAGCACCGACAAATACAGTAAACTACCTATCAATTGCTGGTAAGGGTACTGAGTAGAACAATTATCTTCTTTTTTAAGCTTCAAATTTACTTCCATTGGTGTACTAACTGGGTTACAATTTTTCATATTAAATTTATTTAACAGTTGTTCAACAAATTGCTCTTGGTCTACAAAAATTACATTGTTTTCCTTCCTTACTCTCATACCCAGACACTGTTTGATTTCACCCAAATCTTTTATTTTAAATTTCAATCTCAACCTAGTTTTAAGGTCCTCAGTTTGATTTTTACAATTTGAAAAAATAAAAACATCTTCCACGTATAAAGCTATGTATATAGTTACACCATCATTCTGCCCAATAAACAAGCATGGTTCATATATAGACTTTTTATATCCTAAACCTTGCAAACAATCATCCACTCGCCTATACCATTCCCTAGCTGACTGTTTTAAGCCATAGATTGCTCTTTTTAGTTTTAACACTTTGTTTTCTCTATTAGCACATACAAAATTATCAGGTAAACACATATACACAGTCTCGCTCAAGTATCCATTCAGAAATGCTGTGGTAACATCAAAGTGAGTAATGTCTAAGTTGTATTTGACACTCAATGCAAACAAAGATCTAAGTGTTGAATATCGAAGCACTGGAGAAAATGTCTCTTTGTAGTCTATTCCTGCCTTCTGTGTGAAGCCTTTAGCTACTAAACGAGCACGATATCTCACCTTCTCATCACTATCCAACTTCTTTTTGTATACCCACTTACACTTCACCACTATTGCTTGCTCGGGTTTGTCCACTACCTCCCACGCTTCGTTTTCTTCGAAAGATTTTAATTCTTCTTCCATAGCTTTACACCATTCTCCTGATTCTGGTCCATTCATAGCCTCTTCATATGTTATCTGGTCTCCATATAGGTTCACATCTGTTTCGACACACATATTGCTATAACCAAATCTGTCAGGCCTTTTTCTATTTCTTACTGCCCTTTCAGGTTGAGCCATCTGAGTAATATTCTTCAACTCTCTCATAGGTAAGCTTTCGGGAAACTCGTCTGAAGAACTTTCAGCATTACTTTCCTCTTCCACATAGGTACTATCATCACTACCCATCACTGTACTTGCAGATTGTTCGGAGTCGGAGTTGTCAGAGTCATCGTGCTTCTCTATATGACCTGATGATGTTTTTTGACCTTCACTTATTACAACTTGTGTCATTTCTGGATCACCACTAGGCTCCATGATGGTAACATCTCTGCTTGTGATCACTTTGTTTGTTGCAGGGTTGTAAAGTCGGTAACCCTTTACGTTATCTGCATATCCCACTAGGTAATGTTTTTCAGCCTTTTTGTCCCACTTCAAGCGTTTTTCTTTTGGTATATGAGTCATCACTACGCTACCGAAGATCCGTATGTGGCTAAGATTTGGCTTTCGGCCAGTCCAGAGTTCATAAGGTGTTTTTTGGTTCAATCCTGAAGCCAAGGCTCTGTTCTTTAAATACACAGCTGTGTGAACTGCTTCTGCCCAGAATTTCTTCTCTAACTTGCCATCATAAAGAAGACATCTAGCTCTTTCTACTATAGTTCGATTAAATCTCTCGCACATTCCATTTTGTTCAGGACTATAGGTGTTAGTTCGCTGATGAATGATTCCACATTGCTTCAAGAAATTCTTCATTTCACTTGAGCAAAATTCTGTGCCATTATCTGTCCTTAAAGTCTTGATATTGGAATTCGTCTGATTTTCAACCATGAGCTTGAACTCTTTAAAGCACGAAAATACTTCACTTTTATTTTTCATGAAGTAAACAAATGACATTCTGCTGTAGTCATCTACAAAAAGTAAAAAGTATCGGGATAATCCAATGGATTTAGTTTCCATCGGGCCACACACGTCAGCGTGTACCACCTCTAGGACTGTTCCACTTCTATGACTGCTACTTGGAAAGGTAGTCTCGTCTGTTTGCCTTCGCAGCACACTGTACAGTTGGACTTGCTGATTTCCGCTTTATTGTCATAGGCTACACCTTCTACAGCCCCATTCTTCATGGCATTCATGTCTCTGCTATTTATATGGCCAAGTCTTCTATGCCAAATCACATCTGAAGTCGTTGTAGCTGAAGCTGCTAATAAACATACTGACCTGGTCTTTAATTTGTAGACCCCATTTATTAATTCTGCAACACCAATTAACTCATCGTGTCGGTTTCTGATGTAACAATGCTCCTTATGGAAACTAACTTTGTTACCATTCTTCATCAGCTGACTGACAGACAACAGATTCGTCGTGAGATCTGGAACACACAACACATCCTTGACAACAATATCGTATTGCGATTTGCCTACAACTGTCGTAATTTGCGTATCCCCTGAACACAACACGGGCATAGTCATTTTGTTCGCAACTGTAATCTCCTTAGTTGTTAGGTTAAGTGACGCATTTATTATGCTTTTCTGGCTGATTATCATGTGAGTGCTGGCTCCGGAATCAATATACCACTCGCGTTTCCCAAAACTTCCATTAAGAAAAACTGCACTGAACGCATTTACTGTTTTTTCCTTTAATAATGGGCACTGATTCTTGTAATGACCAGTTTGTTTACATTTATAACATTTAATGACTTTGACAGGTCGAGTTGCTGTTTCTGCAGTTCTGCCAACCTTATTAGTTTTTTTTCGCTGCCAACCTTTGGATATCAAAAAAGCACTCTCCGGTTCATTGCTGCCAACATTATCACTCATATCCATCAATTTTGTTTTTATGACGTCAGCCGAAATCATGATACCCGAGTGTTCTATCGCCATTATCATTGGTGAGAATTTTTCAGGGAGTCCCGCCAACAACAAGGACCCAACCCATTCTTCATTAATGTCGAAGCCGGTTCCTCTCAATTTTTGCACCGTATCAATGAGCTGAGTTACGTATGCCATCATTGACTCACAATTTTCCAGACGTATCGAAATCAGACTCCGCAACAAACTAATTCTGCGTGTGAATCCCGAGTCATCAAATAGCGATTTTAGCCTCCTCCATACACTCTGCACTGTCCTCTCGGATTTTATATGCACGTATAAGGATGAATCGATTGTCATTACCAATTTCGCCTTCGCTTTTTGCTCATCCACGCTAGCAGCTACGCCGCCATTGTCGTCCTCTTTCTTGTTGATATCGACACCTTCCAAAATTAAGAAATTTTCCACTGCAAACGCCCACTCGTCATAATTTTCACGTCCTTTGAGTTTTGGAACATTTAGGATATAACTTCCAGCCATTTCACTAACTATTTAACCGAACTTTTTACAAAAAATAGCGGGTCTGGGCCCATAACCTATTGAAACAACCGGTGACTTGCAACAGACTGAAATTATTTATTTTGTAATAGACAGTTGCACAAAAGGTTACAATTCCTGTTACATAGATGTCGCCAGAATATCTTAGTATGTATCATTTTAATACTATTTCAACAAGGCTTAATACTATACGTCGCCGAAGGATGCCTAGGAATAAATATGTGTTTGGGAAAATCTAGTTAAATATAAAAGGTTAAGGAAGACTTACCGATTTGTCCGTGTTGTCCCTCGTTGTGAACCCGATGCTGTAGTTTCCCTCGTTGCAGGATCCCTAGTGCGGACCCCGATGATGGCCGGAGCGGTGGGAGAAGCTGGCGTTGCCCTCAGGGGGCGGAGTTCCCCAAGGCGCCAGGAGCAGGGGGTCTGACGATCCGCGTACGAGCCTGCAAAAAGTAAAAAAAAGGACTCAGATTCTGGCGGGGAAAACAACATAGAACACAAAACATGGGGACACACACAGGAACAACATAACCCCAAAGGGGGAACACCACCAAAACGCCGCGAATTTTATGCGCCCGTGCGCAAAAACTGATCGTACCGGAACTTTGGGCGGCGATGCACCTCGGCACGGTGTATCACCGGGATACTGTCGCGCGATCCGCGAAAATCCTTGAAAATTCGCGAAACTCAGTACCCGGTCACACGCGACAGGTATCCGCGAAAAATAAACGAAAACCTTATGGGATTACCCCCAAACCGCGCGGAATACACTTAGGACACTCCCGGTAATTCACTTCCTTCAAACATTTCACTAATAGCACCGAAATCGCGACCGAAAGATCACCTGTATAATACTAAATTTTTTTTGGTTTTTTTTTTTTTTATTTTTATCTAATTTTATTTTTTTTATTAATTCATATTCTACATATAGCCGCGCTGAGGGTAGGTAATTTGTCCCACCAGAACCAAACATGGGTTGGAGCTGTAATTAGAATTAAAAGAATAACGCATAAGTGGCCAATCATAGCACAATCTACAAATAACTAATACAAACAACCGCCGTTAGCACATAAACCATTTCCAGTGACTGCCAATCATTTTTCTTTGTTTTTATATTTGTCTCAAAGACATTAAAGCTTACTATTTTCTTAATTGGATTGTGAGCCAAGTCGGAGTCAGGGGATCGCGCACAAGACAATGACAGCCGATGCCAAAATTAATACGGGCGGAGAGGATCACCATCTCCCAATCGTACACCCGAGGAGGATAGCGCATCACTCGGTGTTCCACATTCATGGAGGAGAACGCATCACATGAAGTGGCAAGCCCGGTTGCATCTGAGGATCACCATCCTCAAGGACCATGAGGAGGATAACGCATCACTCAAGCCTTCGCCGAATTTATGGCTCACAACCACTTAATTCCCAATTTAAAAATTCGCAATATACAAACTGAATTTTCATCTATTGGCAGTCACAGGGTATCGGCCTATTATTTTAGAATTCTACATTTACCTCATGCACTACAATTAGCTCACTTAGTGAACACTCACCCTGGTTCTAAGATATTCCTACTTTTGCACCACACAAATTATTTAAGTAAATTTCACTACTTTCACCCTGACAGCTCAACTTAGAATGAGCTGCCCTTAGGTTACATTTTCATGCTCAAACGAGTTCGGTGCCTCGCATGCAATTTTACAACACCCTCATAAAATTCTGGTTCGCCTTAAAAGGAGCTGCGCACAGCACTAGGCGATACGCGGAAACTCGGCTCCAGAGCCCCTAAACGCAGAATCACATGCAAGCAAAACCAAAGGAACGATACGATATCTACCTAGGTATCCCAAGTCCCGACGCAATTTCTAAACTTCGCAGTTTATTTAGGCAGACTCGGGATCCCAAATTTATTTCTAGGAAACTGTCAGACTGCACAAACCTTTTTCTTACATTCGGCCATCCTGCAATTAGCTCGTCCCGAGTTAATTATCTTCGTCTTCTGCTGGGAGTACAACTCCATCTTCTCCACTTTCGTCTGCAGTTTCATCAGAAAGATCCCCTACATTAATCCACGGTTTCATCCGGTCTACTGCAATCGTCCTCTCATAACTTCCTTTTCTCAAGGTCCTATGAGTTCCTCTCATGTCTTTCACAATATACCTATCATTTTGTAGTACTTTGTTCACTACAAATGGTCCACTATATGGCGAAAGTAATTTACGGCTTGTATTGGGTGCTACTTCAGTTTTTTCTATCAATACCAGATCACCTTCTTTATATTTTCTGGGCTTTTTCCTCTTTTTGTCATAGTATTTCTTTTGCTGTTCCTGTGCCTGTTGTATTTTCTGTCCGGCCAAGTTCCTTTCGGTCATTAGATCCTCGATAATTTTAGAGGTTTTTGAGATTTCATCCTTCAATGCTACGTCCGTTCCACCTCTCGGTTTAAATCCAAAGAGAAGTTCACTAGGAGTTTTACCCGTGCTTTTGTTTATTAAGTTATTTAAAGCAAACTGAGTTGTTTTAATGTTCTCGTCCCAAAGTTCTTCTTCCAGTGTGCTTGTCATTAACGCAGATAGAATAGATCTATTTAATCTTTCTATTTGGCCATTAGCGCGAGGAGTGGCAACAGCATTTTTGATGTGCTTAATTCCGTTTTGTTCACAAAATGTCTGAAAGGTTTTAGCTGTAAATGAACTCCCTTGATCGGATATAAGCACTTCAGGTACGCCATAAACTGAAAACGTATCTTTACAAAATTCCACTACGTACTTGGTGTGAGTAGTTTTAACGGCTCTTATGAAAATAAATTTTGTAAATCCATCGATCATTGCAATGATATAAGTGTTTCCGCGTTTGCTCCTTGGGAATGGTCCCAAATGGTCGATATGTACCATTTTCATTGGTACTGGTTCCTTTGGTATTGGATGTAAATATCCTTCTTTTTTTCCCGCCTTTCTTTTATTATATAAACATCTAATACATGATGAGATATATTTTTCCACATACTCTCTCATTCTTGGAAACCAATAATGTTCACATAATCTCTGTAGCGTTTTTACTAACGAAAAATGTCCTAAATCATCATGCGAAGCTCTTACTACTTGATTTCTCATTCCTCGAGGTACCACCCATTGAATTCCTCGAGCTGTAATTCGGTATACGCGCCCATCTCGAAGTGTATAATTTTTGTAAATATTTTTTTCGTATTCTGTCTGCGGGGGTTGTGATAAAACTTGGTGTATTTCCTTAATCTTCGCATCTGTTAATTGCCCTGATAGAACCCAATCTGCTTGATTTATATGCAAAACATCCTCATTTTTATCTTGTACTGGGTTGCGACTTAAAGCATCGACATGCTTCATACGTTCTCCTGGTCTATACTTCACATCAAAAGTAAACTCTTGCAGCTGCAACCACCAATGTGCTATCCTCGGAATTAGATGTGTTTTGCTGCTTGAAGCTTTTAATGCACTACAATCAGTGATAACGGTAAATTTGATTCCCAGCAGGTATGCTCGAAACTTTTTCAGAGATTCCACTACCGCCAAAGTTTCTAATTCGTAGGAATGATATTTTGATTCTGCTCCTCTTGTCTGACGACTATAATAAACAACCGGCTGTAATCGTCCATTTTCCTGATATTGTAGTAATATTCCAGCTAATCCAACTGCACTTGCATCAGTATGCACTTCTGTGATTCTTTCAGGATCAAATAATGTGAGAACTGGTCTAGTTACCAAAATATTTTTCAAATTTTCGAAGGCCTTATTCTCTTTTTCTGTCCATGTCCAATTTGTGGTTTTGCGAATTAGATTTGTTAATGGTCTCGCTATAAGCGCGTAGTCTTTCACAAAGTGTCGAAAATAACCGGTAAGTCCGAGGAACTGTCTTACTTGGTGTACTGTTGTTGGTGCCGCAAACTTTTCTACAGCTTTAATTTTTTCCTTGCCTGGTTGTACACTTCCATTTGATACTTCGTACCCCAAAAATGTAATTGTTGTCATCAGAAATGAACATTTCTTTAGATTAAGTGTGATTCCTTCGTTCTTGATAATATTTAAAGTTTTTTCAAGACCTATTAGAGCCTCTTCAACTGTTTTCGCATGAAGAAGTACATCGTCTAAATACACAGCCGCAATATCCTGAATTGGTGTTAAAATAGTATTCATATATCTTTGGAATTTTCTGGGCGCATTTGTAAGCCCGAAAGGCATACGTTCGTATTCGTACTGCCCAAATGAAGTAACAAATGCTGTGTATCGTTTTGATGCTTCTTCCATGGGTATTTGGTGGTATCCTGACTTTAAATCTAAACTACTGAAATAGATTCCTTTGCGCAATCTATCAATTTGGTCGTCAATTCTTGGAAGAGGGTGGCTATCCTTTATTGTAAGCGAATTCAGTTTACGGAAATCAATACATAATCTGGTTTCTCCATTCTTCTTTTTGACCAATACTATCGGAGATGCATAATTTGAGTGTGATTCTCTAATGATCTTATGTTCCAGAAGATCATTGATAATTTCATTGACTTTTTCTTGTTCTGTTCTTGCCATACGGTAAGGACGAAAAGAAAATGGTTTGTCTTCTTGTAGACGAATTTCCATTTGTGCTGATTTAGCACAGCCTATTTCTTCCATATTGAGAGCAATACAGTCCCGGTATTTACAAAGCAATGCAAATAACTTAGCTTTTTCCTGTTCGCTAACAGATCCTACATTTACGTCTGTTAAACAAAGTTCCGGTTGTCTTGCAGTTCCCGTTTCGATATGTTCTGTCTGTTGTTCCTCTTCACACGGCCATGCTCGTGCAACAACTTCATCCTTTTTAATAATAATATCTTGGTCTGATAGGTTTAAAAATGGCATCGTTGTTTCATTATTCGAGTCAACGCATAAAACCGTTCTTGGAATACAAGATTCCCTCCCATCCCCAGGTCGAAAACTTGCCTCAACGTAAGCATTTCCTGAATATTCGTCTGTTTTGGTTTTTAGCACCCCTTGATATTGGGATGGTATAATAATATCATTAATCGAACGTAGGACAATTTTACTCGGTACCGTCTCCAGATCAGGCATAAAAAAATTCCCGGTTTCATCTTTTTCCAAAAATCGCAGAGTCTCGTTGTTTTTAACAACAATAATTTGAGGTAATTCCGTAAATGTCCTACCCACAATTACTGGGACATTCTGTTCTTTATCTGCCACCACAAGTATTTTAATATTGGTAGTAATTTGGTCAACTTCAATTTTAATTTGGGCAGATCCTAAACTCACTGTTGACCCTTTCCCATAACCATGCAAGGTTATTTTATCCTCAAGATCAATGAGTAGTCCCAATCTAACAGCTTCGCTCCATTTAATCAATGAACACGAACTCCCGAAATCAATATAAGCTTTTGATTTTATGTCATTAATTTTGATGTCTTTATAGTACTTAATATTGGCCTCGTCAGCTGGTGCAGATTCAAGTAATGCAACCGTTTTATTTTGGTCCCCATGTTTTTTTCTTTGGACAATTAGCCTCATTGTGACTACTACTCCTACAGATGTTACATCTATAATCGGAATTTGCTCTAGTATAACATTTGTTCGCGAAATGCCCCTTTTTCCCACACTTAAAACAAGTAGGGTTTGAGCTTGATCCTGGTTGTTGTTTTATAAATTTTCTGTCATTATCATTCTTTTTATATGACCCTTTTGATCGATGAAATTGATATGTCGCGACCTCGTTTAATTGATTCAAGTAAGACGAAAATAATTTTTCCGGGGTTTTATAATTCCCTGCTTTCGCTCCCGTCTTTACAATGCGATCATCTATTCCTCCAATTATGCAGGAAACAGCTTTTTCTCCGCTTAACTCACATGCATTCAATAAGGAGAGTTTTTCGTAATAATATTTATTATATGTTTCGTCGTTTCTTTTTCGCCGTCTAATCATTCCTGTTAATATTTCGTAAAAATCTCTGGTTGGTGGAAAAGCCTGTTCCAATTTTTCCTTCCATTCACTCCAAGAATATTTTATCGTTCCCAAGCCCTTATACCAAACCTCTGCTAAGCCACTTAATTTTGCTAAAGCAAAGTAAATTGTAGCTTCTTCAGTCCACGAGAAAACTTCTTTCAGTTCATCTATCTTTTTACACCATGAAACTATCGACTGATTTCTGTCTTCTGGATTAAAATTAGGCACAGCATCACCCTTAAACCCAATATTATTCTGCCTTACATTGCTTCTGTCTAATGCTGAAGTAATAGCTTCAGTAAGCCTATCTAGAGATTCAGTGGTATTTAGTGAATCATGTCTTGTTTTTCTTTTATGGACACTAGCGGACGGAGAAGAACTCCTTTTGCGTTTTTGATGATGTCGAGAACTCTTCCTTGTACGCCCCATAGTAATAAATTACTGATATTGAAATCTAGCCATCAAAATATATAAATTCAAAAAAAATAATTTTTTTTTTTCTCTTTTCTCTAAATAGAATTTTGCATGCAGCAATCCAACCCCTTAAAATAATCTTGATATGTTTGGTTCCGGCCGCAAAACAAATTGAATCCCACTTCTGAAAATTATAATACTAAATTTTTTTTGGTTTTTTTTTTTTTTATTTTTATCTAATTTTATTTTTTTTATTAATTCATATTCTACATATAGCCGCGCTGAGGGTAGGTAATTTGTCCCACCAGAACCAAACATGGGTTGGAGCTGTAATTAGAATTAAAAGAATAACGCATAAGTGGCCAATCATAGCACAATCTACAAATAACTAATACAAACAACCGCCGTTAGCACATAAACCATTTCCAGTGACTGCCAATCATTTTTCTTTGTTTTTATATTTGTCTCAAAGACATTAAAGCTTACTATTTTCTTAATTGGATTGTGAGCCAAGTCAGAGTCAGGGGATCGCGCACAAGACAATGACAGCCGATGCCAAAATTAATACGGGCGGAGAGGATCACCATCTCCCAATCGTACACCCGAGGAGGATAGCGCATCACTCGGTGTTCCACATTCATGGAGGAGAACGCATCACATGAAGTGGCAAGCCCGGTTGCATCTGAGGATCACCATCCTCAAGGACCATGAGGAGGATAACGCATCACTCAAGCCTTCGCCGAATTTATGGCTCACAACCACTTAATTCCCAATTTAAAAATTCGCAATATACAAACTGAATTTTCATCTATTGGCAGTCACAGGGTATCGGCCTATTATTTTAGAATTCTACATTTACCTCATGCACTACAATTAGCTCACTTAGTGAACACTCACCCTGGTTCTAAGATATTCCTACTTTTGCACCACACAAATTATTTAAGTAAATTTCACTACTTTCACCCTGACAGCTCAACTTAGAATGAGCTGCCCTTAGGTTACATTTTCATGCTCAAACGAGTTCGGTGCCTCGCATGCAATTTTACGACACCCTCATAAAATTCTGGTTCGTCTTAAAAGGAGCTGCGCACAGCACTAGGCGATACGCGGAAACTCGGCTCCAGAGCCCCTAAACGCAGAATCACATGCAAGCAAAACCAAACGAACGATACGATATCTACCTAGGTATCCCAAGTCCCGACGCAATTTCTAAACTTCGCAGTTTATTTAGGCAGACTCGGGATCCCAAATTTATTTCTAGGAAACTGTCAGACTGCACAAACCTTTTTCTTACACCTGTCAGAATGGAATTAATCCAGGTGATCCGCCGCAACGAACAATTTTCGCGGGAAACCCGGCCACTACACTAGTCAATTTTCACCCACAGTTTCCACTTCACTATCCCTGAGACGTCAAAAATGGTCACTAATAGTACTATTCGCGCGAAAACTTTTCGACCAATCGGGGCCTTATAGCGCGGGAAAATCATGGCTGACCACCGCCATTTCCGCGAAATTTTCCTTTAATCATTTCTCGGAATTCCTAGCCCGTGGAATCCCGAAAATAATTATAAACACTGCACAAAACCACCCACTGATTAGCACCACCCACTTGCACTAAACAGCGCGAAAAAGCCGAAAAACACTTTTATGGGGAACCCCATAATCGCGATCAAAACGATATATAAACCCCGGGTTCCCATAACAAGTCCTCTTTCTAGTCTGGTTTTAAAGTGCGGCGGAGCTCTCGCAAAATTTTTTTGGAAATTCCCGAGTAATTGTTTTAAATCGAAAGTAAACGCGAAGCGCGGGAAGAGGAAGCACGAGCACCCACGAAAACGAAGGATCACACAGATAACACGGAATACTCACCGATGGAAAGGAATCCCGCGGCGCGGTCCCGGTAGTCCGCCGACGAGTTGCGTCCCTGGAAAAAGGAAAGAAAGATAAGTTTTTTCAGATTCGAGTTTGTTTATTTACCTGTGAATGCTCCTTCAGCAACGTCTGTCAGATCGGCGACAAGTCCGAGATCCCGGGACTTTAGTGTTGCCAGGTTTTTAAGTTGGGCAGTGGTGTGGTGCGTTACATTTGCGGTGTTTAGTTAGTCGGTTTGAAAAGTAAAGTTAGAGTTCGGACTGACTATTGATCAGTCACTCGGAAGTTCCTCCTTTTTTGTTTTGGAACATATTTGCGTTTTGTTTCTGCCTTAATTGCCTTAATCAGTTTTTTTCGTTTTTGCTTTAATTTTCACTTCGTCCATTTTTGATCAGTTTTTTTCTTTTGCTTTAATTTTCATTTCGTCATTTTTGATGAGTTTTTTTCTTTTGCTTTAATTTTCATTTCGTCATTTTTGATCCGTTTTTTTATTTTTTTTTGATTTAATTTTCATTTCATTCATTTTTGATCAGTTTTTTCTTTTTGCTTTAATTTTCATTTCGTCATTTTTGATCAGTTTTTTTATTTGCTTTAATTTTCATTTCGTTCATTCTTGATCAGTTCTTTTATTCGCTTTAATTTTGTTTTTTTCTTTGGCTTGAATATCTTAATTTAATTTGGTTCGTTTATTTAAAATAACTGAGTAGATTCATTTGCTTTTTGACTTAATATTATTAATTTTCTTGGACTCATGGTCGCTTTACACGAATTAATTCTTCATTTGCATGAATATTTAATTCACAAATTTTATTTTTGATTCATTCTTACTATTAGTACTTATATTGTATTTTTCATTTCATCCTTTTTTTATCAACTTTTTTCTTATTGTTATTAATTATATTCTTCATTGTTATTATTTACTTATATTATTATTTTATTATTTATCTATATTATTAATTTTTTTTTGCTCCATCAATTTTTTTTTCCTTTATCATAATATTACTATCACTTATATTTTCTATTGTTATTGATTACCTACATTATTATTTGCCTATAGTATTATTTCTTTTTTTTCTCCCCCTCATCTTTATCTTATTATTATTATTATTTCTATTCCATATAATTATTTACATATATTATTTTTTTTTTTCCAATCCTTTTTGAATTTTATTCTAATCTTGATTTTGTTTCTTATTTTCATTTTTATCTATGCGAACTTGTAATAGAATATAAGGCTTAAGCGTAAGAATATACATAAGTGTTTTGGGAAATACTCTCGTTTTTCTTGTTTGTTTCACCGACTCCACCTTCCCTCCCCCGCTCATCGGAATTTTGCTGGGTTTTCGGTTCCTCTTTCGGACGGTTCGATGTTTTCGTAGTTTTGACCTCACCCTTGGCGATTTTCGAAGGCCAGAAAAACTACGTGGCACCCGACACATTCGACGAGCCAACAATTGAGAATTCGGGAAGACAATTTTGAACCCCTCCCCCTCCGTATGAGTCGGCGGCAACCGTTGTTGCGAAAAGGCGCGTAACAGACCCAACCTCTATCCACTCTCTTCTCGCTTTCCCTTTCTGAGGGTGTTTTTCCCTCTCTTTGGACAATGAATGTCCCTATCCACAAAAAAGGCTCTAAAAGAGACATTTCAAATTACCGCCCCATTTGTAAGCTTTCCTGCATCCCCAAACTTTTCGAGAGCCTCATCTATGACTCCATGTCCTTCCACTGTAGGTCCATTCTTTCCCCAGTCCAACACGGTTTTATCAAAGGCAGATCCACTACTAGATCTTTAAACGAATCACCAACGTTGCTGACTCTTTACTCCTCCAAGACGACCTCCTCAGCTTCAGAATTTGGTGTCAGAAAAACTTTCTTGACTTGAACAATTCCAAATGCCAATCAATCACTTATTCTCGCAAACATCTTCCCTCTACCCTTCGTTTATATTTTCTCTCTGGAGAACCTATTCATTCTGTAAGCTTCTTACGGGATCTAGGTGTTATCTGTGATAGCGAACTCAATTTCCGTTCCCACATCGACCATATGGTATGCAAAGCCAATTCTGCGTTAGGCTTTGTTAAACGCTGGTCCAAGGAGTTCTCTTATCCTTATGTCACTAAAGCACTTTATTTCTGCTTTGTTAGACCCCTTCTCGAATACGCCAGTCAGGTCTGGTCACCCTCTCAGCTAACGCTTATGAACAGAATTAAAGCCGTTCAGCGTAGATTTCTCCGCTTTGCTTTGCGTGGCCTTCCTTGGGCTGACGACCTTAACTCCTTATGAGAATCGTTTGAAACTCATTAACCTCCAACCTCTATCAAACTGTCGCAATGTCGCTGATATTATCTTTGTCCACCAAGCCGTAAGGGGTCCATTGACTGTCCTGATCTCTTACATAACATATCCCTTTACACAAACCCCCGCAATGTAAGATCCATCCCGCTCTTTCGCCTTTCCAATCACCGCACCAACTATGGTTACTGCGAACCCATTACACGAATGCTTCGTAAAGTCAATAATTCCATTCCCTTTGACTTACACGTAGACAAAACCTCCCTTAGGCAGGCCCTCCACAAGGCTGATCCCCCTTCCTAATCTTCACCTCCTCTACGTTTCTTGCCCTTCACAACTTTTTATTCTAAATATCTGTTTTCTTTGTTTAGTTTAAGAAATGCATGTTAATTTTAGTTTTTTAGTTTTTAGTTAATTTGTCTTTTTTATAGCTTGTATTAAGCGAAACATAAATTAAATTAAATGAAAATCTTATGGCTGAGGATGCTGCCGTCCGCTTACCGAACAACTCCAGCGGTATAAAGTGAAGGATGGTGTTGAGAGTCTTGGAGAAGATGGACCTCAAAGCACCGATTATAAGCAGAGGCGCGAGCCTCTCTACCCTTTCCAAGCCTGTCCGGTTACAGGCCACTAGACCAACACCCCGTAGAGAAGAATGGATCTAATGACGGCCACGTAGAGCCAGTGAGTAATGCGCGGTTCTAACCCCCATTTTTGTTTCCAACAGCTTTTTTGCAAGGGCCACCGTGGCCTTACGTACCCTTTCCTGGATATCAACTCAACTTCCTGTCAATTACAAGGCCAAGATATTTAAATGTCATCCAAGGCTCGTTCGAAAATTGCCGGAGCATTTTTAAGACCGAATGGCAGCCTAGTAAATTCATACTTGCTATTATTTACTGAGAAAGCGGTCTTTTCTATGTCAGATTCCTTTAATGGAATCTGATGAAATCCACTTTTCAGATCTATTACCGAAAACAATTTGTTTTTACCCAGTTGCATTAGTACCTCACTAATTTCGGGTATGGGATACCGGTCTGCAACGGTAATGCTATTTAATTTCCTGTAATCGATTAGCATTCTATTTTTTTTTTCGCCTGAAGCATCTTGCTTCTTTGGCACAACCCATACGGGTGAATTATACGGGGATCTAGAAGGTCTGATTATTCCGTCGGCTAGTAGCTTGCTGATTTGTTTTTCAATTTCATCTTTTAAAGACATAGGGTATGGGGAGAACTTGGTGTAAACAGGGTTGTCTGTTGTTGTACGGATCGTTCATACCACTTTTGTAGTGTAGGTAAGCTTTTCGTCCGGCTCAGCGAACAATTCCCGATTCTGCTCAGCTAAATTTTTCATCAACTCTCATTGATTTTTTGTCATATGATCACTTCTGATAGCAATTGAATTTATGGATTGGGCTGTAAACTGTTTTATGAGGATTTTAATTGAATTTCGGATTATCATGAAGTTGTGTTTAGTATGAATAACGGCAGATAGCTCCTTAAGGCTGTCATTACCCAATATGGCGTGGAATGATACTAGCGACGGTAGTAGGAAGAATTTAATTTTTTTATCTTTCAGGTTGAAGAGGTTGACGAAAGTATGATGAGTGATTCTTACCTGTCCCCCCACTGAGTTGGCAGAAAAACATTGATCGTTAGGAATTGTTTTTTTCACGAAACGTGGTTGAATATAATTTTTATTGGAACCAGTGTCTATTAGGATTTTTAGTATCTCTCCGCTTCCTGTTTTACATTCGAAGTAAGGGAGCGAAGAGTTCCTCATTCTAAAAAATAAATGTCGACAAGATTATTAATTTCGCTGTCTGAATTTTGTTCACCGAAGTATTCGTTCCTATATTCTGATAGGGTCTGATCATAAGAATTTTCGCTATCAGCTTGCAATTGAGCTTCCCTGTATTCGTCGATATATTCTTGTTCCTGAGGTGGCTGATTGTCCTCGATATTATCAGTGTTTATGTGATAATTCCTCTGAATTTTTTGAGGATGGACTGGCCTTCGGATTGAATTATCAACTGGTGATCTTTTTCCAGCATATTTCATAGGTTGTGCTCTGTTAGCGTAATTGACTGCTCTCGTCTGAATACTTTGGGCTACATCCATTGGCTCGGGCGTTGGCTGTGGCTTCGGTGCGGATGGTCTTTGAGGAGCCTGCTAAAGCTGCTGAGCTTGATTAAAGGGTTGAACAACCTGTTGTCCGTTCGAGTAATTTCTAAATCCTGGTTTGGGAAAGTAGGCCAAATCGGGGTAAAAATTTTCCTTTGATTAAAGTAGGGTTGCTGCATTTTTCTGGATGGTACCGGCAGTGGATTGTGTTGGGGCTTTTTATTATTCCCGTGGTAGTTATTGGCATAGTTAGCTCTAAAATTTTGGTTCTCTAATTTGAGACAGAAATGTAGGGCTTGGGGTAGATCAACTGGCTCTTTTATACCAAGGAGTCTTGATAAATCACCATTGAGTCCACTTATGAATGTGTCCAAGGCTTTGTCCCTGTAGGTTTCCGTAAGCAAACGCATTGATTCATCACCTATTTCCATACAAGAGATCTTATTCAATATCAGCGATAGGTGGGAATAAATTTGCTGATAGAATTCTTGGATGGAGGATCCTCCTTGTATGAGGGATGTTAATTGGTACTCTAAAGTACCTAGGTCGCGTTTATCTGCGTAATGGATCGTTAAGCACCGGCAGATTGCTTTCCAATCTAACGGGGTATTATAGGATTCGAGGGCTTTATCTGCATTGCCGACGATTTTATTTCTTATCACGCTCAGGATACCATAGTATTTCGGTGTACCTTTGCTAGGCTCATAGATTTGCAGCACGCGTTCTACGCTCTTCCGCCAAGAAGAAAATTCGCCTGGGTTGCCGGAAAATTCCCTAAGACATCGGACAACATCTGGAATCTTGTCCAAATCAGATAAATTGTTACGATATTGTGCTTCTATGGTTTGATTTGTAGCAGTAGCTAACTCGGCGTTGGGATTTAGATATGTTCTGACTAAGTCCTTCGCTTGAGACCTTAAAACTTGTGTTACAATAGACGTTATGAGTGCTTGTAATTCGTTTGGGTTATGTGTGTTACCGGGTGCGGCAGGTTGCGCCGACGTGCTTGGTTGAGAGCAGGGACCGCGGAAGTACTTTTTGACGGGAGGGGGGCTCGTTCTACGACAAACGTAACCATCCTCTCTTGCACCGGATAATTATTAGTTTTTATTTAATTCAAGATTTTTTCTATATGTAAATTAAGTCAAACGACTGTTCAGTTGTAGGGGAAGCCATCACATTAAACATTCAAAATCCGACCCCCAGGTGATGGAATAGACAAGCCGATACCCCGAGAGGAATTCATCATATTCTTAATCTTTTTCGTAGTTATAATAATTAAAACATATTTTGAAACCGTCAGATTATATTGTCCCATTTTTTTATTAAAATAATAATATAATAATTTTATTAATATAATAATGTTTTAAAAAGTCCATAATTTCCTTTAGTTGATAATACATATGACATTAATTAAAGCGTTACATATTGTAGATAACAAGAAAAAAAAACTGAATTCTATCCTAATGTGAGACAATTCCAAAGACATTGCGCCTCTCGGGCGTTTTTAAAATGAATTCATTCAGAATTTCATCTAAATTTAAGTCGAACGTTTCTTTCCTGTGCACGTGTAGTATTGCCAGATGAGTAAGTCGTCTTTGCTTCATTGGCAGTCGAAGGTATGTTCCAAGGCGTCGAAGGGCACTCAGCGACCGTTCGCACGTCGTAGATGTAGCTGGCACAGTGAGTAGCAAGACTACTAGCTTTTTTACCTGATCAATCATTACTCTTGATGTTTTGGGTAGATTGGCCAGTTCTTTCGCATACTCCCGGACAGTTTTCACTTGGGGTATAGCTTTTGTAGCTATTTTCATTTGTAAGTAAGGGTGAGTCAATATCAAAATCGGTTGCATGCACGCCTAATTCAGCCTGGATTTTACTTACTGACAATTCCTTTGAATGGTTGAGAAGAAGAGATTCAAGCTGGGCGAGGCGATTCATTCCAGGCTGCTCAAACCTCCTTTCCAACTCATTTTTGGACCAATCCAACACTGAAATGAATTTCAGGCGGAGACTTTCTTTAGGCGACAGCTCCACAGTTGCAGCAGCTCTGACACCGATCTGATCCAGGCGTTTTGAAGGGGCTCGAACACGGGACATTGTAGGCATAGTGAGTTCCATATTTTGCTCAGTATTAGCCTTTTCCGTAGCTGACCATATACGATCGAAATCGGGTTCACCCATTGAATTGTTTACACCCCATAAAGTCCGTGAGGATTGCTGTGCCCCGGTAGCAGTATAGTCAATACTCTGCAGGGCCTTAGCTAGCTGCTCTGCTGGCTCACAAATGGCAAGGGCAATATTTAGTGCAAGTAGAGTGGAAAACTTACCCATTTTCCCTTGGTAGCCGCGAAGAATGGCGCTGCGTGCATTAGTAATGTTACATGACGTATCATTATCTAGCATTATTGTAAGAGTTTCCTGAACTCGAACATAATTTTCTACAAAGCGCCTCATTGATTTTGCTCGGACGCACCATCTAGTAGGGCATAACGCGATTAACCTCTTCGGTTTTAAGGATAAATGATCACCTTCTTCAGCGCAGGGTTCTAGGACTATGTTAGAAAATATGGTTTTCCGTTTGGATGACTCCAAGATAGAATTTGAAACGTCTTTTAAGAGAAATAGAATTAGAAATAAGCTCACATTTTTTAGCGACTTCCTGAATGACTAAGTCGAGGGAGTGATTGGAGCAGTGCACAAATATCGACTTCGGCTGATCATCTGATAAAAGCTTTTGCAATCCGCTAAGGTGACCAGACATAGCTGCTGCGCCGTCAAAACAGTGGCCTCTAAGATTTTGAATTGGTAGTGAAGAACGTAGCATGACATCGCTCACTGTTTTGTGAAGTGTTTTTGCAGTACCATCATCGGCATTATACAAGCCCATAACAATTTCTTTTGGCTGTAAAGCGTCTAACTCTACGTGACAAAAACAGATAGAAAACTGCTCATCGCCAATTCTATCAGTGGTACCATCGGCCATCAGACCGAAAAAATAACTACTATTTATATCACGAATGAGATTACGCTGAGCTTGGTGAGCCATTATTTGAATTATTTCATCATCAATACCACTTGTCTCGCCGTTTAATCCAATTGGCCAAATCGGGGCAATCAAGAGCTCTTTCGTGCAAAAGATCGATTAAGTTTCCCTTATCAGCAGTCGACCCCTGTAGTGCTTGTCCAGAACGTGTGAGGTACCGAATGGAGCTGATTATAGTGCGCATAGCGATGCGTGCAGACTGTTGCTCTTGTTTCAGTTGTGTACTAAGGCGAACTGCCACTGACTCCGTTTTCAATACTTGACAAACATAATCGGTGGACTCACGATGGAAATGACTAGAGTCATGTTTTTGCAGTTTCTCTAAAGTTTTTCGCCAGTTCTTCACTCCCTCGCTGATAAATGCTTGTTCATTACCCCGCGTTGTGCCAGGCCTCCCAAGATGATGAGCCTTGATGCAAGTGAAGCACAGAACGCTGTCTTTGGTTTAATCGTAATGCAGCCACTTAAACTTAAAGAACCAATCCAAAACGCAAGAGCGGCCACTATCGTTCTTAGGAAACTTGAAGCTTTGAGGCGGTACGAACTGTTCCACCAGCATCGGTTTTGAGACTGCGGACACCGCTAAAAAAATTATACAAATTGTTTAATTTACGTCGTTATTATATATTACAATAAAATTACCGTACTTAAAAATATGTTAACTAACCGAAGATTTAAAAATGAATATATTAACACATTCCATGCGGGGCGTTGCGACTGATTGCTGGCTTATACCGCGGGCAAAATTTCGAGCATTCGCGTAAAAGATGTTTGTTTGTTTTTTGCTCAAATGTTCAGTGAAGGTAAAAAAACGGAAAAAAGGTAATAAAATGTAAAATTTAAACTTCAAGAGCATGTTACTAATGAGATAAAAGCATTTCTTAACCCTTTGTATTCGAGGGACGACTATCAGTCGCCACTCAAAGTACTGATGCAGCTCGCCATAAGATTTTATTTGGGTTATTTTTTAACTGTCGCCTGTGTAGGCAGTATAATTAGGGAAAACCCATAAAATAATATCAGGATGTTATTGCATAAAGATGTAGGTTTCCCCATACCAAAACGACCTCGAGCGCAAAGGGTTAATACTTTACCAGACGATAACCATCATACTATGTAAAAGGTAAAAATACCTTTCCCGCAGATAACCATCAGTCGCCGTAAAAGGTGTTAATACCCTTCCCGCATGTAATGTGGTGCAGTAAGTATCATCGATTTCTAGTGGTTCCGATGAAGTAGGTCCCGTATACATTTTTAGAAATTGATATTTCTATACGGTTCCTTTTGTGTAAATACTTATCTGGGAAATAGCAATTCCAGTTAATTATATTTCTGTTGAAAATCAACACTATGAATTTATCATCACGATCAATTATAATCAAGCATTAACAACCAGACTAAGTCATATTAATGTGCAGAATTATTTATTTATTGAAGTATTAATTAACCGAAATAAATAATTACAGAAATATAATTAACTGAAACTGTTGATTTTCAAATAAGTATTTATACAAAAAAAATTGAATAGAAATTTTAATTTTTGAAATTTATTTGGGACCTTATTTTACCTGGACCCCCAGAAATTAATGTCACTTACTGTAACTCGATAAACTTTTAAATCGTAGTTTTTGATGAAAATCACTTTTGATTTTTACTTTATAAAAATATTTCCCTTTTATCTGATATAATTGTATTAATAAAACTGAACATCGATAATTATTAAATTAGTTTCATATAAGAAATTGCGTACGCGACGATGGACAATCAAAATGGATAAAAATACTTACGAAAGCAAGGCTTCTTTATCGACGGTTCCCCTTGCTCTAGGTTTGAAGGGTTGTCCAGCCTACCACTTGCTTCGTTCAGTTCCGAATTGGCCACTCTCGTAGCCCGAATTAAAGTCGCATCCGTTGCCCGGCTTCCAGCTTGTCGGGAACAAAAAGCTTATTAACGCACTGGACAGGCAACACACAATATTTTTTTTAGCGAAAATATTTACCTTTAGTTTTCTCGGAGTCTTTCTTTGTACGTTCAAAGTAATTTGTTATTTTCTTCATATTGACATCGTACCCAGAGCGTAACACAATGTAAGAAATATTCAACGTATGTTTGATTTACACTTCGTCCTTCAAAACAAATCACAGTCCAATGTAGTAAAATGGCGCACCGGCAAAGTAAACAATCAAGGCGACAGGAACAAGTCGTTACAAACATCTAACTGTGATGTGACGCGATGCACCGACTGAATGCCGATGTTCGACCAATGCAGCCAAATCTCGCGTAAACAACATTACTATCCCTTTCACCACAACATTATTATCCCTTTCAGAAATAGAGATTCTTCACTTCAAACTTCAAAAAATTTTTATTTTTTGTACACACTATGGGCGGGAAGGGTATTAATACCTTTTCCACAGACTGGCGCCGATCGGCGGGTCGGGTATTAATACCTTTTATTCAGAACGTACGCTAAGTGTTAGTAAAGCACTTACCAATGCTTGTTTTTTTTCATTTAATGAATATTTTGTTTTGCACAACTCTTTGTAAGCAACCTTAAGGTTGTTTTGGGATACCATAGATTCCTGTCTTGCTCTTCGTCCTAAACAAACAATCCAGATACACATATGCATTTCCTGGTGCAATAAATGAATTTTAAAAGAGAAAAGAACCCAGATATTTTATTTCCTTATTAGAAAATTGCTCGAGGTCCTTATCTTTAAGATGTTTTCTTTACGTTTTAGAACAGGCAGAATTTAGAACGGAAATTCTTTCCAACCGTTCAGTCTGTAACACTGTTTGTTGCATTTTTCTAACAAATTTTAACGATTTGATTTTCGCCCGCTAGACGTGTGAGTCAAGCTCATGGTGTTACCCGCCCATAGTCTGTTAAGAGAGAAAAGCCCTTTGTAGAATGACAGCATAAAAAATCTTACATTCCCGTTCGTTTTTGGGGGGGCATTTGGCCCTACCTGCCCACCACTTCCGCGGCCGCTGGTTGAGAGGGTGATATAGGAGTGTTTAAAACTGGGGATCTAATCAAATTGTTAGGATTTGCCATTTTTTTCTCTTTTCTAATATGTTTAGTTTCAAATAGATTAAATACAAAGATTTTGCTCGGTTTAAATTAATTAATTGTTAATTTTTAATTTTTAATTTGATATTTTATCTGTTTTTTCTATATTATCGATTCTCGAGTTCTATTATTTTACTCTTTTAATTTATTTTTTTTTCTGCGATGTAAATCTGCTCTATGTTTTGTAATACAATAAAAAATTTCTTGAATTTAACTTTTTCTTACTTAAGTTTACAAAAAAAGGTCTTAAAATCTTACAGTAATAAGAGGAACATGTTGATGGACGATGCGTACTGGGACTGTTTAGTGGACGACTCCCTTTTTTCCTTGTGGTGACTCAGGATCCTGCTTACAATACCGCAGAGACGAGCACAATTCTCCTATCGGACCTTGCACTTCCAACAGCTTCCTTGGGTTCAGGGCACAGGACACGCACTACTTGACAATGTCAAATATTAGTTTGAGAGAGCTGTCAGAGTGGAAGGAGGAGCTGGTAAGTAATCAATATAAATTATAGATATTTTCTTTATTTTCAGATGAAATGAGTCTACAAAAAAGATATATTTGTGAATAATGTGGTGTTGATAAGTGTTGTGTTAAGTTAGAAGTGATATTTTGTAGGGATTTTCTACAAAATATGCAAACAATTTTTGTTGAAAAATAAAAATTTCCAAATTAAATATCTCAGAAAATATAGCTTTCCGACAAAAAATTTTTGCATATTGATTCGTTTGGGACCCAAACGAAACTTCCTACAAAGTTTCAAAAAAATCCGGAAAAATCACGTGTGACTTAAGCCCCAGTATTGTATGGAGCTAAGAATTTCGAAAGAATAAAGATATAATCCCCATATACACATGTGTATATAAAATCGAAAGTTTGTTTGTTTGTTTGTTGCTCAATCACGTCTAAACACTGGGTCCGATTATTTCCATTTTTTGAGTGAAGATACTACGTATCCCGGCCTAACATATAGGCTACTTTTTATTCATGAGTTTCAAAATGGCGGACCCAAGATGGCGGCCAAGAATTGTAAATTTAAAGAGATTGCCATGAAAATTGGTATTTGGGGTTTTTTGGAGGTCCTGATTACGAATCTATGCTCAAAATTTGGAAATTCAAAACGGCGGATCCAATATGGCGACCAAAAATTTCCGAACTTCAACGAATTCAATTGAAAATTAGTACTATGGGTACTTTGAGGCCACTAATTTCTAATCTACTATCAAAATTTCGAAATTCAAAATGTTCGTTGCTTAATCACGCCTTAACACTTGTTCCAATCATTTTCATTTCTTGAGCGAAGGCACTACATATCTGGACTTAACATATAGGCTACTTTTTATTCACGGATTTCAAAATGGCGGACCCAATATGGCAGCCAAAAATTATAAATTATAAGGGATTGCCATGAAAATTGGTTTTCGGGGTTTTTTGGAGGTCCTGATTGCGAATCTACGCTCGAAATTTAGAAATTCAAGAAGGCGGATCCAATATGGCGACCAAAAATGTTCGAACTTCAACGAATTTAATTGAAAATTAGTATTATGGGTATTTTGAGGCCACTAATTTCGAATCTGCTATCAAAATTTGGAAATTCAAAATAGCGGAACCAATACGATGACAACAATTTTTGGAGTTCTACGAATTTAAGTCAGGTAACGATAAAATAGTAAAAAAAAAATAATACCTTTATTTATTTATTTAACACCTAACAATGAAAACATATAAGTACAGAATAGCTTATTAGCCCTTCTGATATAGACGGTGGTAGCAAAATGAGTTTTGGACGGTTCTATACCACATTTACAGATTTTAGTAATACTTTTAAACTTCCTAATCTGGCTGTAGTACCAACATTTCAGAAGTATTTAACTAATTAGTATTTTTGATACACCGGGTGAAACCGGGTTACTCAGCTAGTAAATAATAAAAACATTACAATGTATTTTTCTAGAATGACCATGATACTCCAGAAATATTTCCAAAGTGGCTAAAGAAGCACAGTGAAAACACGTCTTCTAATCATGTGTACACTTTAGTAAAGAAACTTCCTCTTTTCGTTGATCAAGGGTTTATAGATTTACCCCTTTGAAACTTCCGGCCCTATTGTGATCTAGCTTTGCCAATTATCCGAACACAAATGGGAATTACCGATTACCACGATAGTTGGGAAAAAATAGAAAGAATTATTTATTTGAAACCAAGCCATGAGGAGCCTTATCAGCAGCAGATAACGACTCCAATATTTCCTGACTTCGAGATACCTCCACTAAATATTTTACTAGGGTATGATGTCACTGAAGAAGAAAATGCGAATTTGGCGGATAAGAGACTTGAAATCTTTTGCTGGAGTATTTCTACGGGAACACACCAAGTTAAACCTGAAGTTTCTAAAACAGTGGAAAATAAGGCTTACATTGCTTCCATTCTAGTTCTGGCCTACTTGGTTGAGGTAAGTTACATTAACGTTTAATCCTATTATATAAATTTAGGATCGCTGTACCTATTTTTTGCATAAATCGATTTACTATGAAATATTCATATTGAATCTTGATTTCAAATTCAGTGCCCAATGGTAAATCAAATAAAATAATTTCTTTTGATCCTAAATGTTACTAAAATCTCGCATAAATCGATAAATTTGAATTTGGAAAAAAAAAACCACAAAGAGATTAGCATTATCCTCATCAAAGTATATCTATATTATAAGTACATAAATATATGTTTTTTTTTCAGGAACTTCAACCAAGAAGAAGCTCACGTGATGCTTCTATCAGTTTATGAAAGAATAAACGCTTCGCATGAAAAACTTGAAAGTATTGCACCTCCAGAATTATTTGATTAGCGTGGATTTTGGTTGGCGCATGTTTTCCTCCGACTTCGACAGACTTATTTCAAGCCATTTTTGATTTGTGGGCTAAATGAATACCGGCAGTATGATGCATACGATGGATTCATATTCCATAAGATGTTTAAAAAGTATCAATTACTTGATAGCAAGGCAAAACAGTATTTGAGGAAACCTATTGAATGCTATCGAATTTATGCGAATCACATGCCTTAAAGATATAACTAATTCTGTTTCTATGATTCTTCATTGAACCGTCTATTGTTAATAGGATGAAAGTAATTCGAAATAGCTAGGGATTACACTGGTCAACAAATTTTAATTTTTTTTTTATTTCCTAATAAATGGGATATTATTTCTATACGATTTTTTCCGTAGGTTACGAATTTGTAAATGAAAATGCTCAATCAGCTCCCATTTTCGAGAAAAATAGAGTCAAAATATACAAAAGACCGTATTTTGATAGTTTTTAAAAAATCATTGAAAAACAAAGGTTCATCATAGAAGGTTTTAACATGGCTTAAATGAAAGCCTGAGTCTTAATCTAGGAGTATCAAATACAATTTATCTCTATAGCCTTTTTTACACATCTTGACGAACAAGTTTTTCATAAGTGTGCATTTGCCGTGTTCTTTATTCGTCATCCATTGTATGAAATAGTCAGCTTATGGAATAAAGTAAAATTAACTGATTATTTCGAAATGTTTCAAAGCTTTTTGTATTTTTATATAATAGCTTAATATTTCAGCTGTCATTTGAGCAACATTATAAGTTTCTGGATCAATTCGTTACTTTGTAATGATTTTTCAAAAATAGTAAAAATAGGTCATTTTGCACTTTTTAACCCTATTTTTCTCGAAAATGGGAGCTGATTGAGCATTTCCATTTACGAATTAGTAATCTACGGGAAAAATCCTATAGAAATGATTTGCAATTTCTTTGGAAACAAATTTGGTGTTGACCAGTGTTATCTCTTATTACTTCCACTTATTCCTTTTATATGTATGGAAATGCATACAAATAAATAAACATTGATAATTTCAAATTTTTATCCAAATAACAATTAATTCCGCATTTGAAGGTTCTCCCAACCTAATCAAATACACAAGAAAGTATGATCCAAATGAATGCATGAAATTTGATAGGGGACTATGATGGCAACGAAATTACATACGTAGATATGTACATATGTAGTCTTGCAAATAAATATTATAGTACGAAATTTTAAACTGTTCGTATTTTGATTTAAAAAACAAAAAGTTCAATAATAGACAAAAAATGACTTCACTTACATTTGAATATAATTCTCCTCGAAAAACTGATATGATAGAACTTTTTAAAAGCTTTAATTTAACTTCACTTGTATTTATGTATGTATGTCCTGGAATTTTGCAATCAATATTTCACCCACTTCCACTGAAGCTATCGGGCTGAAATTTGGCACACACATTTGGTTCACGTGACAATGCACGATTACTTAAATACCGCCATTTTTGATCCAATATGGCGGACGTCACAAAATGGCGATTTACAATTTCCATAGATACCCCTATGATATGGATATCAAATGAAAGGGCTTGATGACCGAAACACAATAAGTGAGGTGACGTCATTCTAAATCCAATATGGCAGACGTCTAATATGATAATGCAATATTATTATGATGTGGAGCTGAACTGCTGATGGAGCTGGAATGTGGCCATGGCTAAAAAATGTTTAGTCTCAACAAAGTATAAGACACTGCCTAATAAACAATACCTGATTTATTGATGCAATTTCTAATAAGTAGTAAAATGTATGTGAAAATGGTCGTAACAAGTTTTCTCATGTGACCACTTCGAAAAATCGATTTTTTTTTCATATTTCAATAGTAAAACCTATCGAAAATATGCTGTGAAAAATTCAGACCGAAATTCCTAGTATTAAATAAGTTACAACTCATAGTCGCCGACGCGCCGTAAGCGACTTGTCTGCCGCGCGCCAGGTCTGCAGCTGCTACATTTCCATTGTTTTCACCGGTCTTTTATACCTGCGTACGGAGTTTCTGACGGTCAACTTTAGTATATTACCTACCTGTGTATATGTGGAATAGTGTATATAAATTTTTGTCGTGAATATATATACACTTTACATGCGTGTAAGTATAAATTTTCCACGAAAATTCTGCTCTTGAAACTTTAAACGCATTTTTCTCGAAACATCATTTTCTAAAACTGTCATGGTCCTAAGAAAAAAACTATTCAACCGATTGCTTTGAAATTTATATATGTTCTTCTACTCATTAATAGTTATCGCCCGCACCAAAATTGCTTATTTTCGAAAATATTTTCTTATTTTTTTTTAAACGATTTTTAACAAAAAAAACGAGCGAGCCTTACAGTAGTCGCATATGATGTGTAACATCTGGCATCTCACCTTGGTAATAAGCAACATTAACATTATATCCTGAAAAAAATACCGAAACTTCTCCAATAAGCAGCGACAGAAATTAACTTCAAAATTTAAAAAAGCTAAATAATGAAATAATTATTCGAATAATTATTCATTACTAACTGTACCCGTCCACGCTTTCCTGTGGCTCAGTTGTAATACGACAAATTAATATTATACTAAACACAGTTAATATTATAAATCGCATAAAATTGAAAATTTGACAGTCCGCCATCTTCAATTCGTAAATTCTGACAGTCGAGTTGAAATCAGCGACCCTGAAAGCGCCCAATTACCAGTTTTGGTGGAAATCGCATAAACTTCAAAATTCGACAGTCCGCCATATTGAATTCGTAAGTTCTGACAGTCGTGTTGAAATCAGCGATTCCAAAAAGCCTCCAGTACCAATTTTAGTGGAAATCGCATAAACTTCCAAATTTGACAGTCCGCCATTTAGGGACCAAACATTCAAACATTGATTTTTATATACATACATATATAGACTCATTAATCAAATTAAATAGCGCGCGATTCCCTGGCTTCCTGTTACACATTTCCGTCCCATTTCACGAAATCACTCCCACAGATTGCAAGAAAGCGAGAGGAAAGATGTTACACATCAACAAATTTTCTTATGCACAAACCCCCCCAAAAACTATTTTTCAACGCCGTCTGTAAAAGAGCACCCCTAACCGGGCTTTTGCATGATACAGCGATTTTTTGCGCTTTATATTCAAAGTTTGGACTATTCGCCATCTGATGGCCAAATCAAAAAGCGCGCGCTTCCCTGAAAGTGTTACACACTGCAGAGTGTTACACACTTCCGTCCCATTTCACGAAATCACTCCCACAGATTGCAAGAAAGCGAGCGGAAAGATGTTACACATCAAAAACAAGATTTTCGTAACTTTTTTTCTACAGTCCGCCATTTTTATTATTTTTTCAATGAAATTGATTAATTTTGGTAGGGACGATAGCGACAGACCTACTGAACAATAATCCATTCGATTTTTTCATTTCAGACAACATGAACAGCCGTTATTACCATTTCCAGTGACCTGCTTTTTTTTGTGTCTAATTTAATTAAAAAAAATATATATAAAAAATGTAAAATAAGAAAAAAAAATTTTTGTTATACAGTTTAAGATGCAAATAAAAACATATAAAAAAATTAAAATGATTGAATTTTATTGTCTTATAAAAAAAAATTCCCTAAAAAGAGGTAAAATTTATACGTTCACATGAGAATACCCTCTTAAAAACCTTAAAAATGTTGACAAATACTACATACATATATTTTTTGTTGCAAAATTTCAAAAGACTAAAAAGTAGAAAATAAAATTACATAATAAAAAAATATTTTTAAAAAAAAGCTTTTATCTATATCTATATCTATCTATACTAATATTATAAAGAGGTAAAGTTTGTGAGATTGTTTGTAGGGAGTAATCCTTGGAACTACTGAACCGATTTTAAAAATTCTTTCACCAGTAGAAAGCTACATTATTGTTGAGTGACATAGGCTATATTTGATTGTGATTAATAATATTCGAATTCAAGATGACGGACTGTCAAATTTTGAAGTTAGTGCGACTTCCACCAAAATTGGTACTTGGGGGTTGTCGGGCTCGCTGATTTCAACCCAACTGTCAGAATTTACAAATTCAAGATGGCGGACTGTCAAATTTTGAAGTTTATGCGATTTCCACCAAAATTGGTACTTGGGGGTTTTCAGGTTCGCTGATTTCAACCCGACTGTCAGAATTTACGAATTCAAGATGGCGGACTGTCAAATTTTGAAGTTTATGCGATTTCCATCAAAATTGGCACTTTTGCGTTTTCGGGGTCGCTGATTTCAATCCGACTGTCAGAATTTATGAATTCAAGATGGCGGACTGTCAAATTTTGAAGTTTATGCGATTTCCACCAAAATTGGTACTTAGGCGTTTTCGGGGTCGCTGATTTCAACCCGTCAGAATTTACAAATTCAAAATGGTGGACTGTCAAATTTTGAATTTTATGCGATTTCCACAAAAATTGGTACTCGGGGGTTTCCGGGATCGCTGATTTCAACCCGACTGTCAGAAGTTACGAATTCAAGATGGTGAACTGTCAAATTTTGAAGATTATGCGATTTCCATCAAACTTGGTACTTGCGGGTTTTCGGATTCACTGATTTCAACCCGACTGTCAAAATTTACGAATTCAAAATAGCGGACTGTCAATATTTTTATATATTTTATACATTTTACACGTGTATTGTATTGTATTGTATTTTCGACAGATGGCGCGCCACTGTCAAATTTTGAAGTTTATGCGATTTCCACCAAAATTGGTACTTGGGGGTTTTCAGGGTCGCTGATTTCAACCCGACTGTCAGAATTTACGAATTCAAGATGGCGGACTGTCAAATTTTGAGGTTTATGCGATTTCCACCAAAATTCGTACTTGGGGGTTTTCGGGGTCGCTGATTTCAACCCGACTGTCAGATTTTACAAATTCAGGATGGCCACCAAAATTGGTACTTGGGAGTTTTTGGGGTCGCTGATTTTAGTTGGTGGCGTAGCAACGCGCGCAGGGTACAGCTAGTTTAATAATAAAATATAAAAATATACTAAAAAGGAAAAAATAAGTTAGTTAAGTTGGTTGAAACCTGAGTTTAAACTTGACATAAAGCCGAGAATAAGCGTGATAAAAATATAGTGCAAAAGGAGATCAATATTCAAATCATCAATAAACTCGAGTCTGTTTCAAAGTGGTTCAAACTTAACACTAACCTGATTTAAACATCACTCAAGCCATGACTTTAAACATTTTTATAATATCAAAATCATTTCCTTTAGTTAGGGTAACTCTCTTCGAGAAATTACATTTTTAGGGTTCCGTCCTATAGGGTACTTCCCGGTGACCTACAATATTGAAATTTCGCACGAAGGGACGTCTTTTCGCAAAATTGAAGGAATAAATCAGAAAATTATTAATTTCTAATGCTATATGGAGTTTATTTATTTGAATCTAAATGATAGATGTGATAAAGTTAATTATTTTACTATGAGTTACTATAAAACTGTACGATAATATAACGGTACGGAATTCTTCTACTTGCACTTGTTCGTTTTTTTCTTAATTTACACAAAGGTTATCGCCCTCGTTTTATTATTTTTGGTTAAAATAAAATATTTACGATAAAAGCGTTTTTAAGAAATGGGGACATAGCGTTTCTTAATCTGAGATGGAGCTGATCACGAGTCACCCTGTGCTGTACAACTTCATGCATACACGTGAATAATTTCACTTTCTAGCTCTGTAAAAACAGCGGAAAAGCGGAAATATACTCTAAAACGGGTCAACAAATTGCTTTTAATAACATTAATTGAATTATTGGCCCCAGCCAGTTAAATTACAAGACAAAATCAGTTCAAAATCAACTCCAAGCACTTGCATTTAGGAAGCAGCATTACCTCCAACAAAAGAAAGTGGTCATGGGAAACGCCAAACATTTACCGATTTTGCGTGCGTGTTTGTAATCGACGGAAATGTCATTTATTGGTATACATTTTCACTGCGTTTTTCAACCGATTGTGCTGCGAATAGTCCCCGTGTTCCCCCAGTGCATGAGCGTCCATGGCTTAAGTTAAGAATACGTGAATTTCACGGATTCTTATGAAACTTTATAAGAATTTTCTTTTGAGGCCCAAACGAGCCAATATGCGACAATTTTTTTGTCGGAAAGCTATATCTTCCGAGCTATTTAGCTTGTAAATTTTTTTTTTCAACAAAAATTTTTTGCATATTTTGTATGAAAATTCCTACAAAATATCGCTTGTAACTTAGCACAACACTTATAAACATCACATTATTCACAAATGTATTCTTTTTGTACACTAATTCCATCTGAAAATAGAGAAAATATGTATTATTTATATTGTTTACTTACCAGGACCTCCTTTCAATCTGACAACTCCCTCAAACTAATATTTCACATTTTCGAGTTGTCCTTCCTACCTTCTTGGATGCGTTCAGTAAGTCAACGTACATTCATCAATAGATCTAAATGGATATAATAAGTATTATTTCAAATTAATATTTTTTTTTTTCTCACAAAGTTCTAATTTTAAAGCGATTTCCAATAACTTACGAATACAAGATCGCGGACTGTCAAATTTTGAAGTGCATGCGATTTTCACCAAAATTGGTACTTGGGGGTTTTCGGGGTCGCTGATTTCAACCACTGATTTAAAAAAACTTGACCCAAAAACTTATCCGGTAACCAATAAAAAATAAATTGCTGAATAATTGTTATTCGGTAACCAAAAAAATAAAATCCAGAAATAACTCTCATTACTGAGAAATATTATAAAGGTTGACCGATAACTCTTACTCGGTAACCAATAAAAATAAATTGGATAATAACTGTTATTTGAGATAAGAATTATAAAAGTTAAATGATAACTCTTATCTCACAACCAAAAAAGAAATTTTTAAATAATGGTTAAACATTAACCAATAAATTTTAATTGAAAATTAACCATTATTTAACAATCTTTATTTTATTGGTTATACTTCTTAAAATTACGCCTGAAATCTATAGTTCACTTGACGGTGATAAAATTGTTCCGAATATGCAACAAGATCAGATCATTATTTCTCTATGATTTTTTTATTTGAAAAATACAAAATAATGGTTTTTTTCGGTCCCTGCTTATAATTAATTATTATTATTTTTTATTTAATTTTTCATTAATAATTATTATATTATTGTATTTCGGCTCGTGCGTTCATATCAGAAAAGCGCACAGCCACCAGACAACAGACATCTTCAATAAATTAACTCCTAAGATAGCTGGCCGCAGCCATCCTACAGTAATAACGCGACTGGTCAAAAAACGGGGCTGTTTCCGCGATAAGAAAACAGAAGGGGGACGGATAATAACCGTCATAAATTGCCCTGGTTGAACCCTCAGTGCCCATTTTCGTAATACTCTTAGACGGGTGAACGTTTTCAAATTCTTCTTCTGGAGGAATGCCGCATATTCTAATATCGGGACCACTCAAGACAGCTCGTAAATTACTTCATTCGAGACGTACTTTCCCATGTGTTCATATTTCATGTTAATGCACTTCCTCAGAATTTCGCTCACAAACCTGACCAACTTTGATGCCCAAGAGCGCGACATACAGAACCCTCATGCAAATCCATGGAATAGAATCGGTCTAATCAACTGTTTATATGTATGTACATTGTACATCCCTATATACGAGTATATATAAAATCGAAAGTTTGTTTGTTTGTGGCTCAATCACGTCTAAACGCTTGGTCCGATTATTTTCATTTTTTGAGTGAAGATACTACGTATCCCGGCCTAACATATAGGCTACTTTTTATTCATGAGTTTCAAAATGGCGGACCCAAGATGGCGGCCAAAAATTGTAAATTTCAAGGGATTGCCATGAAAATTGGTATTTGGGGGTTTTTGGAAGTCCTGATTGCGAATCTACGCTCAAAATTTGGAAATTCAAAATGGTCGATCCAATATGGTGACCAAAAATTTTCGAAATTCAACGAAGGCAATTGAAAATTAGTACTATGGGTACTTTGAAGCCAGTAATTTCGAATCTACAATCAAAATTTCGAAATTCAAAATGGCGGACCCTATATGTTTGTTCCTTAATCACGCCTTAACACTTGGTCCAATCATTTTCATTTCTTGAGTGAAGGCACTGAATATCCCGACTTAACACATAGGCTACTTTTTATTCACGGATTTCAAAATGGCGGACCCAAGATGGATGGCGGCCAAAAAATGTAAATTTCAAGGGATTACCATGAAAATTGGTATTTGGGGGTTTTTAGAGGTCCTGATTGCGAATCTACGCTCGAAATTTGGAAATTCAAAATGGCGGATCCATTAGGGCGTCCAAACATTTCCGGACTGCAAAGAATTCAATTCAAAATTAGTACTACGGATATTTTGAGGCAACTAATTTTGAATCTACTATCAAAATTTCGAAATTCAAAATAGCGGACGCTATATGTTTGTTCCTTAATCACGCCTTAACACTTGTTCCAATCATTTTCATTTCTTGAGTGAAGGCACTGCATATCCCGACTTAACACATAGGATACTTTTTATTTACGGATTTCAAAATGGCGGACCCAAGATGGCGGCCAAAAATTGTAAATTTCAAGGGATTACCATGAAAATTGGTATTTGGGGGTTTTTGGAGGTCCTGATTGGGAATCTATGCTCGAAATTTGGAAATTCAAAATGGTGGATCCAATATGGCGACCAAAGTTTTTCGAACTTGAACGAATTCAATTGAAAATTAGTATTATGGGTATTTTGAGGCCACTAATTTCGAATCTGCTATAAAAATTTGGAAATTCAAAATAGCGGAACCAATATGACGACAACAATTTTTGGAATTCTATGAATTTAAGTCAGGTAAGGATGAAATAGTAAAAGAAAAATAATACATTTATTTTATTTATTTAACACCTAACAATGAAAACATATAAGTACAGAATAGATTATTAGCCCTTCTGATATAGACGGTGGTAGCAAAATGAGTTTTGGACGGTTCTATACCACATTTACAGATTTTAGTAATACTTCTAAACTTCCTAATCCGGCTGTAGTACCAACATTTCAGAAGTATTTAACTAATTAGTATTTTTGATACACAGGGTGAAACCGGGTTACTCAGCTAGTATATCAATAGTTTGGCCGCGCAAACCATTCCATTGCCTGATCTTAACAGCGAAGCCACCGAATTTCTTGCCCTAGTGGTCCTCTCCAGAATCTCCCTCACATGATAGGTTGCCTTCAAACGATTATGGAAACTAACCCGCAAGTATCTGAAGCGCATCCTCGCCATCATGCTTGCATTTCCAAAGTTGATCTGCAGTATACGAGCCTCCCTCACAGTGTCCCTGACCGCCCTGGCATTTGAATGCCTGCGTCAGTACCATTTTGTTCATTGCTCAACTTGGTCGCCCATTTTTCATAGTGTACAGAGAACCTGTCCATATGTCTCACCAACATTGCCGTGGCTTTTGTAGGCCTATCTGCAGTAGCATACAATAGTGTATCGCCCGCATACAGAAGAACTCTGGATTTCACTCCTGCATGAACAAAGCTACCCTCCAGGTCCGCGACCGCCACGTACAAACTATATAATTTTGGTCCCAAAACAAAGCCCTGAGGCACTCCTTTCCTCCGGAAAACCCTGAACTATGAATCGAACGCGTTCTCAACCTCCAGTGAGCACGCCATTACGCAGTTTCCCTTTCTTAGCTCAGACATCGGGTTCTCCTGGAACTTTATCAACGCATGCAGTGTGGATATCCCAGGTCTAATATAATTATTTTAGACACCGATTCCATCTCTATGTATATTTCCAGCTTGACTGATAGTTTGTGTTGTGGTCCTGATGGAATTCCTGTTACGTTCTTCAAACGCTGTTGTTCGTTTCTTGTTTCTGTTATTTGTTATTTATTTAATTTATCTTTAATGTGTAGTGTCTTTCCAAAACAATGGAAATCTTCTTTGCTAATCCCCTTACATAAGAAGGGGAACAGGTGCGATCTTTCTATATATCGTCATGTTGCTAATCTTTCTTGCATTGCCACGATCTTCGAGGCCATGTTTTGTGATGTATTTTCCCTCCTTTGTAAGCCTTTTCTGCAGTCATTCCAACACGGCTTCATGAAAGGTAAATCTACCACCACTAATCTGTTGCAGTTTACCAATTTTTGCTCTTCTGCCATTGAAGCCGGACTACAAGTTGACTGTATATTCACCGACTTTAGTAAGGCTTTTGACAGGATCAATCATGGTATTCTACAATTCTAGTAATCAGTTTTTTGGTGAAGCTTTAAATAAATAAATAAATAAACTTGAAAAGAAGGAGATTAAATTTGACAATGTCATCAAGTCATTTAAGGAGCACTTTTCTCCAAAAAAAAATGTAGTCTATGAACGCTATAGTTTTTTAAACTTGTCGACAAAACCAAGATCAAAGCATTGAACAGTTCCTAACGGAACTCAAAAGCTTAGCCTCCTCGTGTGAGTATAAAGAAGAGTCAGAGATGATTCGTGATGTGTTCGTCATCGGAGTTAAAGAGAAATCTTTAAAAGACAAACTCATATGTGCAGAGAAATTAACTCTCAAATCAGCAAGGCATCTGAAGCCAGTAAATTCCATGTCAGGAACATGGTTTCTGAGGGAACCCATTTCAGCTTAGAAGTCAACAAAATTTGCGCAGTAAATAAAAACAACAACGGGTACACATCGAAACAGAATGCAAGTTGCAAGCAACAGTTTGCAGGCCAACAACAATACTATTGCTATGTTAATAAGGCTATCGGCGAAGTCATTACAGTCAAAGGGAAATAAGTCCAAGCCAAGCAGCTGTAGTCGATGCGGCCAGGTCCACCGATACAAATGTCTGGCTCAGGGAAAAAAATGCAACAAACGTAAAAAGGTAGGTCATTTTGCAAAATGTTGTAAGAGCAATGTAGTAAATGCTTTAAATGATAATTCTAAAATTCTTAATAGCAGTTGTTCCACAGAAGATGAAATAACAGAAATTTTTTTTCAAGACAGTTTAAATGCAATTAAAGAAATATCAACAAAAAGCTCTGCACAAACCTTGCCCTATTGCGAAAGTTGCTTAAAAAGGGTAGTGTTTGGGAATGGAACGATACTTATGAGACCTGCTATAACAATTTAAAAACCCTTATATCTAACCCTCCAATATTAGCATACTATGACCCAAATAGCCCTATTATTCTGTCAGTCGACGCTTCTCAATTTGCATTTGGTGCTGTCCTTCTACAACATGGCCGTCCATTAGGCTATGCCTCTAAAACATTAGCAAATGCACAGAGAAACTACGCACAAATTAAGTTTCATCAATATGTCTACGGCTATAAAGTTGCAGTTGAGTCAGATCATAAACCATTAGTTTGATTATCAAAGAAGTCAACGGTAGATATTCCAGCCAGGCTACAACGAATGATGTTAAACTTTCAGGTCTATGATTTATATATTACTTACATACAAACCTCGCAAGCAGCAGTGGCGGCTCGTGGTCTCTTATGCCCGTTCTCAAATGCGCCGGCTGTCAAAACATCCTTAGGCAAATGTTTAATTTGGAAGAGTTTTTACCACTTTTTGTGAGGAAAAACTGCTCAATTTTGCTTTTAGTGCTGGGCTGGAATTACCGCACACATTTTTACAAGTGCCTTGTGTTATAATTAGTGTAATGATGTTTTGACAACCGGTGGGACAGCTGTGGCGCTGTGACTAGTACAAAGTAGTTGCTGAATGGGTGACTATTACTTTTGGTAAAAACGCACACATGAAAAAGTTAGCCATGTTGGCCAAAACACTCTGCATTGGAGAACGGTCTTTAAGCAGAGGAGGCAGAAAATGAAAATATTTAGTTTGCAAACTTATGCCCATCCGCAACCGTGACTTTTATATTTCAGTTGCTAGAAAAAGGATTCAAATTTCTCTAGATTTGAATTACTAAGTAAATAAAATTAATTTACATTTGATATATTTCCACATATATAATATAATTAAAAATTAAATCAAATTAAGTAACCTACGTTCTTGCATATTGTAGCTTAAAAGTAATTTATAATATTATTGTATCACCAATCTTAGTATTTAACCAGTTTTATATTTTTAAAAGGCGTATTCAAAAGGGACGGGCCACTAAGCAATCTTCGTTCAATAAGTAGTGTATTTCTACGATAACCTTTTATTCTTTTTAAAGTGAACATCTTCTTCGATGAATCGAGTACATATTATAACTCGAATAATTTTGTTTGTTGTTTTACTGATGATGAAACTTGATTTAAGCGTACGGGATACAATTAAAAAGAAATATACAATTTTTAAATTTGTGACCTTTCGAAGGCGCTTTTTTCGTATAATGCGAAAGAAGGAGACAGAGCTTTGCTCTTTATAATATCACACTATCGGCGAGAAGGGTATTAATACGTTTTATGCAAAGCGTACGCTAAGTGTTAGTAAAGTACTTACAATGCTTGTTTTTTTTTCATTTAATGAATATTTTGTTTTGCTCAACCCTTTGTAAGCAACCTTCAGGTTGTTTTGGAATACCGTAGATTCCTGTCTTGCTCTTCGTTACCCGAAGATAATGTGATATCTGAACTCTCCTTAGGTGAAAACTATCAAAAAAGCCAACCCATTTTAGGCAGTAAATTGATTGGTCCATGTCTTATTGGCATAAAAGACCAACCAAAAACGATTTGGCTGAATTTACTGACAAATCAAATAGATGTATGTATATGTGCATACGCACATAAAGTAGTAGTAGTAGTAGTTTATTTGTATAATTCATTTTACATAGAATTTTTACAAAAGGAGTATGTATCCAATTCATATTACATTTTCTTTTTCTTAAGTTCTAATTCTAGCGTTCTATATTAAGTTCTAATTCTAGCGTTCTATATTTTTTGTTTTGTTTTGTTCTTTTTTTTTTTTAACATTACATTAAGTAGTTAACAAATTGCGCTATTTTTATTACGTCTTTAGCTGTTAATTTGTTTAGTGACTCGTAGAAACTATGATCGCTTTTTATTACGTTATATAGATATTTTTCTCTCATTTCATTATAGTATATACATTCGATTAATTTGTGTTCTAGGCTATTTATTTTTGAACAGATATCGCAATAATCATTTGAGTTAGACTTTAGTTTCCCCTTTTTGCTTATTAATCTTGTGCTAATATTATTCAATAGCCTTATTTGTGCAACTATGCGCTTCGCCCAAAGTGGGATCCTGAAGCCCAGGTATTCTGAGCCCCTTTCCCCTTCGGATAGAAAGGGATAAAGGTATAGTGAGGTTGAGTTTTGGCACCTAGCGAGGTCTGCTTCTTTGGAGATTCTAGTGAATTTACTTATCATGTTTGACTTTTCTAATCTAAGTGTCTCTAGGGACAAATTCTCCCATATCTCTTCGGCTTCTATCTTAACAAAAAAAACTCTCTTTATTTGTAATGCCCAGTTATATCGCGGATCCCCAATTCCCATTTTACAGTTTTCCCTCGCTTTTTGGAGGCTAATTCTTGCTAGTCTATCCTCGGGTAGTTTTAAGATCCTTTCCAAGAAGTTAATAATTAATTTAAATACCCTTACCTCCATGCTGACCCAGCCCGTCTCGTGCCTAAGGGCGTAGCCAGGAGTGTTAGCAGGAAGATGCAATACATGCCTTAGGAAGTTGTTCTGAACCACCTCCAGATTTTCAAGGTACAAAGGGCTCCATATTGGAGCTGCATATAATGCGATCGATGAAACTAGGGATTCGAATAATTTGGTGCATACTTTCCAGTCAATGTTCTTGATTCTGCCCAGAGTTGCCACCGTATCAGGTATAGCTCTCTTTGCTTTAGCAGCAAACTCTTTTGACGCTACATCGAGTAGCCCGGATTGATTAAAGGTGACACCTAAATAGGTGTAGGTTTTGGCGAATTCAATGGGCATTCCATTAAACAAAAATTTATATAGTTTTGCCTTTTGAGCAATACCACCCTTTTGGAAAACTAAAATATTGGTTTTTTTAATGTTGACCTCTAGCCCATTCAGCTGAAAATACTCCTCGAGGTGCTTGATAATCCTCCTTAGCCAAACCGGTGTATCGGCCAAGAATACCATGTCGTCAGCAAACGCTAGCATTATTATTTCAGTATAATAGTTTAGTGAAATAAATTTATGTACATGCACACAGATACACGCCCGCAAACACACACGCGTGTATGTATATGTGTGTTTATGGGTGGTGGGTGAGAGGGTGTAAAAAATGCTTGTCCAAATTTTGGGTACACCACCTCCGCTGTCCTCTGATTCCCAAGTTTCAAATAACTCTCGATATTAAATTTCAAAGTCATAGGTGTGGAGATCCAGCAATATAAATACCGCTTTTTCTTCTTCTTCCTACCACGAGAGCGCAATCCCCCACCACCACCGCTCGACTTATGTAGATTGGTGATCTAGACAAAATTTTTCAAGGTCAAGGTCATCAGCGCCCTGTAGCGTTTTCCGACTAGTTACTAAGACACCTTCGTTAAGGGGCTGTATTTTTTGTGTTGGGGTCGACTGCCCCAATATCTTCGTTAGTTTGGGTAAAGGAGTGGTACCCTGTGAGAGTGAGGTTATTACTCAAACAATTACCTTTTTTTTAACTAAATTATGTTGATTTTGCGCGCACTGCTTTAGGCGGTAGACAAAGGCTATTTAACTTCAATTAATTTTTGACATCTAGAGTACTAAACCTGTATAAAGTTCGTGAATTGCATGTGGCAACTCAAAATGGTTTAACACACGCACAGCAAAAAAAATAGCGCATGATAACCAAAATGAGTGCGATAGGTGGAGAAATTAATAGAAATTGGAAATAAAAGATCTGCAGATAGTTTGGTTGGTTTGGTGTCCATGGAGATTACGCATTACTATATGACAGTTGTCCGCGGCTAAAATTCTCGCTCGTGTGCAGCGGCCTAATTGTGGTATTAAAAAACGGTGCAGATGCGAATTTCGATTCACAACTTAAAATTCATTTGTTTTAAAAGTGGGAATAAGTTCTATTGGGACAACACTCCTCAAATATAAAACCTTTCGCAGCAACATCTTTAAACGTCTATTACTACAACTACAATAAACTCACGTGATGAATTTATTAACTTAAAAGTTCGTCCAAACGTCGATGAAACCTGTCTGAAATTCAGATTCTGCGAATTATGATTTCCAATACGGGGTTCTTTCAAGGTTGCTTCATTACTTGAATAGGTATAGGTGCTTTTGATTTCTCAAAAAATAAAGTCGCAGAAATGCAGAATTCTGTACTGCTCAATACAGCTCACATCTTATATTAATCAACTGAGATTTCCAGTTTAAGAACGTGTTAAAAAAACAATAATAATATGCGCTTTTCAATCCTCAGCTGTTTATTAATTATTCAGTCAAGACACAGTTTTTACACGTTGATAAATATAGCATTACATTTTAAAAAACAATTTCTGTCGCTGCTTCAATTTACGATGTTACAATATAGCTTTTTTTTAACCAAATATGTTTTGTTGTATTTGTCATTGCATCGCGGTTAAACATAATGTTAATATTAAATCTAATAATAGGTTAATGAGAAAGGCAAGGCACCAACTAAGTTTACCTTAACTAACAACGAAATTTAATGTGTTTTTCTATTTATTTCTAAAACAAGTGGCAGATTATTTCTGTAGGATTTTTTGTGAAGATTATGAATTTGTAAATAAAATTGCTTAATCAGCTTCCGCTTTCGAGAGGAAAACAGTTATGAAATATTGCTAAAAAATAAAGGTTTATCATAGAAGTTTGGAGCGTGGCTAGGAATATCAAATATTCCAATGTAACTTATCTCTATAAATAGTTTGTCGTATTTTCTTTATTTGCCATTTTTCACGGATTAAGATTCAAGCTTTTATTTGAGCATTATAAACTCCTGGATCAATCCGTTGTTTTTTAATGATTGTTCATAAATGATCAAAACATGGATCTTTGTATTTTTCTTCAAAATGGGAGCTGATTCAGGATTTTCATTTTCATAATCTACAGAAAAAATTAGCCCATATCGTCTTCTTCTTCGGGACGTGCTATGATCTGTCCCAATTTTTGTATTACCTTTCCCATTTAGAAATCGCTGAGAAAAAATTATGTAGACGTTTTAGATGAGCCATAACAATACTATAAGAAACAAATGAATGCCGCTTCTGATATTCAAAATAACAAAATCATACGGAATGTGTAATTAAATGATTAATTCCTTATCTTTATGTTGTCACAGGTACAATAAGTTAAATCTATTTATATATATGAGGTAGACATTTGCTTGTAAATGAAAGTAAGGTTTGGTAGCTCTTTCGAGAAGAAAATATATGAATATTATTATACGAGTCGGCATAATGTTTGTACCTGAATAATATATGGTCGTTTCACATTGCTGCCATGGAAACTTGAAATTTCCGACTTTGTAAATTTATGTTCTTATTTAAATGCTTTCCAGATGGAAATTTTCTAAATTTTAAGCTGACATACTAGTATGAGATCCTATACATATCTTGAATTTATATATTTTAATAGTAGCAGTAGCTAAAGCTCCATGATCAATTTTAATAGAAATTTGTAAATATTGGGACGCTATATCGAAACCCAAATTAAGAAAGATCTTTCGTCGGCGTTCAGGAGAAATACGGCAGTTTTTGATGAGCTCTAATTTGATTGAAAGCGATAAAGAAAAATGGAGCTAAATCAAACACGCAAAGTTTTGAACGAAAAATTTGTTTCAAATCAATTATAAACTCTATTTCAAAGATATAGAAGGATCATGTGATTGATCGATATCTTATCTCGGGTGGAACAAATTGCTTTTTCCACATTCGCTATTGAGTGCAGAGTGTTTAGATAAGTCTCAGTCTAAAATTGGAACAGACAATTTTTAATAACTTTAATACGTAAACTATCGATGCAAAATTTTTGAAAAAATTCCTGAATATAGAAACGGACAATGCAGCAAAACTAGTTTATGAAAAGAGGAGGTCAGGATTAGCCAAGCTGCTTCTATAATATCTTTAATTAGCTTAATGGGCTGGTGTGAAAATATTAATAAAATTAATTGAAATGCTTTTAACTTTGCAACCCGTGGGAATTGGCGATTTCTGTATCTAACATACATTTTTTTAAATATCTTCTTCAATTTTATTCATTACTTACGGGAGTTCCAATTCTGAACTAGTTAATGTTTTTCTTATAAATTAGAATTTTATAATGAAAAACTTTTATTTTTATGAAACAACTTTTTTAGTGCCGTGATATTAATATTAATACCGAACGAATTTGCTGTTGAGGCATCTTAAAAGTTGGGCTATGGAGTTGAAATTTTAGGAAAATTGGTTTCTCATATATTAAGTTTTTAGGTGTTAATCTGGGGGATTACTGTATATGTATCATTTTTGTCTGTCTTATATCAATCTTTTTGTTGTATTTATAAAAAATATCTTTTAAAACCGACAGGTTTCAAACATTCAGCATCAGATTAGAAATAGAATATACTTTGACGTTGCCTTCTTTCACTCTATACACTGGGTAATAGACAAATTAATTTGAGAATGAGCGTGGAAATTGAAAGAAGTGTTTACTTTGGATTCTACATTGAATTCTGAATTCACCATACCGTTTCAACTCCATTAAAAACTTCCGATCTCTTTTGTTTTGGCTTTCTCCGAAAGGTTTATTTTTTGTCTATTTACTTTAAATAACTTGATAGTTTGAGAGATACTGATGAACGCATCGTGAAAAAATATTATACTAACTACAAATTATAAAATAAATACATATTAGAACACAACTCACTAGCAACAGACTTAGAGATGTGCATTTTCTTTAAAGTTAATGTTTTAGTTAAACTTTTTAATTTAATTTAATTTATTTTTAAACTAATTTAGTATATTACTTCGAGTTAAAAATAGCATACAAAAAATATTCGTTATTCTAATATCCTTATTATAATATATTATACTTTTATTTGAACATAATTTGATATGTATACACAGGTAATTTTACAATGAGAAGCAGTGATCTTGTCATATCTGTCTTTAGTTTTTCTAGAGGTACCTTTATACTTATAAAAGATTTTATTAGGAGTGATTTTCTAATTAAAATTTTGTTTCCCTTGTGTGCACACTATTATAGTGGTAGTAAGTCAACTTTTTAACTGCCCGCTAGAAGCTTCTAGTTGTACCTTTTTAAAATTATTAAAGTAAATTCTTCTTTCTGAAGAAAAAGTTATAAATGTACAGCATTAACTATTTAAACAATTATTGCAAGTAAATAATTTCTATTTTTTCCTCTTTTAGATAAATAGGAAAATAAAGATCTTCACTCCGCTATATATTTTTAATTGATGTCTCTGTGTATTTCTCAATCGATTTTGATCAAACTTATTATATATTCTTGTACAGTTTTCGTGGCAATATCTCGGCTAAGTTCGTCAATGAGGTGAACCGTTCAAGGGAATGATGAGTAGAGATATACATTTCCTCATGTAAAAATCATAGATCCGATATTTCTTGTACTTATGTCTTCGTTATTATCGGTTAAACTTGGCCTGCATATGCATAGGATTTGTTCATCGCGTAAAAAACCGATGTGGCCGAGGGGATAGATGTAGCACTTATTTCTTAAAAGGAGCAGCATCACCCATTTCTATAAAAATTATTAAAAAATGTGGTAAGTTTGGCCTTTCATTTGTTAACCCAAGTAGCAATGGAAAGTTGTCAATTAGTTCGACTAATCACTCTTCATAGCTATTTGGTTTTGCTCAACTACTCGCAAATAGCCCGAACAACCGCTCTCACATATTATATAACAATCATATTGGCGGAAGTATCTTTGTGCTCATATCATTCAACCAATATCGTTATTCGTGATGACTGAGGACAACCTTATTGCAACAATAATAAAATAATTGTACAAACCATTGAATAACTCTTGCGTAGCCAGACCAACACAACCTAATTTAACGCCATTCTTCTTTTTCTTAAACTGTACATATGCTAGCAAAAGTATAGTATTGAACGATGTATGTAACTAAAGAGAAAAATATTATTTTAATTATTGTTGCGTACAAATGGCAGCCACTTTAAAATGAAACGAGAAAACTGACTTGCAATCATTTGAATAAGAAATTATTATAAGCCTGATTTCGTTTTAACAAAATGCAAATTTTACAGATAAGAATAGTATCAAGAACACTAATGTAATATTGAAGGTTTAAAAGAAAAAAATATTAAAGTTATTTGAAAAATGTAAATCAGTGATATGTAACGATGGTAGTATTTTTAATGACCAGAGAATGCTCAAAAAACCATGAAATATATTTTTGCAGGATGCAGAAAAATAATTGAATAAGAAATTCAAATTTAAAACTCAACACTTTCTCCTTTAAAAGAGTCATCTATAATATATTTGCTAATAAATAAGGCGCATCATTACTCGCAGTAATTCTGATATTTACAAAAATTATTGCATGAAGTAACCTTTTATTTTTATCTGGTAACTATAGTGACATTTGAACAGCTGTTTCAATGTTTGTGTTTACAAATGTTACCAACAGTATGTGTCTCACAACTATATTGGGTATGGAACACTCCAGCGGTTGATTCAAAGAATTTTCATGAACTTCATGCCGATTCAGATATGCAGTTTTAACTGGGATGGTATGACGCGCAAGATGGCTTCCTAAAACTTTATTGCAGCAGTGCGGTTCATTGGGGTTGATATGGGTGATTGTTATAACTGTGACACACAAGCTAGTATAGATACCATAGTAAGCGGATAAACCACGTGTGTGCCACTGAATATCAGCATTATAGCATATATAATAAGTAAGCAAGCTGGTACAAGCGTAGTATCGATACTGAATTTTTAATGTAGTATCCAATATGTTGTTACTGTCAGCGCCGATTGCGACTCACGGAAAAAATTTCAACCTAATTTACATTTCTCAAAATTTCAAATTTCGGTTACTTGTAACATTTCGCACTTTGCATTTGTTGTTCATTCGACTTACTAAAAATCGCAGCGAACTTTGAGTGACTTTAATTTAATTTCAAAATTCCTAACATAAGATTGGACTACTTCGATTATTAATGTCAATTAATACTAAATTGCTGTCTGTCACCATGCACAGATCCCAACCATGGTGTCGATACCAACTGTGTGCTAATAGTATTAAGGGTCAAGACCAAATAACAATCTTAATAAATTTGTGCGAACCATATCGGGACACTTTCATTTAGATCCCAACTGGTGGCATAAATTAGTTAGCTTATACGTTGAAAAACAACTTACATATATCAGTTAGTTATCAAGAGTAAATAAGTAATTAGGAAAAATGGTATTTTCAACTTTTGAACAACTACAAAGTGTTCTGAAACACATCCACCCATTTGACAAATGAATTCATCATGTATTATATTATAACAAGTTCATAAAAACCAAATACTTCGCCAATTGCTACTTGGGAAGTGATTAAGTGTCCTCGTATTCAATCACCCTGCTCCGACTCTATGTGATTTGTGCGATCGATTTTAATCCCCTATTTAGATTCCCTGATATCCGCATTGAACGAAGCAGCGGTTTGCCGATGAAAATTTGCCTGCTTTTTGTTTGATGTCGCTACACCCTAATTCATTGTTAAATATGTCATTGGTTGCTTTTAAAGAGAAATCACAAAATTTCTGCCAATACTACCATTTAGACATTTTTGATAATGAAGCCGAACTGTGGTACAAACTATAGAAGGAAAACGGTACGACAAGAGAAAACTTCCGAGAATTAGAACTTACGGAAGTGTTAAAGAGGCGGAAATACATATTTTTTCCTGCAATAAAAAACGCAGTCCTAGTTTTCTTGGCACAGTCTTGCACAACCAGTAACAAAGAGAGCTTCTCTACATTGCGTCGAGTTAAAACATGGTTGAGGACAACAATGCTGTACACAGAAAAATGGTAAAAAAACTAAGCATAAAAATTGCAATTGAAGTCCTAGAACGATTTTGTGAAAAAACTCGAAAATTGCTTCTAAGGTAATAAAATAAATACGTTTTCCATCATCTTGGATCAGCAGAGTGGGAACATTTTGAACGCAATTTTGTGATATTCGTGAAATTGAAGCGAATCTAACGACACTCACATGACATGATTGAAAGAAATTTATGTTCAAACTTTTATTTCTCAGCCGCTTTATTAAGTATTGTGATGAAACTTTCACAAAATGTAAATGGACCCTTTTAGTTTACAAACAAATTTTTATTTTGGGCATATTATTATTATTATTATTAAATAGAGGGCGCCAAAGTTAAGTGTCAAAAAAAAGATAGTTCCATGGCCGCAAGTTAATCTCCGAACTGGCATGTCTGAAACAAAAAATTCGAATGGGGTTTTAAAAACGAAGGTTCCTTACGTGACAATTCACCACCGTTAGTCAAAAATTCCCAAAAAAAAAAAAATTGCGAATGTTTGAAAAAAAAGTTTGAAAAAATGAAATTTTTTTTACCTTTTATCTTCCGCCATTTTTTTTTTTTTATATTTTTATGCAAAAATGTGGTGAATTGTCATACACGACACTTTAATAAACAAAACGCACTCAGGTTTATTGAAATCGGTTCAGTAGATCCGGAGATTAACTTGCGGCCAACTTGAAAAATGCCATTTCGAGAAAAACGCGTTTAAAGTTTTGGTAAAGGCCGAGCTCTCTCACGCGGCTGCATGTATATAGTGCCATAACTTTTTTTCTAATCCGAATTTCTCTACAAATATTTGAGAGGTCATTTTTGAAGATGTAAGGAATCGAAAAATGAAAAAAAAAAAATTTCGATTTTTTAAAAACTCTAGAGTAGAATAGTACCTTAAGAGGGTAAAATAGGGGATGAAGGTTTAAATGAGAATTTCGTTATTTTCGTATTCAAAAACATTAAAATTTGTATTTAGCCCTTTGGTTGGAAATTAGTATTGGTTAAGGGTTGATTTTCCTATAACCCTGAAACATACATAGGTACTTATTTTCAAACCAATAGTCTAGAAATACCAAATTACACGTTTGTAACTTTTCAATTGACGGACTTCCATACAAACGTTTGTCCCAATTTTACCCTAATTCTTTTTCTATTTCTATTTATTTCGAGATCCACGCGGACGAAGTCGCGGGCAGAAAGCTAGTTAAAAATAAAAAATAATAAAGCTAGTTATAAATAAATAATAACTAAAACCGTCTAGAATTTACAGGTTGAACTTTACGTCATGAAAACGTCACCTGTGAAGATAGATGTAGGTGAAGAAGTGCATCCAAGTTAATTTTTGAAATCATTTTCGATTATTGTTAATAATAAGGAGAGCTTTTATAAAGCCATGTTTATGTTGTCCGCTATAAGGCTCAAAAAAATTTAGGAATTTATTCGGAAAACCTGTCACAGGATCAATGACCTTGACCTTGAAATATGTTGACCTTGAGGTCTTTCTGAGCAACTTTGTCCACGGACATATGTTGCGGAAATGCCTCCTTCATATTTTTTTTTATTTTAATTTTTCATTTCTTAGATATCAAGACAGGTATTTCTCCGTAACATTTTATTATTATTATTTATTATTTTATATGTGATTGCATTTGCAAAGCACATAACTTGGTTCTGCCCACAAAGCATTACCCCCCCTCCCCTTTGGTTGTTTCTAACTCTGGTAATCGTCCGAATTACTGCCGGTCGTATTTGCTGCTATTCTGACCTGACCTTGAGGTCATTGACGGTCAATGACCTTGACCTTGAAATATGTTGACCTTGAGGTCACCCCCCACCCGTTGGCGCATGGATGGGGTGGGGGAAATGTCCGATTGATAGCGTCTACAATGTATGAGTTTGTTTACATTTTTTTAGAATAGCAGCAAATACGACCGGCAATAATTCGGACGATTACCAGAGTTAGAAACGACCAAAGGGGAGGGTGGGGGGGGGGGGGGGGGGGTGTAATGTATTGTGGGTAGAACCAAGTAATCTGCATTGCAAATGCTGAAAGATATCGACAATCACATATAAAATAATAAATAATAATAATAAAATGTTACGGAGAAATGCCTGTCGTGATATCTAAGAAATGAAAAATTTAAAAAAAAAATAAAAATATGAAGAAGGCATTTCCGCAACATATGTCCGTGGACAAAGTTGCTCAGAAAGACCTCAAGGTCAACATATTTCAAGGTCAAGGTCATTAACCCTGTGACAGGTTTTCCGAATAATTACCAAAATTTACTTGACAAAAAAAACTATTACTCGGGGTTTCGACACACAGTTTTTTATTGTTTAGGTATTTATTGTTATATATGGTAGTACTTATAAATGGTAAGTACGTACAACGAATTCCAAGATAATGCATTTTTAGTAACGATTTTTATAATTAGGCTTTATAAACCTTTAGATCGCATATTAGCTCGATATTATAAAAACAGATTCGTATGCCTTTTAATTACATATATGGAGTACTAATCGATCCAAGAAAAGATCGACTACGGTTTATAATACCTAATACTGAAAATGGTCACTAGTATTTTAAGTAAATTATCTTAGAATTTTCTATATGTATACTAATCATTAACGTTAACTTCCTTTTGGTTTTGTCGTAGTCGGGTAATAACAACATTTGCATACTTGTTCGTACATGAGCTATGAAATAATACACCTTTTAATTCTTTGTGAAGCCATGTAAGAATTAATCTACATTTTCTACCAAATATTACATATTTGTAAATGTGTATACTGACAGACTGTTGAATTATTTATCACCACATATAGTTGTTTGTAGTATAATTTTTAAAAACTATTTAATATGTTCCATGCCACGTGTAGGGGAGACTGGATACGGTTGTAAAAATTTTTCTTTAATTGCTCGTAGCGCTGTAATTTCTACTAAGAACAAAATACATAAAATGAAAGAGGGGACTGTCTTCTTCAAATAAATAGTATAATTACATGCTTAAATGACATGGTTACTGAATAGGAGGAGTTTTAGACAATATTTACCACTATTACGTCCCCATGCCGGGGTGATTGGGATCAATTGTAACAAATAAATAATGCACGATATTATGCATTCAATTAGTTTTTTTTTTTTTAAATCTGAAACATCAATAAAGCAGCTCTGCTCATGGTCAGCCGTAAATACTCTGTTATGAGCTACAAACCCCCTTACTGAAATTTTATGCCTCATCGCCTTCGTCGTTTGCTAAATCTCTTTTTCGTTTGTATCGTAAATGGGACATTTAGTTAATTCCGTACATCTCTGCAGCTCTTCTCAAATAATTCTTTTTTTTTTTTTTTTATAAATTTCGTTGCAAGCCGTTTTGTATTGCGAAATGTCACTCTCACCTCTAATTCTCTCTAGATCTTTCTGGCGCGTTGTGCGGTCATCTAATTTACGATGAAAAACAAGAAAATTGTCAATGTTACAACCGTACCAACAAAAATTGTTACAATCGTTTAGGAAATATTCGCAGTGCTTCAACCGTACCTAGTCTTCACTACTGAAAACGGTACACAAATGAAAGCTATCTCTCAATGTATTTTCATATTTAAGTCTCTCACGAAAGTTTTCTTGAAAATTCTAGTAAGCAACGTATTAAGAAATATGGCTTAATATAATAGACGGAGGGACGGAATAAAATATATAGAGAAAAAATGTAAATATATACCCGAACTTTAAATTATTCTCATTAATTAAAGCTTTAAAAAAACCTCTATTGGCAAAGTTATACACATTGTATCAAGCTTGTTGTGTTAAAAGATTGACCAGCTCGGCTTGATCCATGTTATTTAAAGTTAACATGTCTACACCTAGTGCAGCAGCGACGGCTTCAATATCCAGACCAAAGGATGTCAAGAGTTCGATAAAACGCATTTCTTCCCCAGTTAAGGGATTCGTAAGTGTTGGACATGAATAATTACATTGCGGCCAACTACATTTCTCTAATAAACGGAGGGAACAATGCTTTCTTTCTTTCTTAGAAGTAGCAGTATTTTGTTGTTCACCAATAATGCTTTTACGGTGGTTTTGTAATTTAGTCTGATGTCGATGTCTCCTCTGATTTTGAACATTTACTAGTCGTGAAGTAGCTGTTTGCCTGACGGATTTAGATTTCTTCTCATTTTCTGCTATATTCTCTTCTAATTTTATTATGCCTTTAGCACGGTTAATATGATGACGCTTTTCATTTTCATTATCCAAATCTTTAGATGAAATTTGGTTTTTATTTTTTTTCGGTTTTAGATTTCTTCTTTTGTAATTCTCTTTTCTAGATTTACCATTGTTTTTTATTTTTAAGGTCAGAGTTGTGTTGCGCCTCTTTTTGGTGGAATTCTCCCAACATCGCAATGCATCCGCAAGAGAGATGTTGTCAATTTTAACATTTATCCAATCGTTTTTTGAAAGAACTGCATGTCCGATGCAAGATGGAGCGAAAACGGCAGTGACGTTATCTAGCGAGGAACGGAGTGCTCCTCCCATTTCATGAATATAATTCCATTGTTGAGGTGTAACTGGAGCTCCCACGCTATCAGCTCTCATTTGGGCCTCGTCGAAAAGCCATTGAAAAATGAACAGAGGAGCTGTGGAATACATATAACAACACGTCTTTACAGTCCATTCTCACTAACATACATTATATTTTTTTTTTTTTGTAAAATACAGTCATAAAGTACAACATACAACATACATTTTAATGTTGGATACAGCCGATGAGCAAAGTAACATTTCCAAGGTTCAGTAACATGTTGTGACAAACAAGTCTCAGGTAAAACACCTTCCCACATTTTCCAACCTTGGCGCACTGCATCTGAAGCCGCTATAGCTCCACTGGTATAAGGCTCACGATCTAGAAACCAGCCTGAATCACTGACACCTCTGACCAGTACTTTTAGTTTCTTTTCTTTATGAAGAAACGTTTTAATTTTGTCTAAATTAATCATTACTCCCAAGGCACCGGCAGATGACCCAACCAAAAGTAATTCTGATCCAGAATTGCGGCCAAGACCCAATGGAATTAAATCAGCTATTATCTGATGAATTATAAGCGAACCCATGAAACGCCAACCATTGTTTATATCCGGTTGTATTTTAGATCCTGACCATGAATCACTGCTACAATATGGCACAAGAACATGATTAGCATCATGCCAAAAAGGATTGCTTCCAGGCGATGGAGATAATATTCCACCTGCTGGGGAAAGGAAATCATTAAAATATACTTATCTATATCACTGCAATTGCTTTACCATCTCTTGTTTCGGGCCATTGAGAGGAAGTCATTAGGTGCCGTAATTTCAACCATCGATTCCTACAAGATTTTAGGTCGTAGCAGTGCCATCCACCTTCTAAAAATACAATCCATTTTTTGGAACTGGAGGATTTCCTGAGATAAAATCCAGCTTGAGATCCATCATTGCAGGTAATTGTCCGATTGGAAAGAAATACCCTTTTTAGAAATTTGCTTGAATCTGTTGTAGTCGGTGTTACAACCGCTCTTATTGAGTTACTTTCTAATGTAAGTTTTGATTTAAGGGAATTTTGATTCAATGAAGTTAGAGTATGACCAAAACATATTTGCGGATGTGTTACAAGTGAATTAAGTGTAATCGATATGTTAACCTGAAAAGAAAAATTAATAATTAGAAAATGAAATTATTGTATATAGGTGTATTTTCAATTTTGCCATTTAATTTATTAATAACACTACCCTATATCGCATATACATACATACATACATACATATATAGGCAGGGTTGTAAGATTGAATTGATATTGGGTCGAGTTTTCGATCTGGGTATTTGAGCTTGAGAATCATAAATACTTAGTTAAATGCTTCTAAAATGCTCCAGTTTGGTTCTTCTGGAAGTTTCATAGTGTCACTAAAATCTTTGGATGTGAAATAGAACCATAGTCCAAAACTCATTGCTACCTCGGTCCATATGAAAAGGGTTTATAATTTTTTCATTACTTATGCGTTTTTATTGTTAAGTGTTATATAAATATATGAAGGTATTCATTTTTTTTCTTGTACATATTTGTTATTGCATCGTTGCTTTATCTTGTCTTCAATCTTGTGCAGAGTTTTTCGTTGTAAATATCTGCTCCGTATTTATCGCAGCTTGGCTTGGGCTGATCAGCTGAGATCCTATTGTATGTAGTTTGCGTGACATTGGAGTTGTCCATTAGGTGCGTGTTTATTGTTCATATCAACTAATTTTTTGTTTTCGGCCTTGATTTGGCCTAAAACTATGCTATAGTTAATCACGTGGTATGCCATAGTTATGCTCATTGAAGTCACTTAACTACAGAGTTATGCTAAATCCAGAAGTATTTTTGAACGACTGCTAGTTAACTACGCAATGGTTATGTTCTAGCAGAAGAAGAAGAAGCATCCACTGGCTGTAGAAACAAGTTCTGTTTGGAGTAATAGATTTTAAAAATTTTTTATTTAAAATGGATGTTGTATTATCATCGAATATTAGTATTGGCTATAAGAATCATATATCAGTAGACCATTTTCATAAATATGACTGTTTTATCAATATCTTCTCACAATCAGTGACACTAATTTCGAATCTGCGACCAAAATTATGTAAATATAAAATGGCGGACCGCAATTTTTGAAATTCTACGAATTTAATTTAAATTTCTATTATTGTACCGATTTTGAATCCCGTACATATCAACTCGAAAGTTTATTTATTTGTTTAGATGTTTTTTGCTCAATCACGCCGAAACGGTTGGTTTGATATTTTTCATATTTTGTCTGAAGGTAGTACATCCTTCAAATTAACATATGGACTATTTTTATAGACATAAAATTAAGTGTTTCAAACTGGTGGACTTAAGATGGCGGCCTGCAATTATAGATTTCAATGGATTACCATGAATATTAGTATTTGGAAGTTTTGGAGATGCTGATTGTGAATCCGCTTTAAAAATTTAGAAATCAAGATAGTAGACTCAATATGGCAGTCAAATTTTCCAAAGTGTTATCATGATAAAATAAATTAGAATGGTTGATTCAATACCCAATAATTTAATATTAAACATTTACATGTGTAATGAAATGTTTAGGCAGAGATATAATTTCTATAACGAATAGGCAATCAACATAAGGTTTGCAGCTTTAATGTTTTCTAATAAGGTAGTGATGAAATAGTAAAAAAAATTAATACACTTATTTATTTATTTAACACTGAGCAATGGAAACGTATAAGTACAGAATAGATTATGAGCCCTTCTGATATGGACGGCCGTAACAAAATAAGTTTTGAACGGTTCTATACCACATCCACATATTTTAGTAACTAAACTTCCTAATCTGACTGAAGTACCAACATTTTAGAAGTATTTAACTAGGTAGTATTTTTGATACACCGGATGAAATCGGGTTACTCAGCTAGTGTGACTCATATATTTAAACAGTTTCAAGATAAGTATAGGGACCTATTTGCAATATTTTGCGTAAACCTCTTAAGTACATAATTACATATGTATTTGGTTTTTTAATCAGGCATACTAACAAAGAACTGACCATCATTTCTCCTTAAAAAGCTCATGTTGTCCGCTGTTTACATAAACAAAATCTTTAATACGAAAACTCAAAACTCACACAAAAACAAAAATTAGCCGGCTGTGAGAGAGTTAACAGCTGTTTCTTTTTCTTTACCTTCAAATGTGTTTGTTAACCATGGGCTGACAACACTGAAGGAGTATGGTTAAAATTAAACTACGGCGTAGCTAACTACGATAGTTTATGGACAGCAAAAAGTTATGCTCGTGGTTATGTTGTGGTTAACCTCCGAGTTTTTAAACGACAAATATTAACCATAGTTAACTATGGTTAATATTTGTTAAATTTTTGAACACACTTCTGACCATTTTGCCGCCAATTTTGTGTTTATAACCTTGGCGCGTGCGGCGACATCTGGATTGCGGTAGCGCTTGGAGAATCTCACCCACGCCCACTTGTCAACTCTGCTGCTGCTCTCTACATCAAACATCTGCCCATCGTGCAACGTTGCAGTGGAGGATGATGGTATAATGTGTGATGGTACTTGCTTCAAGAGTTACCACTCTACTTGCGTGAAGCGTACTGCAGATAAAGATGCGGAGAGCGGAGTGCACTGACATTAAACCTTTTAATGTCCTCAAGGCCATCCAATAGATGTCTGGCGATATTAGAATGCTGATATCTAACTCTTCTTCTGTGCTGGAGGCCTGAAGGATCCGTCAGATAGATGGGTTATGTTGCCCTAGCTTTTCGAGGAGCTCGAATGTAAAGTTAGGTTTCTTCAATAAAATTCACTTTTAGAACATAAGTAAGCGGTGTTTATTTCATATGACTTTCACAATTAATTGCGTCTTCTTGACTGACTCTAGTTCACAAGTTTGACACGAGATGTCTTTACTTTACATCAAAGCTCTAAGTGTATTGCAAGCTTTTTCTTCTACTACGTAACCAGAATGCTGCGGTCTACGCGTCTTTTAAGGTCTTGGTTCCTGAGGACTTGTTTGCCGCGTCGGTGTCTCCTAACATTTGGCCTTACAACACCATTGCCCGTGAGTTCATAAATTCCCACAAGGGCAAAACCTTATCACCACCAAAAAACGCATCAGTGAGCTCTCGTTCTACTACGCCAACGTAACAGGCCTACGTTCTAAGACAACGCACCTTTACAAAGGTTCTGCTGACTTCTCATTTGACGCCATCTGCCTATCAGAAACGTGGCTATGTGGTAATATATCCGATGCTGAACTCTTCTGTCCGGGATATTTGGTTTTCCGTCGTGACCGTCATGGCGCTGCGCTTGATGCACCGGTTGGTGGGGGAGTACTTTGCGCAGTTCGGAGTGATATCCCGTGCTGCCGAGTCGATGTTGCTGATTCCGACGGGCCCGAACTGCTTTGCGTGGCTTTGACGCTCCAACATAGGAAGATTTACCTCATCGTAGTCTACATTCCGCCCGGGGCTCCGCCCGCGACTTATGAGCACCTAGCTGCAAGTATCGACTCCATTGTTGGAACTATGGATTCGCACGACGAGCTCTTGGTCTTCGGTGACTTTAACCTGCCCTCGGTTGGCTGGTCTCTCTCATCCGATGATGACTGCATTGTGCCTTCTCTCGCCGCCGCCCCTCAGCACTCATCCACTTTTATTGACGGATTGGCGTCTTCCGGCCTAACTCAAATCTGTGGTATTGCAAATAGCTGCGGACGATTTCTTGATTTGATTTTTTCAACTGATCCTGATTGCACAACGGTGAAACATTGCTTGACGCCACTTATCACTGAGACTGGCCACCATCCTGCTCTCCAGATTATCTTATCTACGGATCCATTTTTTTTAAATCATGAATTCCAACCCGAATTGTGTTACAATTTTAAAAAGGCTGATTTTTCTATTCTCAACAAATGGCTCCTGACTTGTGATTGGAGTATTGTACTTCAAGAGCGTGATATTGACGTAGCCGTTAACTCTTTCTACACTATACTTCCTAAATGCTTTTTGCATTGCGTTCCAATCACTAAGTCTCGTGGCTCGAAACGTTATTCGCCTTGGCTAAATAAAAATTCTAAACATATTAAGAACAATAAAAATAAGGCCTGGAAGAAATTTTGCGTTTCAAGGGACGACACTGATTATGCGTCTTACTGCTCTCTTCGTCGTCAGTACATCATGGATTTGGAGTCTTCCTACAACGCCTTTCTCGACGACGTAAAGCACTCCTTGCGCGAAAATCCCAAGCGCTTTTTTAATTTCATCAACTCTAAGTCTGGCTCTGATGGTTTCCCTTCTATACTTGGTCTTGGTGATGTTATTAGTGACGATCCTCAGAAGATTTCTAATCTCTTTGGTGACTTTTTTGAAACTGCTTTTTTGGCAGACTGTGATTCTGTTACCTGTGATAATAGTTGTAAGGCTTTTTCACACTTGACGACGCTCTCGCCAACTTCTCTAACGGCTGCTGATTTAGTTGCGGACGAAGCCAAGATTTCGAGTTTAATCTCAAGCTTGGCTGATAGTTCTTCTATTGGACCTGATGGCATATCAGCCTTTTTTATTAAACGTTGTGCCGTGCCTCTTGCCCCTATCCTATGTTATTTATTCAATCTTTCTCTCTCTTGTGGTGTCTTTCCGACATCTTGGAAGATGTCGACGATTATTCCACTACACAAAAAGGGCTCTAAGGGTGATATATCTAATTATCGTCCTATAGCTAATCTTTGTTGTGTAGCTAAAATATTTGAGTCCTTGATTTGTGACACCATTTATTTTCACTGTAAACCTTTCTTGCAGTCTTTTCAACACGGTTTTCTTAAAGGGAAATCCACCACTACCAACTTGTTGGAGTTTTCGAATTACTGCATCTCGAATATTGAAAGGGGCAAACAAGTTGACTGTGTTTTTACAGACTTCAGCAAGGCTTTTGACAGAATTAATCACCGAATTCTGCTCTATAAACTTAGCCTTCTTGGATTTCCTCCTCTCTTTATCGAATGGCTTCGCTCTTACTTGACCGGACGTTCACAGAGAGTCTTATTTCGAGGCGTTCTATCCAGGGAAATACTTAATATTTCGGGGGTACCTCAAGGTAGTCATCTCGGTCCGCTCTTATTCATCATTTTCATTAACGATGTGTCGATGATCCTATCAGATTCTAAAATTCTCTGCTTTGCTGATGACGCCAAGATCTTTCGGGTTATAACTAGCGAGCATGATTGTACTCTTCTAAATTCTGACCTTGATGCTTTTCATAAGTGGTGCATGCTCAACCACTTACCTTTAAACATAGGTAAGTGCACTTATATGTGCTTCTCACGTGGGAAAAGCATCATCACTTTCAATTACACCATTGACGAATGCTCACTGCATCGACTTGACAAAACGAAGGATCTTGGTGTCTGGTTAAACGGCCGTTTTTCGTTCGAGGACCACATTGATGCCATTGTTCGCAAAGCGAGTGCTACCCTTGGCTTTGTCAAGCGGTGGTCTAAAGAGTTCAATGATCCTTACATTACTCGAACTCTTTTTTGCACATTTGTTCGACCAATACTCGAGTATGCGAGTCTGGTCTGGTCTCCATTCCTTAAATCACACATCAATCGTGTTGAGGCAGTGCAGCGAAGATTCCTTAGATTCGCTCTTCGAAACCTTCCTTGGTCTGACCCTTTAATTCTGCCTCCGTACGTGGATCGACTCAAACTGATTTCATTACAATCTCTCGAGCAACGCCGCAACAACCTTAAGATAGTGTTTGCCTTTGATTGTGTATCAGGAAACATCAATTCCCCTGAGCTTGTCGGTCTATTCGACATCTCTGTTCCGGTTCGTCCGACTAGACGCTATGATTTCTTCCATATCCCTCGTCATCGTACTAACTACGGATTGAATGAACCTATTACGTCAATGTCACGCACTTTCAATGCTCATTTTCATATCATTGATTTCAACGTCTCAAAAAATAAAATTAAAAATCAGCTTCGTTAGAATTGACGTTTTTCTTTTGCTTTCTAAATATTGTGTAGTAATCAGTACTTTGATGAAATCGAAATAAATAAATGGGCTCATCAACTGCTGATGCTTCCATAATTATTTGCGACAATTCTGAGGTTCCTGAATCGTTTGTGGCTAATGCTGCGTCGAGACTGCTGCGTTCTGAGAATGTATCCTTAACATCACGGTTTCAGACACAACATCGACAAACCAACTATCGGTACCATTTCCCTCCGCCAGTAAATCACGCTCTTCATCTAAGGGATCATCACCAGCTAACACTACTAACACTAAGGCTGATAATGCATCACATTCTCCTCTTGTTACCAGGCAGCTTAGGAACCAAAAGATGTCTGAACCTTCTAGAGCAAGAAATGCCTCCACTTCTAAAAGTTTTCCATCTCCTGACTCTGCAGTAAATGATAAGGATAAGCATTCTGTTCCATCTTCCAATTCGCTTACCTTGTCGCCAAAATAAAATCCTAATATCATCATCCCTACTGTTACTTTTAAAGCAATGTTAACTAATTCTGCGAGCTCCAGTAACTCTGCCGTCAAGGAAAATATGAAAAATATGAAAACAATTGCTTCAACATCAGCGAAGATTGATCTCGAGGTTGCAAAGCCATGTGTATCGCTTTTCATTTCAAGCCTGAATTATACCTTGGACACACTACCCGTAATTATAACGGCAGCCATTATTAATAGGAAATATGAAAATGACGCTGCGACCCTCTGCTAAGCGTAATTTTGGATAACAGTTTTGCCTGTGTCGTTCTCCATCAAAATACTATTCGCGCCCTTTGCTGCTTAACTTCGGTGATCAGAGGAAGGGTATCGTCCTGTTGGGACCAAAAAATGTATGAAAAATTTTCAAAGAAGCTTGTTAGCCATTCGAGCCCAGATGGCGCTCTACCGTCATTTGCGGAATATGATGGTGGATTGCCGTCATTTTTGTGCCGTAATTATGACGGTTTTCTGGTGTAATAATGATGATTATAATAATATGTCATAAGTATGGGTAGTGTGCCCAAAGTATTAGGCTACTACAAACGACCATATATGTAATTAATTTCATCAACTCTAAATTTGACCGACCTGTTGAAAACCTATCCTGCTACAAATTGACTAAGCCCAACGGCCTCCTTTCGTATTTTTGCCCCGGAAGAGATCTTCTTTATACTAAACTCAAAGAATTTCTGGGCGGTAAGTATTATATTTCATCAGTTTTCACCTCGAATGCAACACAAGATGAATAGAAATTTTCCGCTAAGAGGGAGCAATCGGAGTCCTACTTAACTATGCCTTACTGCATAATCAAATTTCTTCTACCGAGAACGAACCAAATTCTGGCTTAGTTGGAACATCAAATTGCACGCGATTTGAGGACTAAATTGATTGACATTACTACACCTGTTCTCAAACAAAATTTTCAGATGATTAGCCACCCTGCACGGTACCTACCTATCATCATATCTCAACAGCTTTGCATATTTCTAATGCAGAATTACATCTTTCTGCATATGACATATTACACTGCGACCGTGATTTTTTCAGGAGCGCCTAGGGAAGGTGGTGGCTTACTCATTGGGGTAAAATCTCTTTTGGCACCCTCCTCCTTTTCTTTCCCGGCTGACAACTTGCCGGTGGAATGCGTATCTATTAAATTTAAACTGTGAAACTTGAAATACCTTTACATTTATTGTGTATATGTTCCTTGTTCGTCTAGTTATCTTGTTTTGGAATTTCTCTTTGATAGTCTTGCTAGTGTTCTTAATGTAACGGTCCCTGGGACGATCTGCTGTCTGGAGTTTCGTGCAATGTGGCTGTTTCACTCTTTTATGGAGCGCTAAACGACCTAATTGAGAAACACGTTCTATATAAAGGAATCATCCGAAAATAAATACCCAGTATGGTACTCGTACTCAGCACGGCTTATTAAGGCACTCGATGAGAAGGAACGTCTTCGTAGGCTTTATAAGAGGAATGGCGCGGCTGAAGACTACGAGCTTTTTCTAAAACTTGTTCTGGTGTCAAGACGATCATGAAGTCAGCCTTCAAACACTATGTTGATAGTGTTGAGGGTCGTTTGCGTGAAAATGACACTAAGCTTTTCTGGAATTATACCAGGGGTCGAAACCGTAACCATAACCGTAACCGTAATCAATTAATAACAGGATTATTTTTGGTAACCGTAACCGTAACTCTAATCCAAACGTTGGAATTTTTCGAACCGGAATCAATAACCGTAACCGATAACTTTGTAACCCTTATTAATCGGTTTTACGAATGGGTTACCTGAGTTCCTATAGAAAAAGATAAAAGGAAACAAAAATAAAATAATAGACGAAACAAATTTGAAAGTTTTGAAATCCCTAATCTCGATTAAGAAAAGAAAAATCCTTTTTGAACAGATAGTCATACATGTGAAGTGTCAATTCAACATCTTTACCTGTAAACTTACTTCATAAAAAGTCTAATGTCGTTAATTGTCTGAAGAAAAAGCCGAAGCTGTGGAAATATTGTCATCATTATATCACAGAATGCAGAACTTGCCAAATACGACCGAACGGATGTCCTTGGGTGAGGCTGAGGAGTTTGCAGAGGAGCAAAGCGTGGAAAATGTCGATGATTTCGAAATGATGTTACGTGGCCTTGAACGACATCAAGAGCGAGAGTCATCGGTGAACCAAAGAAACGGGGTGGATATCAAAACGCTGCTGCAAGGTTTCGCAAACACCAAACGTTTGCCATCGAGTACAAATGTCCTGGAATATTGGAACGCAAAAGAAATCAACCAACCTATCTTGTATCAATTGGCTAGGGTTGTACTTGGTGTCCCGGCAACACAAGTCAGTGTTGAACGATTGTTTTCTGGCTTAAAATTTACTGTCAGCAATCTTCGAGCGAAATTAGATGGTGCTTTGGTTGACGCGATTACCTTAATTCGAGCGAATCATTTGTTCGGTTTAAAATAAGAATAAAAACATGTAAACATTTAAAATAAGAATAAAAACATGTAAAATATTATCTTATTGATATTCCTCATGATAACCCTAGTGTAACAGGTTACGTAACCGGTTAGAAAACAGTAATCGTAACCATTAAAAAATAAATAATCGTAACCCTAATCATAACCCGAACGATTAAAAATTTTATAACCGTAACAGTAATCGCAACCTTTAAACGTTTCGGTTTCGACCCCTGAATTATACATACACTTGTGTGCAAAACATTAGCACCGTTCAACGACTTTTCAATATATGTAGTAAGCTGATAATTCAAAACTATATATGGTATGTGCAATGTTACATAATACACGGTTTTATTAATCTGTCCTTACTTTCTAAATTATAAAAAAACCAGAACATTTCATTCATTTATTTTCAAGTTTCAAACACAATTCTTTGTAAAGTTCCAAAAATAACCGTGCAAAACAATAGCAGCGTATAACATTTTTTTAATAACGAGTGTGGTATCCTTTGTTTTTTATTACTTCAGCAACCCTCTGAGGCATAGACTCCACTAACTTAATTACCATATCCATTGGTACTCTTTCCCACTCCATTTTAATTGCTTCCAACAATAATTTTTTGTTTTGGAACCGTTGACCACTTAATTATTGCTTAATAATGGCCCACAAATTTTCGATTGGGCTCAAATCCGGCGATTGTGGTGGCCAATCTATAACACGAAGTCTCTTTTCTTGAATCCCATCATTCACCCACCTCGAAGTGTGTTTCGGATCGTTATCTTGCTGAAACACCCAACGAGGTGGCATGACATCTTCTGCATATGGCAACATAATCGTTTCTAACATATCTCTATACTAACTGAGTAACCCGGTTTCGCCCGGTGTAACAAAAATACTAATTAGTTAAATACTTCTGAAATGATGGTACTACAGCCAGATTAGAAAGTTAAGAAGTATTACCAAAATCTGCAAATGTGGTATAGAACCGTCCAAAACTCATTTTGCTACCACCGTCTATATCAGAAGGGCTAATAAACTATTCTGTACTTATATGTTTTCATTGTTAGGTGTTAAATAAATAAATAAAGGTATTATTTGTTTTTTTTACTATTTCATCGTTATCTGACTTAAATCCGTAGAATTCCAAAAATTGTTGTCGTCATAATGGTTCCGCTATTTTGAATTTCCAAATTTTGATAGCAGATTCGAAATTAGTGGCCTCAAAATACCCACAACACTAATTTTCAATTAAATTCGTTGAAGTTCGAAAATTTTTGGTCGCCATATGGGATCCGCCTTCTTGAATTTCTAAATTTCGAGTATAGATTCGCAATCAGGACCTCCAAAAACCCCTAAATACCAATTTTCACGGCAATCCTTTGAAATTTACAATCTTTGGACGCCATCAAAAAGTAGCCTATATGTTAGGCCGAAATTTGTAGAGCCTTCGCTCAAAAAATTAAAATGATCGGACCAAACGTTAAAGCGTGATTAAGCAAAAAACAAACACATATTGGGTCCGCCATTTTAAATTTCCAAACTTTGGTAGTAGATACGAAATTAGTGGCCTCATAATACCCATAATACTAATTTTCAATTCAATTCGTTGAAGTTCGAAAATTTGTTTGTCGCCATATTGGATCCGCCATTTTGAATTTCTAAACTTCGAGCGTAGATTCGCAATCAAGACCTCCAAAAACCCCCACATACCAATTATCACGGCAATCCCTTGAAATTTACAATCTTTGGCCGCCATCTTGGGTCCGCCATTTTGAAACCTGTGAATAAAAATTAGCCTATATGTTAAGTCAGGATATGTAGTGTCTTCACTCAAAAAATGAAAATAACCGGACCCAGCGTTTAGGTGTGATTGAGCAATATATATTGGATCCGCCATTTTGAATTTTCAAATTTTGATAGTAGATTCAAAATTAGTGGCCTCAAATTACCCGTAGTACTAATTTTGAATTGAATTCTTTGAAGTTCGAAAATTTGTATACTCCTAGTTTGAATTTCCAAATTTGGAGCGTAGATTCGCAATTAGGACCTCCAAAAAACCCCAAATACCAATTTTCATGGTAATCCCTTGAAATTTAAAATTTTTGGCCGCCTTCTTGGGTCCGCCATTTTGAAATCCGTAAATAAAAAGTAGCCTATGTGTTAAGTCGGGATATGCAGTGCCTTCACTCAAGAAATGAAAATGATTGGACGAAGTGTTAAGGTGTGATTAAGGAACAAACATATAGGGTTCGCCATTTTGAATTTCGAAATATTGATAGTAGATTCGAAATTAGTGGCCTCAAAGTACCCATAGTACTAATTTTCAATTGAATTCGTTGAAGTTCGAAAATTTTTGGTCGCCATATTGGACCCGCCATTTTGAATTTCCAAATTTTGAGCGTAGATTCGCAATCAAGACCTCCAAGAACATCCAAATACCAATTTTCATGGCAATCCCTTGAAATTTACAATTTTTGGTCGCCATCTTGGGTCCGCCATTTTGAAACTCGTAATAAAAAGTAGCCTATACGTTAGGCCGGGATACTTAGTATCTTCACTCAAAAAATGAAAATAATCGGACCCAGCGTTTAGACGTGATTGAGCAACAAACAAACAAACAAACTTTCGATTTTATATATACATATGTATATGTACATATACGGATTGGAAACGATCTATAATTCCCAACACTTCGTGAAGAGGACCGACACCATTGGCCGAAAAACAACCCCAAACCATTATATGGCCACCGGCAATTTTCATGGTATGCACGCAATTTCGAGGAGCGAGCCGTTCACGAACACCTCTCCGTACATGTCGAATGCCATCAGAATTAAACATATTAAATTTGCATTCATCACTCCATAGTACGCTCCTCCATCGATTAACAGACCAATCTTTGTGTTCCAAAGCAAATTTGAGTCTAAGAAATAGTAAAAATCAGTTATCTTTGGCCATGAAAATGTATGAGCAAATTTTACCTCTTGGCAATATTCCTTTTCGTGAGAACAGGCTTCTTTGCGGGACGATAGGCACGAAAGCCCATCTTTATTGCTCTTCGACGGACTGTACTTGGGTTAACCTTTGTTCCCAAAGAGGTAACAATTTCGTTTGAAGACATAAAAGGATTATTTTTTAATTTTATCTGTATGAGTCCGTCTTCTCGATCGGTTGTCGACCGTGGTCGACCTCCCAAATGAAGCGTTTTAATAGTCCCTTCCTTATCAAATTTGGAAACCTAGCGACTTAAAAGAGATCTGCTTAATCCATATTTATTTGCTACAGCATACTGAGATTTTCCCGCCTTCACCTCTCGCACTAATTTTAATTTAAAGTCATCACTCTATTTCCGCGGTGCCATTTTTATAAACAAATTACAATACCTCGACGATGATATATCGATATTAAACTCGTGAAGTCGCAAAATAAACTGATATCCTTCCCGTAGTAAAACCAAACAAAATTTGTTATAAAGAACTAAAATACCGTTATGATTGACTAAATTTTTTTCATATGGTGCTATTGTTTTGCACGGTTGTTTTTCGAAATTTACAAAGAATTTTGTTCCCAACTTGAAAATAAATGAATGAAATGTTCTGTTTTCTTTGTAATTTAGAGCGTAAGGACAGATGAATAAAACCGTGTAGTATTTAATATTGTGCCATATATAGTTTTGAATTATCTGCTTACTATATTGAAAAGTCGTTGAACGGTGCTAATGTTTTGCACACTAATGTATCTATAAAGAACTCCAGATTTCAGCCCTCCTCCAAACTTTAGACTTGATGATGAGTCCACCTCTGATCTGCAAACTATGTGTGATATGTTCGCTAGATTCGTTAAAAACATGTTTGTCGAGCATGGCACTCAATCTCATTATAGCTTTAAGTCCCAATGTTCAATATCACTGTCCTGTTTGTTTTTTGTTGAGAATCATGTGTTTGACTACATGCTTGGCTTGGACTCGAAAACTTCAGCTGGTCTCGAGGGTATACCCAACCACTTTGCAAACGAGCTCGCCTATGTTCTATGCTGCCCCTTGACTCTAATATTTAATACATCACTAAATGAAGGAACCATTCCCGAATTATGGAAAAGAGTATATGTAGTTCCAATATTTAAAGAAAATTATAAATCTGCTGTAAGAAACTATCGCCCAATCAGCATACTCTGGTTGGTACACAACCGTTTATCCTCTGTTCTTCGGCCTATAATTTCGGATAAGCAGCATGGCTTTATTAAATGAAGATTTACTCAGCAATTTGCTTGAAATTCATCATTTCATAGGTGATGCTCTGGAGCACCGTGGTCAAGTGGATACAATATACACTGAATACAAAAGCTTTTGATCACGTATCTCATTCCATTCTACTCGATAAAACTAGAGTGTATGGATTGTGCGGACCTTTCTTAAATTGGGTATCCGGCCCGCTCTTATTTATTTCATTTATAAGTGGCTTGATTACAAAAGTAACATCTGACTGTCTTTTAAACGTCGACAATCTCAATATCTTGAGTGATTAATAATAATGAAGACTGTGATATCCTTCAGGGCGATTTTGTTGCGCTGGAGGACTGGTGTTCTGGTGTCTCTCACTGAATGTCGATAATTGTTTTAAAATGTGTTTTACATTTAAAAGGTCTCCTACGGAGTGTGACTACTACATATGTATGTACTCAATGGCGCTGCCCGAAATTTCCCAGTTTAAGGACCTAGGTGTGACGTTCGATAGTAAACTCAGCTTTGACTTTGATGTTCACATTTTGGAGGTTTCGACAAAATTTTATAGGCTGGCCGGATTCATCCTACGCACCTCTGCGTTCTTTCGCAACATATCAACTTTTAATTGTGACTCTTGTTCGATCCATTCTGGAGTACTGCTCGTCTGTGTGGTTGCCCTACCATCAGACCAAAGTTGATACTAGCGAATGTGTGCAGAGGAAATTCACAAGAAGCCTCTTTTACAAGTTCAGCTTCTCAACCTGTCGCCTTTGGTGGATAGGAGACTGTATCTCGATGAGTGAATTCTCTATCGCATATTTAACGGTTCCCTGGAAACATCATTGGTCAACCTTAATTTGCGTGCCCCTTCAGTCTGCAGTAGAAATAATAATATACATATTTGCACCACCACGATCTCTGCTTACTGTGCATTTTAATTCTCAGATGGTTCGGCTCCAAATAAACCACGACAGACTTGGTCGTCTGAGCTGCTCGTTTAATAGTTTTAAAAAAACTGTCTCTGAAAAACTAGGCTGAAAACTTATATTCTGTTTTTTTTGTGATTTTTCTGTACTTATTGTTTATACAGCTAAAGTGTAACTGGAAATTGTTGTTTCTGTACGAAGTTAGATAAATAAATTAATTAAAGTAACAAGCTCTATGTAAATGGTTTATTCTTTATAGAAATTATCGTCTACCCTAAAATTTCTCTACAGATATGTATAATACTATATAAAAATGCTCAGTATTAAATTATTGGGTATTAAATCAACCATGCTTATATATTTTGTCATGATATTGCTTTGTATCACAGAAAATTTGGTCGCCATATTGAGTCCACCATCTTGATTTCTAAATTTTGAAGGCTGATTCGCCATCAAAGCCTCCACAAAAACCTCAAATACCAATATTCATGGCAATCCCTTGCCATCTTAAGTCCGCCACCCCGCTATCTTAAGACCGTAATTTTGAAACTCTATATTTTATGCCCATAAAAATAGTCTTTATGTTAAGTTGAAGGACACCTGCATTAAAAAAAAAATGAAAAATATGAGACCGTTTCGGCGTGATTGACCAAAAAACATCTAAACAAATGTCACAAATTTACCTGACTAATGCACATTAAACCTTTCAAATTCTTAAAAATTGGTCACTATTTTGGGACCGCCATTTTTAATTTTCAAATGTTTATGTGATAGCAGATTCGAAACTAATGGTTTCTAAATACTATAAGTAATAATTTTCATTTAAATGCGTTGAATTTCGAAAATTTTTGATCGCCATATTGGGTCCACCATATTGAAATTTTAAATTTCGAAACTGAATACCAGTTTTCGTGGCTATCTCAAATTTACAATGGTTTGCCGTCATCTTGGGTCCGCTATTTTGAAACCCGTGAATAAAAGGTAGCCTATTAGTTTAAGTTGGGATATGTACCTATTACTTTCAGTAAAAAAATGAAAATTATCACACAAACCGTTTAATCGTGATTGAACAACAAACAAATAAACAAACTTTCGATTTTACATGTATGCATACATTGTATGTTATGTACATAGCGATATACGGATGATAATATTTATAAAAAAAATTTGAAATTAGTTTTAAAGCATTAAAATCATTACAATTATTTAAAAACAATTCAATTACTTATATGTACGAGTATAGCTTGCCCGTCCCGGCGTTGCCCGGTATACCAATTATTTAGTTTAGCGCATGCGGACATTGCCTTATCGATGATTGCTTTTCTTCCAACCTCATCGATACTCATTGGCATCGTTAATTTAAACAAAACATTCATCATACATACGCATATAAATCAGATGGTTTCAAAGCCTACATAAAGCATTCATGAATAACAAAAGAAGTGGATGCGTGCTCTCCATGCGTGTTAGAAATGAAATTTCAAAATTAGAGGAATGGGAAATTTGTAGAGTAAACAAATAATTGATATATAAGTATATGCATTCATGAGTTAAAAATATATCAGAGACATGCATCAGCAACTTGTACGTACTAAATTTTCAGCAGGTGTTCTTGATAATCTTGGCTTGTAAATGTTGTATTCAATCCCTGAATGACAATAAAATTCCTACATTTTCAAACTCGAATGCCCTCAAGTAGCACATCTACCCGAATTAGGTTTAGTTTCCGAAAGACTAATTTCATCATGGATACCGTTTATGGCATGTTCACGGTCAATATGGCATTTTCGCCCAAAATATCAGCGTTCTTGTAAGCGTAAATACCATGATTCAACAGCTGCCAAGAAGTGTTGATGATGACTATGGCTTGGCGAAGTTTACATTAAAATCAGCCCAGTTTTGATTTGGTAATAAAATTCAAACGACCAGAGGTCAGAGCTGGCAGCATTGACATCTACCATAACTCTTAATGATACAACAACTGCGGTTCTTACATAGATTTCACAACAAAACAGATGGAGGCCTTGTCTGTGAATATGACAGCAGTGGGGGAAATTTGTGCAACACGATGTACTATAGAAAGTGGCCAAACAATTCTCTTGGAGGCTGTGTATATATCACCAAATAAAAGAATTAGAGATATTCATAATTTCATACCCGAAATATTACTGGCATACACACCAGACGGTTTAGGTTTATTAAACAAAAAGTAGGCTGAAATGCCAATGATATTGAGTGGTGATTTTAATGTAAACTTCGCCAAGCCATAGTTATCAACACTTTTAGGTAGCTGTTGAACCATGGTATTTACGTCTAAAGGAACATTGATAATTTGGCTGAAAATTAAAAGGTTTTGGAAATTGGAAATTGCCAAAAAATAAATTTTGAATTTTTGAAAAAGTCGAAAAGTAAATATTTTTTCCATTTCCGTAATTTTAGTAATATTTAGTTAAAAATGTCTTCTACTCTGCAGATAGTAGTCGAGCGGTCGACAGGTAAAAAAGGAAATCTTGAAACTTTCAACGCATTTATCTCAAAACGTCTCTGGTTTTCAATAAGAAAGTGTAAAATAAAAGAGTCGGTTTGAAGCACCATTAATGCTTTGTAGAAATACGACAATTTTAACACCCATGGAGAAAACCGATCCCAACTTCGGCATGAATGCCAAACATTACACCAGTATCAGGATGATCAGGATCAATTTGGAAAATCGTTGTTATCTAGATATGGATGAATTTTACAATGATAGTTATTCCATAACTTCTGGCAAACATTATAACAATATACACTGAAATTACTCAACCAAGGGTATGTTCAATATCTCGACTCGAGTCTAACCGAGTAAATTTGACTCTTTCTAGTACGTTCAATATCTCACTTCAGTCAAGTCGATTTAATTTGAGTTGAGTTAAACTATGCAAGTGTGTGCGTAAATTTCAAAAGCAGATCAGATTTATAATAAAAGCTTATAAAAATAGATAGGAAAGCAATCATTTTCAATATTTTAAATATTTTGATGGAGTATTTACAAAATTTAAGTACTGTGCTGGCAAGTTATTGAAATAAGTACAATTTAGAATTCAGATAGAAATGAGCTGCATATAATTTCCCCATTTTCGGTGGCTTAAGCTCCTTCATTGTTAAAGAAAGCAGTAATCTCTTCCATGTTGAAAACTCTTATACCGCCAAATTTCACATCGAGTTAGTTTGCTTCGCCCTTCTGAGCACTATCTAAGAGGACTCGAGTAAACTTAACCGACTCGAGTTAGATATTGAACGGAAAATATACGTCATAAAACTCACGCATACAAACTCCCCTTAGACTTCACAGCCAATAGTTCGTCTAAACTCGAGTAAAATAATGAACGTCACAGAGGTAGAGTCAAAGTAACTCGAGTCGACTCAGGTTACATATTGAACGTACCGGAGAGAATCAAATTTACCTGCGTCGACTCGAGTCGAGATATTGAACGTAGGCCAAGAGTTTTCTTAAAACGTCAACGGTATTATTTTAATCACTTTGAATGACAAAAATAGCTAAAGGCAAGGATAACTGAAATAAATTTGTTACAGATTTAGGAATTCTATAATATTACGGATTTTTCAACCAAAAGGGGCTTTTGTAAACTCTATTCGATTTATTTCGTACGAAAGTTAGAACATGGCCTAAGCTTCAGAGAGGTAGCACGAAGCGTGAGCGAGAGAGAGAGGGACAGCATAAAGAGCGGGGCGTTCGCTATTTCTCTTCTCCTTTTCCCACCTCTTTCATAATTCCCCTCCATTCGTTTCACTTTTCGTGACGTTTCCGTTTCTTAAAACGGCAAGTTACTCTACCGCGACAAAAGAAGTTTCACTTCAAACAATTTTGTAGTGCATTCTACATACTTACAAACTATGAAACTTTTTGTTTTATATTATACTAGCTGACCCGTACCCGGCGTTGACCGGCCACAAGTATGCCTATAATAAAGCTAAACTTTAATAAAAACATGGCTTTGCCAATTTCAAATTTGTCTAATGTTATTCTGGAGGTTAAACGCAGCAAGCCCACAGAATTTCATCTCAATCGAATAAATGATTTATGTGTGACTCACCATAAACATATCACTGCTCAAAATCCCCCCTCCGCTCCTTCTCATACTTCGCTATTGTAATGCATAGCCTATGTCACTCATGAGGTTATGCGCAATATGCCCATAGAATTTCATCTCAATCGTATAAGTACTTTCTGTGTGTCGCACCAGCTCAACATTTTCTCCTCTCCCTCTTCCTCTCTCTCCTTCCCCTACCACACTTTCCAATTGCGATGCATAGCCTATGTCACTCAAGAGGTAATTCGCAACGTTCCCATAAAATTTCATCTCAATCTTATAAGTGGTTATTGCGCGACTCACCATGAGCTTATCACTGCTTAACATTTCCCCCCCTCTCTCTCCTTTCCTCTCCACTTTCCAATTGCAATGCATAGCCTATGTCACTCAAAAGGTTATGCGCGTCATGCCCATAAAATTTCATCTCAATCGGATAAGTACTTTTTGCGTGGCTTACTATAAACATCACAGATAAACATTTCCCCTCCTCTCATCTCCCCTCTACTTTCCAATTACAAAGTATTACCTATAGCACTCAGGAGCTCATGCGCAATACACGTGTAAAATGTATAAAATATATAAAAATATTGACAGCCTGCTATTTTGAATTCGTAAATTTTGACAGTCGGGTTGAAATCAGTGAATCCGAAAACCCGCAAGTACCAAATTTGGGAGAAATCGCATAAACTTCAAAATTTGACAGTCCACCATCTTGAATTCGTAACTTCTGACAGTCGGGTTGAAATAGCGACCACGAAAACCCCCCAGTTCCTGTTTTAGTGGAAATCACATAAACTTCAAAATTTGACAGTCCGCCATCTTGAATTCGTAACTTCTGACAGTCGGATTGAAATCAGCGACCCCGAAAAACCCCAAGTACTAATTTTGGTGGAAATCGCATAAACTTCAAAATTTGACAGTCCGCCATTTTGAATTTGTAAATTCTGACGGGTTGAAATCAGCTACCCCGAAAACGCCCAAGTACCAATTTTGGTGGAAATCGCATAAACTTCAAACTTTGACAGTCCGGCATCTTGAATTCGTAAATTCTGACAGTCGGGTTGAAATCAGCGACCCCAAAAACGCAAAAGTATCAATTTTGGTGGAAATCGCATAAACTTCAAAATTTGACAGTCGTTCCACGGGAACGGGATAAAAAGTGTCCTATGTCCGTCTCCTGGTTCTAAGCTACCTCCCCACCAATTTTCAGCCAAATCGGTTCAGCCGTTCTTGGGTTATAAATAGTGTAACTAACACGACTTTCTTTTATATATATAGATTTATTGGTTTCCAAAAACGACAGGTACATATACATATGTAGATTTGAATAACAAACAATAAATTAATTTTAAAATTTCTTTTATTTACAAACAATACCATAGCAACGAATTGTCTTTTATTTACAAACAATCCCACAGCAACGCACTGAGGATGAGCTGTTTCACATAACATAAAGCATCGTAAAATGCATGTGTAATGGAATGTAATTTTAAAAATTTGAATGTCACATACAAATTATTTTCAGCACTACCAATCAAAAAAGGTTTAAACAATGTTCTAAATTTTCCCGACATCAATACAAACACAGCCTGTAAATTTGAGTTCAATTGGTTCAGTAATTTCCATGTTTATAAGCCTCAAACAAACGTGCATTCATTTTTATATACTCGGTGGGGCATTTATCTTGAGACAAAATAATATCTCGGTTGGACTCGATTATTTCGAAAAAAGTTTCAGACAAAAATTGTAGGGCACCGAGGGGGCCATTGAAAGTTCCATATTACGACTTCCGGTCTAGATCGGAAGTGGCGTTTTTAGACCGGAAGTCGATTTTTTGAATGGAAACATCCATTTTTTACCACGGATTTCGATTGAGAAACGAAAAAAAAATACTTTTCGTTCTTATTATTTTTTCGATTTAACCCATATTTTGGCCATAAAATGGCCATAAGAACAAAAAAACAGGAATCTTGAGACAACGGAGTATCTTGTTGGGATCATTTTTCTTAAAAAAATGTTTCATAAAAAAGTTGTAGGGCACCGGAGGCATTGAAAGATCCAATATTTACAAAAAGTACGAAACAAAAATGAAAATGTAAAAATGTAGCGTAACCTGAGTAAATATGTAAATAGCATTTATAATGATATGAGCGGTTGACTGTTGATAGAAATTTCACGCGCCCCACGATTTTATTTTTTTGTCTGATCAATGCCCTAGTAGATTGTTGAGGAAAGTGGTGTTATGACTGGTACCTAGGACCTACCGAATTATTTTTTAGCTTTTAATGCATTATCTAAATCATTATTATCTTTATTTTCAATAAAACCGTTTAACTTAAATTTTTTTTTTACTTATTTTATGTTTTAGCTTTTAGTACATTATCTATATCATTATTATCTTTATTTTCAATAAAACCGTTTAACTTAAAAATGTTTTTTTACTTATTTTATTTTCAAGTTTTTAGTTTTTATTTCGTTACTTAATATTTCTCATTATATTTAGTTCATTTAGTGCCTCGTTATTACAAGGTTTCTTTCCTGACAATTTGTTGCAATCTAACTCCTCAATACATAATCCTTCCAAAGACTTTACTCGACTCAGGGTAACGTATGCTTGTCCTTCCTCAAACAATTTTGAGCCTAAATACACAACTGCCTACAGTGCTGCCTTGCATTTTGTAGACAGTGGAAGCCCATGACAAAATTAAGGGCAACATCCTTCTTTCAGCCGTCCCATAATTGAACTTTGCTGGAAACTGTATGGCTTTAGGGTGAATAAGGTATACCAATAACCATATGCAGATGTGGACTTCCTCTATTTTGAAATTCTACTCTCCACCAATGGTCTCTCACTCTACCGCCGAATATTTCAACATCGGTTTTAAGGAACTGCATTAGCGCATTTACACGTACCATAAAGTACCTACTCACAACAACGGAATACATCTTGATGAGCCGTTGAGTTTCGTGAATATCTATGTCATCTGGGTCAATGTGTTGTCTGCCATCAGTCATCAGGAGCACTTTTTTCATATCTTTCCAGTGGAGATCGTTGCAGCTCAATGTTACAAAATAGTTCGGAGGTCCTAAACATCTTATTTGTGCTATTAGGTCACTGAGAGCACTACGCCAATAAGCAGCGGAACCTCTAAGATTTTTCAAATACAAGTGTAGGTCCTCTACTCGATTGCCATTTTCACCTTCCACTCTTCTAGCACATGCTGCAGTGGTTGACTTGACCCGATAGTACTCAAACATTGAAAGAGCGTGGAACAGGTAATCGTTGCGCTGAAACCTAGTATCAACACCTAGAATACGAAATTGATAGGACTTATATTTACTAGAGTGTGTTCTTTCAAGCCATTTTTGCCATATGGGAATAATTGATACCACGCGAATTCTTCTGCCTTTATCTCATGATCTTTATTGACAATATTATCATTTGTCTTTCTTCTAAGCTCGTTTACATTTTCAGACACCTCAAGCTTATCTTCGACATCGGGTTGGGTGCTATCAATAGGCAACATTACAGATGTTTGCATAGGGACATTTGCTGATGTCGGGTTCGAGAGCTGTTTCTGTACTTGTACCGCCTGATGAGTGATGACATCTTCCCTGAAATTTACGTCTACGCGTGTTAGAGTGTAGGCGATATTAAGCGACCCAAGGCATCTTTTACAGATACGGCAAAGTTCTTGCAGGTTGTCGTATTCTATAACGCAGGCTCTGCCACTTTCTGCCGTTGGTTTGCCTTTAGGGCCACAAGAATGGGAGTCAGCGAAATAGTATTTATCCTCACAGCAAACTACGCTGACAGATTTATTCGAAGCTGTCAATATTCCCGAAGGATGGCCGTCAAATAATTGAGTTAAAGCTGTGAATAATGTCATGCCGATATTGTTGGTATTTACAGCGTCTTGAAGACTTCCAAAAAGAACAGTGTCTTCATCATATTCTATAGAAAATCGCTTGTCATACATTTGTACGTTTTTTTCGACGACATGAAAATTTCGCATCTCTAAATATCCTTCTTCATCCAGTTTATTTAGCGGTAGTAGAGCACGAATTTGGCAATATAAGGAGTCACCCTCTAACATATTAACGTTCAGAATATTGATGTCCCATCAATTAGGATTGAGAATTGCGGCCCGCACAATGTTTGCTAACGACATGGCACTACATTGTATATCGGCATATCCCGAAGTGAAAATGTTGTGGCCACCTTGATGCCATGAAGCCTGAATAATTCTAGCAACGTAATTAATTGGAATGAACGCATTTGGAATTTCAATTCTTTCAGTTTCTCCGTCTTCAGATAAATCTAGCACACTAAATCGTATTAAGTCTTGTTCACTAATTTGGGTATTTTCGTCAATACGTACATCTCTGTAAAGCGGGGTATTTCTGATTAACCATCTTAAAGCACTATAGACTTTTTCGCGAGATATTGTGAATTCTCTTGCGATGTTTAAATTTTCCAGTCGTTCTGTTACTACAACGATACCTTGAAGATCTCGGAATCATATTAGGTAGTATTTCACCGACCTCAAAGATATCTTGGGCAAACAAAACAACGGAAACCGTACTGCCCATATAGCCCAGTAAATTTTACGACTTTAATAAACGGGATGATTCTGCACAGTAAACGTTGCTCTGCCTGTGTCAACGCTTGAATCACGTCTGGTATAGAACCTGGATCCAGATTATTCCAGAAAGCCTTTGGTGGTGCTATTGTTTTATTACTGGTGACATGTGTTTGGCAGCGGGTACATAAAAGTAACGTTGTTTTCGAAGACAATTCTACAGGTAGATATCTTAATGCAACAGTGTTGTAACGTACTGTATGAGCTTGATTAGGATAGCAACGTTTGGTGCAAATTTCACAAACGTGTATGTACAATGTGTTAATAGCATATTCGAACACTTGTAAATGATTTTCAGCTCTGCGTTGCTGGGTACGCTCTCGTTGGTTATTTAACCTGACTTTGCGTTGCTCAGGTGTTTCGGACGCTAATCGCTGACGTTGCTATGTTAACCTAGCCTCATGTTGCTCAGGTGTTTCTGACGCTAACAGCTCCCCTTGTCTCTCACAGGGACCGAAAATAACGATTATTTTGTATTTTTCAAACAAAAAAATCACAGAAATAATGATCTGATCTTGTTGCATCTTTGGAACAATTTTATCGCCGTCAAGTGAACTATAGATTTCAGGCGTGATTTTAAAAAGTATAACTAATAAAATAAAAATTGCTCAATAATGGTTAATTTTCATTTAAAATTTATTGGTTAATGTTTAACCATTATTTAAAATTTTGTTTTTTTTGGTTATGAGATAAGAGTTATCATTTAACTTTTATAATTCTTATCTCAAATAACAGTTATTATCCAATTTATTTTTATTGGTTACCGGGTAAGAGTTATCGATCAACCTTTATAATATTTCTCAGTAATGAGAGTTATTTCTGAGTTTTATTTTTTTGGTTACTGAATAACCATTATTCAGCAATTTATTTTTTATTGGTTACCGGATAAGTTTTTGGGTCAAGTTTTTTAATTCTTCTCAGTAATAAGAGTTATTTCGGGAGTTTTATTTTTTTGGTTACCGAATAACCATTATTCAGCAATTTATTCTTTTTTTCTCACAAAGTTGTAATTTTAAAGCGATTTCCACCAACTTTCCGACCCCGAAAACCCCCAAGTAACAATTTTGGTGAAAATCGCATGCACTTCAAAATTTGACAGTCCGCGATTTTGTATTCGTAAGTTGATGGATAAAACGTTCGTACCTATCAGTAAAATTCTGATTTCAGAAGCTCGAATTTGGCACGACGTACATTCGGAAATTCGTCGTAACTAAGAAATTTAAAGCCGGCAACTCCGATGGTTTCTGGAAGTGACAGTTGTGACAGTTATGGCGACATGGTGGGGCTTGGCTCGTGCTATACATATAAGGCGATGCATTTGCATTTCGCCGTTCAGCAGCCAGTTTCCAACTAGCAGTCGAGGTGTTGATTCTTCCGATAGTCCTGATTTTCCATCCGCTATCAATCGAGGTGTTGATTCTTCTGATATCCTTCCGGCCGCTATTGGAGGAGATGACTCTTTTGATATTCTTCCGCCCGCTACTGTTCCTATCAATCGAGGTGATGATTCTCTTGATATCCTTCCGATAAAAGTATTACTCTGCGATCGAGGAGGTGACTCTTTTGGGCTCCGAATTCTTTTTCAGGCCTGTTTTTACATTTGTTGAGGGTTGGTACCTTGAGGGAGCCCGGCTAAAGCCCCTCGTCCGGCGGCATGCGGCAGTGAGAGCTGGCATGACTAGTATTAAGCGGTAGTGTGGGAGGATTTGCCAAAATGCCGCTTTTAGCCGCCGACACGGCCCACCAACAACAACGAAAATTCTCTCGCGACGGGACTGCAAAAAAAAAAACCGCACGGGTAAGGGAAGGGACGGTGCGGGAGGAACCCCTGTTCCTGCCCGTGATTAGCTCTCAGGGGGGGTTCCGATGGAGATGAACTTCCGCTAGTCCGTGCCCCAACCACCCTGTGACCTCCTCGTGGCCCAACTATTTTGCGGAGGTCCCTTTTTAAACTGCGGAGGCTGGAAAAAAAGAGAGAGAAGAGGGAGCTAGGAAGTCAGAATACTAAATTTAGCTGGCTACATGCATAGTTTATTGCAAAATTGAAGGAATTACAATCGGTACTTCATAATTCCATTTATTATGCCTGCCTCTAACCGAACCTGGCTAAACCGAATGCAAAATAAAACAAAGAAAACGATAAGGCAAAAACTAGAGAGAGAAGAGAAAATTGTACAGGCGTTATTCTATTATTGTTTCTCTATGCGGTAACTACTCTTATTTATGAATTCATAAATTATGGTCCTGACATTTACCTTAATAATTTTTGGACAATAATTCCCCTTATCTAACTACATATTTCCAATGAGAAAATGGAAAGCTAACAACCCTAACCAAAAAGAAAATGCTAGTACTTATCATACGGTGGGCGGTCGCCGTTACTGCTGCTGAGGTAGTGTTGAAGATGATGTTAACGAAGACGCTGCACTGAAGGCGATGATGTGTTGATGAGGCTAATGTACTAGTGAAACTGCCGCCGTTGGTGAAGACTGTTGCACTGGTGAAAATGTTGTGCGCTTTCTTATTAATATGCGTTCTTAACTTTTTCTTATTTTTTGACAGTTAGCTTAGTTTTCCTACTTAACTTGAGTTTTGACCTTAGCTTAGTTTTCCTACTTAACTTCCTGTTTAATTTCTGTGTTAAATTTATAAATGTATAATGTATGTGTAAGTTCCCCCAACCAAAAATATTTAACGTGGCACGTTCGGCCGGCTTAATGACTCCAATTCAACTCCCCGAGACAATTTTGACAAGGTCTTGGGGCTCGGTCGGGCTGATGCCCATAGGCAACCAACTCCAACTTGTCTCCACGTGTAGAATTTCCGTTCTCTCATTATACTCATCATTTTGTAGGACTAGGTTATATAATATTGTGTAGGATTAATATTTATTATGGGTTATTTAAACCGCATATAGAACTCTTTCTATATCCTGGAATTCCCGCTGAGCTTGACCTGATTGCTCCTTGTCCCTAGAAATTACGTTACAGCTTCATGGAATATTAGGCTATTTTGTGAGGCAGAATCATAACTTTTTTCCGGGAACTTCCATACATTTATAAAATACAATCTCACAGCAGTCTTTCTTCGAACGGGGGAAATACATATGTATATACATATATCATACGTTGCTAGTGATATAATCTGAATCAGTCCATCGATTTGGCTTTAGTTAGTAGGTGGTTATGGAACAGCTTGGTTGATATATTGTAAATGTCGAAATAGAAATATCTGTTGTTAAATCAAATAAAGGAGGGAAAAATTTGTTTGTAGATGGGTTTGAGTATCACCTACATTCTAAAAATAAGAAAGGAAATTATAATGGTCTTGCTCCCAACAGAAAAATATTTTCTGTAAATAATTCAAATAGTTGATGGGCCCTCACTTCATAACCATGGCAGTTAGGCGAATAAAAAATCTATTTTGTTAGCGAATAATAAATTGAAAGCAGATGCAAAAAACTTGCTTTAGACCATCACAAATAATAATTAGAAATGCGACTGTTAGTTGTAGCCCGAATTGTAGGGTATATATGCCTTCTAAACGGGCGCAAAATATAAAAATTCACAGAATCCGAAAAGACGAAGTGAGTTTCAATGAACCTACGAGGATTGTGGAAATAAATGTATTATTAAAATTACGTTTTTTGGAAGGTCAACCATTCGTTTTATCTGAAAAGCGTTTCAATGGACATATAAACAACTTAAGAGAGCTTGGTACATCGAGATGTTCGTTAATGGATGACCCATTTTGTGTCGCTCCAACCATCATGAGACAATTATTTACCACACATGGAGTAATAAAAGGTCAAGTTGTGCCACTTGTTTTTGTTGGAATGAGTCAAAAGAGTTAAGATGCATACTCCGAACTTTTCTATGAACTTTGGCGACTTGCTGTAGATAAAGAAATCGATTTAATTTCTCAAAGAAACATCACGGATTTTGAAAAAAACAATATCTTTAGCACCCAAGAATTTTTTGAGGATGAAGACGTCCGAACTATAGCTATTTGATTTAGGGATATTTATATCTTCAGAAAAAATGCTGCTACTAAATACAGTCCTGAATTTTGGTCAATTGAGGATGCTACTAGGGAAAATATCCCAAGACCACAGAATAACGTTGAAGCTTGGCATAGAAGATTACAAGTTGTGGTAGGTAAAAAGAATACAGGGATTTATGCCGTTATTATAGAAATTGCCAGAAATTCTCTTGGGAGAATAGTGCGTGGCAAAATTATAAGTGTTTATTTAAGAGAAAAAGTAATTGAAAAATTTAAAAGTGGGCTTCGTTTTTAAGGATCTACTATTATCGCGATATACAGTCCGCGACATAATAAAACTGTTGAAATGTACGCAAAAAGGTAACTACTAAGAGGGACCATAATGCCCTACGGAAAATAATAAAAACAAATTGCCAAGCAACGACAGCGGCAATTAATATAAAGTGAATAGATATAATAAAAAATAAGTGTCTGATGCAACTTGATACAGACGAATTAAAGAAATTGAATATTCGTTTTACAAAGAAAATTCATCTGCTTCAAATATCTCCGTACTATTTCTGATTTTCAAATTCATCATTTTCAGCCAAAGAAAAAACCTTATTTAACACATGCACAAAGGAAAAAACGATTAAATTTCACTAAAAATCACCACAATTGCGCACTAAGAGTGGCAGTCCATTATATGTATACATAGAGTGAGGTGGCCAAATTCGAATTGAAGCTGGGTAAACATGGTACTAGAGACATCCCTATACAGGGTGTTCAGAGGTGGGAGGGAAATATTGCAGGAGGTGAAAGGTCGGGCCGAGGAAAGCAAAAAATCGTATGGGTGGGGGGGGGGGGGGGGGGTTATCTCGCACCGTTCGGCAGTTACAGGGTGATTCGTAAATCATAATGTTGCCTTATATGGGAACCGCTATTGTATTTTTATCTTTTTTTCTACGCATCGCAGCGACCCCAAACCGGTCTCAAAAAATGACTATTTTGAAACCCTTTCCAAAAAGGTCAACACCGCCCCCCTACCTCCAACCCCTTGGCCACAATCACCTCTGGAAGTTGAAAAATTAAATTTTATTTCACGTTTTTTCACCTTTCGCCCCACTTTTCTCCGAAATTCACGTTATTAACATACCTACTTTTTATTGTTTTTAAGTTTCCTATGGCTCCCTCCTGAGTAAAACTTCTGCATTTTCTGCGTGCGTCCTTGGGTGCTTGTTTATTTATTTACTAGCTGAGTAACCCGGTTTCACCCGGTGTATCAAAAATACTAATTAGTTAAATACTTCTGAAATGTTGGTACTACAGCCAGATTAGGAAGTTTAGAAGTATTAATAAAATCTGTAAATGTGGTATAGAACCGTCCAAAACTCATTTTGCTACCACCGTCTATATCAGAAGGGCTAATAATCTATTCTGTACTTATATGCTTTCATTGTTAGGTGTTAAATAAATAAATAAAGGTATTATTATTTTTTTACTATTTCATCGTTACCTGACTTAACTTCGTAGAGTTCCAAAAATTGTTGTCGTCATATTGGTTCCGCTATTTTGAATATCCAAATTTTGATAGCAGATTCGAAATTAGTGGCTTCAAAATACCTATAGTACTAATTTTCAATTAAATTCGTTGAAGTTCGAAAATTTTTGGTCGCCATATTGGATCCGCCTTCTTGAATTTCTAAATTTCGAGCGTAGATTCACAATTAGCACCTCCAAAAACCCCTAAATACCAATTTTCACGGCAATCCCTTTAAATTTACAATATTTGGCCGCCATTATGGGTCCGCCATTTTGATACCCGTGAATAAAAAGTAGCCTATATGTTAAGCCGAAATTTGTAGAGCCTTCGCTCAAAAAATGAAAATGATCGGACCAAGCGTTAAAGCGTGATTAAGCAAAAAACAAACACACATATTGAGTCGGCCATTTTGAATTTCCAAATTTTGATAGTAAATTCGAAATTAGTAGCCTCGAAATACCCATAGTACCAATTTTCAATTGAATTTATTGAAGTTCAAAAATATTTGGTCGCCATATTGGATCCGCCATCTTGAATTTCTAAATTTCGAGCGTAGATTCGCAATCAGGACCTCCAAAAACCCCCAGATACCAATTTTGACGGCAATCTCTTGAAATTTACAATCTTTGGCCGCCATCTTGGGTTCGCCATTTTGAAACCCGTGAATAAAAATTAGCCTGTATATTAAGTCAGGATATGTAGTGTCTTCACTCAAAAAATGAAAATAATCGGACGCAGCGTTTAGGCGTGATGGAGCAATATATATTGGGTCCGCTATTTTGAATTTTCAAATTTTGATAGTAGACTCAAAATTAGTGGCTTCAAAATACCCGTAGTACTAATTTTGAATGGAATTCTTTGAAGTTCGAAAAATTTTGGACGCTCTAATGGTTCCGCCATTTTGAATTTCCAAATTTCGGACGTAGATTCGCAATCAGGACCTCCAAAAACCCCCAAATACTAATTTTCATGGCAATCCCTTGAAATTTAAAATTTTTGGGCGCCATCTTGGGTACGCCATTTTGAAATCCATTAATAAAAAGTAGCCAATATGTAGTACTCTCACTCAAAAAATGAAAATGATCGAACCAAGTGTTAAGGGGTGATTAAGCAACAAACATATAAGGTCCGCCATTTTGAATTTCCAAATTTTGATAGCAGATTCGAAATTAGTAGCCTCAAGGTACCCATAATACTAATTTTCAATTGAATTCGTTGAAGTTCGAAAATTTTTGGTCGCCATATTGGATCCGCCATTTTGAATTTCCAAATTTCGAGCGTAGATTCGCAATCAGGACCTCCAAAAACCCCTAAATACCAATTTTCATGGCAATCCCTTGAAATTTACAATTTTTGGCCGCCATCTTGGGTCCGCCATTTTGAAAGTCATGAATAAAAAGTAGCCTATATGTTAGACCGGGATACGTAGTATCTTCACTTCACTCAAAAAATGAAAATAATCGGACCCAGCGTTTAGACGTGATTGAGCAACAAACAAACAAACTTTCGATTTTATATATATATAGGGATTTACAGCTTCATTAAATAACTGATTACTTACAAAAGGAATTTCCGACCTTCCGACCTTTTAATTGGCTTTTAGTTAAGTTGAAATTAATAAAAGAGTAGCACATGTTGAAAGAGCGCGACATTGAAGACGTAGGCTCATTAAAACCGTAATTAGTGCGGTGATGTTGAATATGGAGAAAATCGTGGTTCTTCAAACAGCGCGATGGGATTGAGATGCAAAACTTACATAATAACTCAGGAGAGTTTATAGAGCCCTAAATGTAAACAAATGCAAAAACAGTTCTGGAGGTACTATGCCTATTCTACAAGGAGTCCAGAGAAATAAGCATAAGCCGATGGAAGATCACGGAGAGCAAACCGCAAAAATCTACGCTGAACAGCTTCGATTCGACCGATATGACACTCACAGAAAGGTAACCAGATCGGACTAGCATATTCAAAATTGGTCTGACGAAAGTACAGTATAGCTGTCGAGAGACATAAGGGTCGTCAAACTCCTTAGACCATATTTTTACAAAACCTAATGTAGCGTTAACCTTGTTGATAATTGAGTCGGTATGATCCACGAAAGAGAACCCGGAGTTGAGCATGACACTTAAGTCTCTCAATTTGTCAAGCCTAGTAAGGAATTGTTCATCAATAGTATAATCGAAGACCAACGGATTCTTTTTTCGTGAGAAGGTTATGCAGGGACATTTACTAACATTCAGAGGAAATTGATTTATAGAACACCAGTTGTGAAAGTCAGAGTTAAGATTATCACACAGAGATATGTAAGTTAAATAAATAACGGAGAAAAGGAACAATAACAGAATCACATCTTTTCAAGAAACAAGAGGGGATACCATCAAGACCAGACGAGAAGTTGTCAGTAATACTAGAAATATGCTAGTGAATAACAGCATCGTCAAAGAAAAGATCTTTGGTATGAACTGAGGTCGGCGGAAGCTTCGTCAGATGAGTAAAATCCTTAGAACTAATAACACAGACAAAATCGCTGAATGCAGTTTTGAAGCAGTCTGCAAAAAGGTTAGAGATAATTGCAGGATTTTTACTAGTGACGGAGCCGTAGGAGAGAAAAAATGGGTAACCGTCAGAATTGCGTATGGAGTTGACAAATCTCCAGAACTGTTTAGGATTGTCACGTAAACATTATTTCACATTGTTAATATACACACAATAAGACGCATCAATAGTAGTTATAAATTGATGGCGCAATTCAGAGTACACCTCAAAATCGCGATCGCTGCGAGAGGAACAAAACCTCCTCCAGGTCTTACTTTTTAAGTTCTTTAAATGTTTTACTGAATTATTAAGCTAGGGCTGATGACCGTTAGAGTTATTAGACCTTTTAACAGGGACACAATCAGCAAAACACGGGGAGATTTTATCATAAAAAAACGCGTGGGTCTCGGGGCCCTCGACAGAAGTGAAACTTCATAGAAAATCCCCCGTTTTTTCAATAAAAAAGATTCTTCGTAATTTTTTAATAATTAGTTCGTGTGTGCGGTCGGTATTCGGCAGAGCCCGGTAATAAGCTTAGGGCGCTTGTGGGCGGTCGGCGCTTCGGGCTCTCGTTCATACGCGCAGCTAAGCGGGCACCGCATCGGCTCGGAATTGGGTCAGCTTTGTTAAGGGAAATTCTGACGTCAGAGGCTGGCGCGGGGACAGGGTGAGGCTCGATTCGTGTGCGCCTGCGCTTTGCGAGGCATCGAGCAATTCTTGGGATCTGGGCAATTCCTGCGATCAAACTGGCATCAGAGGCCATCGTGTCGACAGGGGTGAGGCTCGATTCGTGTGCGCTTGCACAACCTGGGATTGAGCGGAACACGGACTGCCAAGTGCGGTCGGATCCTGCCGAGTTCGCCGGAAGTGCCGACCTACAAATTTTTCGTTACATAGGTTTTACTCCCCATTCAAGTGCTGAATATGCGGCTATAGAAGTTTCACTTCAAAAAACCTCACAGCCCTCTCATTATCGCGCTCTTCCAGGACACCACTCCAATCAAAAATGCAGAGCCAATGATTAAGAAGAGAAATGAGGCCGTAAAAGAGCGAATATCCACTCCACGTGCGGTGTTAAGTTTCTCACAGGATACAGAATTATGAGCAGCTCCCAGACGCAACGAGACCAAGTCCACAATTTCAGCCTTTGTGGTATCCTGGAGATAAAAATGATCCGCGGCTGGCGCTCCGGCCTCAAGGCAGAAGAGCAACTGGGGACATGGAGTCTCACAGGCGTCGCGCGTTTTGCAAATTTGTCTCGTGTCAATTAAGGCTGTAAAGTAGGTACCACTGACTGTTATTTTTTTTTTAATAGTTGATAATAAAAGCTGGTTAAATGTACTTAATGTTTTTTATTACATACCAATGGTTAAATATCAACACAATTTTAAAACATCAAAATTGATTTTTATAACAAAAATTGACTTTGAAAGTAGTAGCATGTGAGACGTCATGTCCCTTATAGTGTTATAAATTTGTCATGTCCCCAGTTAAAGGTTAAGGTTCATAACCGAAAAAATCCTTTCACAGAATGCAGACGAAGTGGGCATACTAAAATAAAATGGAATGCGATAGTTTTTCTATCTTCAATTTGATAAAGTATAAATATATGCATTTCAATGAAGTATGTTTTAGATTTTTTAACTTTTCTTGACTAATAATCTGTTCAAAGTTATTACGAATAGGAATAATTTCTTTAATTTTTTTAATGTGAAGAGCATTACCATTATAACGATTACCGAAAATCGGTTAAGTGAAATTAATTGTGTATATTGTTTTAATTTTTTAGCTATGATAAAATGTTGTTCTGTTTGAAGTAAAATTAGAGGACTGTCTTCCCAAATGGAGGTTGGGAACCCTACTTGGGGAACAGGTACCGGCACCATGATGGAAGCAGAACAGTCATCAGTCAGAAACGGACTTACGGAAGAACAACGATACTGATGATGACGTTTCCTTTTAGAGCGAGACTGAGCAGAACGCGACTTTTCCGGTAAAGAACTTAAAGCCTGCGAAGCAGCAGGAAAGTCTTTCGAGCAGTCAAAACCGCCTCCGACGAAGAAGAAGGCCCACAAATGATGGACGAAGCATCAGGAGTCGACAAAAAAGATGGAACACATCCTTGAAATAAGCTCTTGATGTTAGCAGCAATGGCACCGATGACTTTCGTGTCTATAGAAGAGGCCGTAGTTAATGACCCGATGTCGCGTCTAACCAGCTTAACACTACGTTTGATGTCCTCAACCATAGGCATAATTGGAACCACCCCAATGTTCACTGGAACAGCAGAAAAGAGCGATGTCCGCATATCATAGACAGAATCCGCCAAACGTCCAACTTTGGAGCCAAGCTCATAAAACTTCTCGATGAGACGATTTGAGTTGCCAACTTAAGTCTCGGAAGCAGCAGGGTGCTACTGTTGGTAAGGTAGATCAAGCTTCATACCAATTTTGATTAAGATACTGATATTTTTTTTCCACCATTTTAAATTATGAAAGTTGTACATTAAATTTAGTGGCAAAGATCTCTATGTACCCATTCTTATGTCGTCTAGCCTACAGTCACTCATCGCCTTACACAATTATTTTTCCAACTCTACGTTTCAAAGTCATTATGAAAAAATATATGAACGCAAATTGTGAGTATTGCTTAAAAGAACAGTATATCAGTCAGGTAAACACTTATCCACACCACACCAAAAGGGCCAATATGCAAAAATTTAAAATTGGTTTCTGAAACTTGCAATATAATTTACTGTTTCAAATTAATCATTTCCTTTTCCATTCAATATAAACTCCTTCAGAGCTGTAAAAAACTAAATACCAGTACCAATACGATACCAATTCTAGTATTTTAAAAAAAAATGCGAATATAAATACCAGTACTGATATTGCAAAAATTGTACAAATACCAGCACTGGCAGCCACCAATACCATACGAATACTTCCAATACCTTGAAAGTACTATCAGTACCTTACGTATTTCATCAGTATTACCTCTAAATTAAACAATTAAAACTTCTATTTAAATTTCTATTACATTTTTACTCAATGCCAAAACGAAAAAAAATAAACGAAATACATGCTTTGTTTTATTTTTGTTTGTTACTTTGGTTTATGTTTTATTTTTTATTTTACAATCCGTTGTAGTGATTTATACAATCGCTACAATGAATTGTAAAATTGCATATATTCATAGTTGTTAATAAAATAACCGATTTTATACACGTTTTGAAACAATACAATACAACAGTTCGTGAATGCCACTGTATTGTACAACAACAACAAAAATTTTGTTTTTTTGGAATTCTTTTTTAACAAACAAAAAGTAAATAATTTTTTTATTGGTTTCATATAATTAATCTACATAATAATTATACATATGATACCAATTTGTTTGTTCGGTTCGTTCAGCAGTCGTCCTCAAAAGCTTGGACGCAATCACGTTAGATTTCCGATAGGAACATTATTTCTACAGTTTCTTCAAATTTTATGTTTATGTTTATGCCTCCAATAATAGAACTTTTCTGCTTTCAACAAAACAAATATGCGCGAATTTATTTCATGCTCTGAGAATATAAAATCAGGTTATCCGTTGTAAAACTTATCATAGTAACATTTTGCTTTCTATGGGAATTTAGTATAACCCCACAAAATTTAGACTGCTGTGTTGTGCTTTTAGCATTTAAGCAGATTGGCCTTTTTGACGCAACGTCATCGATAAAGGGCTATATCGATAAAATGAGTAAGTAGTTACATAAAATGAGAGTAAAAACATCCCCATTATCTTCATCATTATGGAAACTTCAATAAGCAAAAATAATTTAAATTAATAATAGAAAAAAATATAATAATTTAAATTATTAATCGGTAAATAAAGAATAGAAATATTACGTATGTACATATCTTAATTGCGGATTTGTGGTTATAACATAGTAAAAACAAAAATGTTTCCAAAAATATATGATTATTTTATTAAATGATTTTTAACTTGTAACCATCGTAAATATTGGATTATACATACAAATATTCCTAGTGCCATTAACTCATCAATTCTGCATCATCCATCCTTAAATGCGGAAAACTCACCTTTACTATCCGGGATAGTGAACTGCACGATGATTTGCCCGAAGTCTCAAAGAACGTAAACACACTGTTTTGGCGGAATCTCTTTGATCAAAATGCGAGCAGGGGGCTGCGCAGCTACTTCAAAAGAATTTTGCCGACAAACAGATAAAAAAGTTACAAGAACACAACAAGATCATAACAGAAACCGACTAAGTACAAAAGGTAGGAGAAAACGAAAAAAATGGTACCTTTATCTCGTTTTAACAATTATCGCACTATGACTTAAATGTTAAGACTTCTTCTGTCCTTTTTCGTTTCAAGTTGAACGACGCTACCAGCGTCAGTGCTTCTGAGCGATCGATCACTGGTCCACTGGTCGTTTGGCCAGCAGCCGGCTGGTACTTGGAGAACACTCTTGTGTAATGTGTAATTGTAATGACCAGCTCTGGATCTAAACCACGTGGTTGGGAACTATGGGCGCATTTAGTAGTATAATTCGACTTTCATACTGAATGTTTAACAGAAAAAATGCTTAAAATATAAGTAATAATTATCTGAATTAAACCAAAACTAATTTTTGTTGCCGCTTGAGAATGCTTCAATGATGATTCTAAGAAAAGGGTGTACGAATTAATATTAAATAACATAGGCGCTAAGATAGCATGCATTTACCTTACTTAAAAGTAAGCAAGGTAACGCACATTATTGGGCAAAAAAACTTGCAAGCTGGATTAAAAGCTTTTTGTCTGTTGTATCACATCCCTAGAAACTGATTACATGAAATCTATACCTTTTAAATAACTAGTTTTTTATATATTTTATTTTTGTTTAATTTCAAATGTTTTAGCTTACTGAGCAAATCAATATGTCATTTTAATTGCATTTTCCATAAGTAATAATGATTTCTATCGTGGCTGTCGGCCGAGACTATAACTACGATACTACAAAGCTTTATCGGAATCCGTCCAGTGGTTTTTGGGTAATGCGTGCTCAGAGAAACAGATAAATACAATAGAACATTTTGAAGGAAATTTAGGCCGGGAGCAAATTCAGTGTAATAACGTCGACTTTGAAGCATTATTTTCCGTAAAGTTGACTTCGCTGCATATTCATAACACATTTATTGCAGCAAGTTAGACTGTGCATAAAACTTGACATTTCGAATTTGTTACTTACTAAGCAAGACGGTAGTTAAAGATTCAAATAGTTATAATTGTGTGCGATGCCTATTTGACATACTTAAATATTGTGGAGTTTGCTTATAAAAATCGTATTACATATTTGGACTTAAGAAATTAATACGGCTGAGGAACGAAAGTTCCACGGATATTTTAATTTCATCCATTTGTAAAACTTTTAAAGAGAAGAATGACACTCAAACTAAGAAAAGCCGTAAGAATAGGTGCTATACAGTTTGATCTCCTATGTATCAAGGCGCCCGCTCGGGCGCCAAGTGTTGATACAAAAAACATAGAAAAAAAAAAAAAAGCGCCCAGCGAAGCCTTATTACTGAAATGTGAAGGCAGAAAAATCGCTATTTATTTTGTTTATTTTTTAAAACAATAAATATATTGTTTATTTATTATACAGAAAATGCTCTTTAATCCGGCTGCGCGAGAACTTTGATGGGCAATGTTTTGTTCCAAAAAATTGTCATTTTCCTTTTAATTATAAAATATTTTGTGAATGAAAATTGTTCAGACTGAAAAAGTTCAGTCCGATTTTCTTCCAGTCGCTTGTGACGTCATCACGCTAGCAATTGCTCAATCACGTCTAAACGCCCGGTCCGATTATTTTCATTTTTTGAGTGAAGATACTAAGTATCCCGCTCTAACATATAGGCTACTTTTTATTTATGAGTTTCAAAATGGCGGACCCAAGATGGCGGCCAAAGATTGTAAATTTCAAGGGATTACCGTGAAAATTGGTATTTAGGGGTTTTTGGAGGTCCTAATTGCGAATCTATGCTCGAAATTTGGAAATTCAAAATGGCGGATCCAATATGGCGACCAACAATTTTCGAACTTCAATGAATTCAATTGAAAATTAATACTATAGATATTTCGAGGCCACTAATTTCAAATCTTCTATCAAAATTTGGAAATTCAAAATGGCGGCCAGAAATTGTAAATTTCAAAGAATTGCCATTAACAATGATAATTGAGGGTTTTTGGACGTTTTCCCAATTTAGGATACGAATCTACGTCCAACAATTTGGAAATTCAAGACGGCGGATCCAATATGGCGACCAAAAATGTTCGAACTTCAACGAATTCAATTGAAAATTAGTACTATGGGTACTTTGAGGCCACTAATTTCGAATCTACTATCAAAATTACGAAATTCAAAATGGCGGACCCTATATGTTCGTTGCTTAATCACGCCTAAACGCTGGGTCCAATTATTTTCATTTTTTGAGTGAAGATACTACATATCCCGACTTGATATATAGGCTACTTTTTATTCACGGGTTTCAAAATGGCGGACCCAAGATGGCGGCCAAAGGTTGTAAATTTCAAGGGATTGCCGTGAAAATTGGTATCTGGGGGTTTTTGGAGGTCCTGATTGCGAATCTACGCTCGCAATTTAGAAATTCAAGATAGAAAATATATAGCGGTATACAGATAGAATTTAAATGTTTCTGGGGTGGAGAGGGAGGATTCATTGCATCAGAACAACTGAAAACCTATATTTTCAGCGCTAACATTTGACAATATTTAATTTAAACATCCAAATTGTTTAAACTTCGCTGTCACACTTAATAATATTATGCTCATGAGAAAAAAAGTACTATTCCGGCAACAAAAAACAGCTGATATCTCCCAAAAAAAAAAATAAATTGTTCAAAAAAAAAGAGTGTTGATAGAAAAAAACCATTATAAATTTTATTGGAAAAATTGAAGTTTGAAGTTCAGCAACAAAAAAAACTGATATATGCGGATGTCTTCATTAACCGCTGGATATGCGTGTGTTTTCATTCACCGTTGGAATAACGATTTCAAATAAAATCATTGAAATTAAAAAAACGGCGCGTTATCAAGATCACAAAAATATTACATTTTCAAATATAAGTGGGATGGAGAGGGAGGATACATTACACATTAAACAAAAAAAGTGATAAAAAAATAAACGACTCGCTTCAAGACTATCGACAGCCCGCTTTTAGCGAAATTAAAACAAGTCTACTTTAAATAATCCGGTACAAAGACGAGCAGCATGAATAGGATTCATCAACAACCAAGTTATCCCAAAACGTTTCTTCGCTGGTATCGACCGATAATTTAGGAATGTCGGTCAGATTACTGTCAGAGCTTTAAATAATGCATTATACTTAGGTTTATATCTCTTTATTTGAAAATGTTATACTTTCGTTGATATATGGAATCAGTTAGAAAGTTCAAGAAAACATTATATTTCCAATATACACCTTCAAAGGCTGCACTGCCAGAGGGCAACATATTCTTTTTATATTCCCTTAAAACATCTATCGCGGAGACTCCTCCACCTTCCTTTTACTTTTTCAGCTAGGATTAAAATAATCAGAAATCAATTATGCACAATCGCATTTACATATCTTACTTGAACAACCAAGTAGCTCTGCAATATTTGCAGTAACTTTAAGAATTCTAAAAGCAAAAGCTGAACTAAAAGTCGATGCAAACGCTGCTGCATTCGCTGTGTGAGCTAAAACGTAACTCCATAAGGTTCGGTGATGGAAAAGTCAAAGCTACTGCACTGAATGTGTTTCGCGCCTTACTCTTATAATAATGGGCATACAATTGCCTGTAGTATAAAAATATTGAAATTACATCGAAAAGTAAAGTGCATTAATTTACTAATTTCAATAGTAAACGATTACTTCTCAAAAGATGTACTTTCACAAAGGCATATATGTAAGTAAATTTTTACACTAAATTATGAGTAGTAATAAAGGCCTTATTCCGTTTCATCAAATGATCTACGAACATATATTGGCCAAGATATAGTTCCGACTTAGAGGTAATGAATATGCCAATCCAATCGAGGAGCACAGATGGTGAAAAGAAAAATTATGAGAGAAAAATTGGGATGCAAGCAACAGAGAGTTAATTTGTTTTCTGAATTAAAAGTGATAGCAATTACGTCCATTTGAAAAATCGAACAGGGCCAAAAATGCTCATAATTAGGTGTGCAAACTGTAAAATTACATCCTTGATGGAATAAGTTTTTACACTACAAACGTTTAAAATATAATTTAATAATTTTTCAATAAAGCTTATTTTTATTCCCCGAAATATACTATCGAGTTTAAGAGCCAACAACAATTATTGATTGCATCCTAGTTTATGCAAATGTTTATTATTTACTTTTATTTTGCCTTAAAACCACATACTGCACTTGCATCAACATAATGCACTTGCACATCTCTTTCTGAGTTCCGCACAGTTCAGAAAAGGAATTCGTTCGAAATCAAGAGCAGTAATGCTTGATATTGTTGTTATGTTCTAAGATTTGTTATATTAAGCTGTTAAGAAATCAATTTTACCCTAAATTAAGGAAGGACTACTGGAAAGGAAATAAATATTTTTGCAACAGATGATGAATATATTAAGTTAAAAATTTAGTTACGTACTTATTGTATGTAAATGTTACTTTATTTCCGAAGTTATTTTGAGTATTTGTATAGTAAAATTAAATTAATTTTTTACAGTGTAGATAAATAGAAATATCAACAAATATGTATTACAAAAATGTACACTTTTGGTTTGAATAACATTCCTATTAGCAATTATTCTGCATAAGGACCCTGGATTAGAAAAGCATACAAAGTTGTATAAAAATAACGATGGTCATGAAAATGTTCTATGATTTTCAGTTATAACTTCAAATTTATTATTTTAGTGACATAGAATTCTATTAAATTCGAAATTGCTCTTTTGGAAAAAAGAGTAATGCTTTCATTAATTTTCCTAATTGCATTCTAAACTTAAAAAGTAAAAGTAGTCAAATCGAAAGATAACCTCTACCTACTGGCTCGCCGTCAATGAATGACATTACCAACTATGTTATCGAACCAGTCTAACTTAAATAAAAATATTATAAGTTATATAAATTTTAAATGTCATTGAAATAAATTATGTGCATATCATAAACTTTTGAAATAAATACCTTAAATTTATTCATTAAGGTAGTGAATTTGAATTATATACCTACTATTCCAACGCAAAATAATTCAACCACCTGACTTTTTAATGAGTGCTTGTAAGGAAACAAAATGTATTGTTTGTTCTGAGATAATGAAGAATAAAATATGAAACTTATTATATGTATGTACTTTTTAATAATCAATATAAAAACAATAATAATTTATTATTTTCAAAAAAAATTTGTCAAAAACCAAAAACAGATACGAAGCAAAATATTTCGGCCGCCCTCATAAAACAAAGCAAAATATTTCGCCCATATTAGAAATTGAATGATTAACACTTCGTGGCGTGACATTTATATTTTATGATCTTTTTAATTCGATCAGGCATAGAACTTACTTACTGTTGACAATTTTCCGGCTATATGGAGTCTCAAATAGTTTGTATTTAAGAGCGCAATTCCTCTATATTCCTGGCAGGTAGTCGGCGCTTTGTTTTTTTCATTTATCCTCATAAGGACTCAATTGGTGATATGTCTGTCTATTTGAAAGCCACTCCATTAGAGCAATATTTATTGCAGCTAACCACGTCTTTGTTGTTTTAGGAAAACGGCAGGACACACCCTTACTGGAAAATGTATTCACCTTCAGAAGATTCCAACGAGGGAATCGAAAGTAAAAATCCTGCAGGATATTTTGATACTTCGTAGCGTACCACCAACAAATTGAAAACGTCCAACTCCTCGCGTTGGCATACATCTCAAAACTATAAGTCCAACCGGTAACTTACCAGTCCTTCTCAAACAATATGGGTGAACGCTTCTTCCGGTTTTCGTACGACCTTTTTGCCCTTTGTTCTAAACTCAACTCAAACCTGGAATAATCACCCCAAATCATGGACCGCCATTGCCCAACTATCCAATTTTCTTATTTTATCAGGAAATCTAGCAATCTTTTCTTTTGTTTTGCAGCTAGAAGCCGATTTTTCAATAGATTAGATAACTTTATTCTTGATAAAAAAGACGGACAAGTGCGAGTAGAACTCACGCCTTGAGGGTTCCGTATCGTTATACTTTATAATTATCTATTAAATTTGAATTATAAAAAAATATGTGATGTAACTAAAAATTTAAGGTTTTCGGAATTTTTCCTTTATATGTGCTATAAAGCATTGCTTCATGCCAAATTTCAAGATTCTAGGTCGACTGGAAGTACCCTTTAGGTTTTGATTCCCTTGCGAGTAGTTGCGAGTTTGAAAATATGCGGCAATATAACAGCAATTTAGTTTCTTTTGATTGCGTTGACATAGATTGATTTTGTTACAGCTTAAAGTTATTATAGACCTGAGTATTTGATATGAATTTCAATTTAATACCTCTACGCGTTCATGAGGAAAGGGGTAGTAAGTTTAAAATTATTAAAAATATTTTTATTATATGATGTAACTAAAAATTTACGGTTTTCGTAATTTTTCCTTTATCTGTGCTATAAGACGTTGCTTCGTACCAAATTTCAAGATTCTGAGTTCACGGGAAGTACCCTGTAGGTTTTGATTCCCTTGCGAGTGTCGAAAATTTGCGGAAATTTGCGGCATAAACGGCTGTATCTTTTGATTGCGTTGGCTTAGAAGTTTGATTTTTTCACAGCTCCAAGGGGCAGTAGACCTGAGTATTTGATATAAATTCCAGCTTGATACCTCCACGCGTTCCTGAGAAAAAGGGTCTTGACAGACAGACAGACGGACGGACAACAAAGTGATCCTATAAGGGTTCCGTTTTTTCCTTTCGACGTACGGAACCCTAAAAATCAACTTGGCTGTGGAAAAAAATTAATTTTCTTTTCACTCTATCTGTCCCAATATCCTACGATGTCTCTGAAAGAACTTATGAAGCATTTTCTGGGTTCAATACCTCCAAATTTTCAATTGCGATTTTAGGGGTCAAGGACCGATTTTAGGGGGTTCTCCGAACAAACGTTGATCAGGAGACCATGTAGAATCGATTGGTATACCCCTGTTTAGACCTAAACGAAACACCTTATATACATATTATATAATATACTATGACTTTGGTTTTTACAGCTTATACATAGTTTGCCAATACAATGTAACATACTCATTTCAAACGAAAATAACCATTATTTTGTATTTTTCAAATAAAAATATCTCAGAGAAATAATTATCTAATCTTGTTATAACTAAAGAATAATCGAATCTTATCGCCATTAATTAATGCGTGAACTATAGATGTCTGGCATAGTTTTAAGAAGTATAACCAATTTTTTCGATTAAAATATATAAAGTTCTAGTCCAATTGATATTGATATTGATACTACACGCTGAAAATTTTTTTATTATATTTTCTATATCCGATTCGTACTTTATGAGATACCTATGTATTTAAAGAAAAAGTCACAAAAATACAGTTTTAATAGTGGCTTAACAGTATTTTCACTTGAAAAGAAAATTGTTTAAATGATTATGAACAAGCATACGAGTAGATGTCAGGTACATTCCCACTAAGTGACCCTTTTCTCGTTTTCGACAACTTCAGAATTTTGGAAGAGAACTCATTCTGAAAATCAGATCGTGGTCATATAATACATGCATATAGCACTTTATAATGTAATATAATAGTATAATTATTGATGCTTTATGATGATATAAAACTAAAATATTTGTCAAATCGATACTATTCAGAGTTTTCGTTAAAAACTTGTGCATTATTTAACCTATAACTTTCCTCATTTAAGACTCTAAAAACCCATAAAAATTAAGTAAGTAGCTCAAATTATTCGTTACACAACGCTCTATAACAAAATTATTATGTACTTTTTAACTGACTTAATAAAAAACGAATAAGATTGTGAATACGATTGCGACGATTATTTTGGTATTGAAAAGCTTGAGTTCATCAAAAGGTACAATAGCTGTGTTTTCTTCGGCTATCCAGAACAAGAGAAGATTTTGCTTATAACATGTTTCTATCTCCCTAATCTATTGGATTCCCCATATAATTGACGATTTTTAAATCTTGAGATTTCGAGAGAATCTCAATCAAAATCACATAAATTCATTGTGGCATGCCCAAAAAGTTTATTCAGCACTATTCAGCAGACGTTAAAATTGACATTTAGTGATTATTGAATTCAAATGCAACAAGTAGTTATAAAAAATATAAATAAGTGAAAACAATTAAAATATGAAATCGCGTTACTAGATGGAAACACTTTTAAATCACTTATTCTAAATCTCAAGATTTTGGGGAGATGTGAAATACGGTATTAGATTTGAAATTTATTTCGAATAACCTGTAGAAAATGACTTTTTTCCACTTTTAAGTCAAAAGTGAAGTCTTACATAAATAAAAATCATAGCAATTTAATGCATCATCGAGCAATTAGATATTCAAAGAAGTCAAAACAAATTCCTACACTGGTGCTTACCACTATGTGAGCAATGAAGAACTACACAACGAACTTAGAATTAAATGGATTAACGAAACAATACAGGAATATGCTGCTAATCATGAAAGAAGGCTCCTTCAACATACCAATATTGAAGCCATACTACTCTTGGATATAACCCATGAATTGGGACGCCTCAAAAGAATTAAACCACATGATTATCTGAATACGACTTGATCATTATATGTATGATTTCGGGAGCAGAATATTGATCACTGTAAACCCACACTCGCCTTACTGAATTGTGGCAATTGAGTACACCATAGCAATAGTAATAAATTATTTTATGAAAAGATTGTACTAAGCATATCTAATAAAAGATCGTTAAAAAATAAAATAAAAATTTGTTGCATTGATGATGCAAATTTCAAACTCTTATTCTGGGAAATTCTATATTATATTGTCTATTTATCTGGACATACGAAAAATACAGCTAATGATAATTAAAAGCCGAGAGATGGAATCAAATTAAAATGATAAATTATATGTGAATTGCATGCACAATAGCTACATACATATATGGAGGTCTTCAGGAACTCAGAATTTGGTATTTGGTTTCGAAAATTCGGATCGACAATTCCAAAATTGTGGTTTGATACTGAATTGTACTAGAAATAAAACTCACTGAAATTATTAAGTAGGTTTTAGGGTAGCCGAATTAAAGCTTCCCATACGCTATCAGTTTTGCTTTCAGTTCCGTCTGACCGGATGCAAAATCGTTAAGTGTATGGGCAATTTCATCTCAGATCAGGCGGCCGGATGGACTGAAACGATTGAATCAGTTTCGTCTCGCCAGATGGACTGACCAGATAGTATGTGGGTACAATCAGGCCAAACGCTTGAGGAATAGCACTATCACCGTGTAGCAAGGCAGCTCCGTCTCGACCAAAACCAGCCTTTAAAATATCAAGATACTTAAAAAACGTTCACTTTGAACGTCTACGTTGCTATCATATAATCATTAGATGTTTGAAACTGACCCCAATATTTTATCTTTTTAATTTTAAAAGTTTTAATTCTTAAAGGTACGTTCTTTAAAGAAAAACGTTGTAGTTAGAACATTTTTGTGAATCTTGCGGTTGCAAATATACATATACATATGTAGCTAATAAAAATGTTTGCACACTTTTTTTCAAAATTGTGACCGAAACGAGACGATTACAGCCCTGAAAAATCAGGTTCAAGCATATTTCATTGCAAAATTTCTGTCTATACCAAAAATGCACGGTAGGTTGGCCTCTGTTTTGCAACTATTTTACTAAATTAATATGCTATTGGGTTGATGGAAAGGTCATGGCGCATGTTCGTAACAGATGGCGATTGTTCATTTTTGGAAGTACTATAGTTATTCGCATATATGCTAGTTATGTCATTTAACAACTCATAGTTTGAGCTTCAGTTTTGAAAAAAATTGATTCATTGTTTTTTATTTCTTACAGATTTTACAATAAGGTGAAAATGGAAGACCAAACTTTACATTATCAACATATTTTATTGTTTTACTTCCTCGCGTCAACCTTGTGAAAAGTTGCGTAAAGTTTATGGTGACAATGCTCTACAAAAACGTTGATGCCAAAGATGGTTCACGAAATTCCGTGCTGGTGGATTTGATCCCAACGATCTGGTCTGGAAGGCCAACCAAGATTAATTATAACAAAATAAAGTCATTAATTGATTCAAACTTTGGAGTTCCAGAAACATTGAAACATATGTACATCAATCAACCGACCACGACCACTTGAAGAAGCTGGGAAGCATAGCAAGCTCGATATTTGGGTTCCTCATGAACTCAAAGAAGTTTATTTGACGGCAAGCATAAACATCTATTTAGATCTATTAAACGTGAGGAAAACGATTATTTTTGAAGCTATTAAAAATTGGTAATAAGGAATGAGTACATTAACTTTACAACTACGATGTAATTTCACTACATACTTGAATACTAGGAAATTAAATGTCTAGTGTAATAATGATAAATTTACTTCCACATTTTTTAGAGTGAACAACATAAATACTGAAATACCTCAAGAAAAAAAATACTCCTATCACTACTAATTACTAATGTTTTTAAAATCTTTTTTATGTCACATATGGTAAAAAAGAAAAAACCGTTTGGTAATTTCTATAAAATCACTGTGTTTTCGGTTTTCTCGAAATATGAATAACTAATTATTTAATAGGGGTTGCATGTAGCCAAAACACGTTTATACAGGGTGTCCCAAGAAACAACGTTCAAACGAAAACGATTGACGGGCCAATTCATGACTGTTCGAATAAGCCAAACTTACCCTAAGTAAAAATCTTCTAGTTTTCGATATAATGGCACTTCTTTGAAAATTAGGAAAGTCGTTAATTTCGAGCAATTTTTTCGGTGTGATGGCCATAAACTTTGATATTTTTTATTCTGTTGTTTTGCAAACAATTACCAAAGGAGCCTCCTATCAAATGTAAGCAAAGACATTTCCTACATGGTTGTCATTTTCTCACAACAAAGAAATCTTTTTCAATTTTATGTGTATCAATTTTTTTCCTTCAAGTTTGGCAATTAATTTCGTAAAAAAAATATACTGAACTTGACTGGCCAATTATCCTAAAAGTTGGTGCATGTGGCTCAGATTTTAAAAATGTATTACACCTACGATATTGTTTTTTACTTAGGAAAAGAGATATTGCTATTTAAGCAAATAAACTAAATTATTTAAAAAACAAAAAAACCCGACTGCAGTAAAAATATCAACTGAAAAGCGAAAAACAAGCTCTATAATCTATAGAAAATTGTAAGAGCGATGTCCCTATTGGTAATGCACCATGCAATTATTTTTTGTTCGATACCTCGTTAACAAATAATACAATTTATACTATTATTTAAGTATAACTTAAATATTGGAAAAGGTATTCCAGGCGGGGACAAGACAATTAGTCCAAATGTTACTTTTTTTCAAGAAATATATTTTGTCGTTCATTGCAGTCCGCTTTGCTCAAGACAGTGACGTCGGTATAAACTAGGGTATACTAAGCTCCTTAGATCCCAATAATGAAAGCCTAAATCCTTATCTATATATATATATACTAGCTGAGTAACCCGGTTTCACCCGGTGTATCAAAAATACTAATTAGTTAAATACTTCTGAAATGTTGGTACTACAGCCAGATTAGGAAGTTTAGATGTACTACTAAAATACGTAAATGTGGTATAGAACCGTCCAAAACTCCTTTTGCTACCACCGTCTATATCAGAAGGGCTAATAATCTATTCTGTACTAATATGTTTTCATTGTTAGGTGTTAAATAAATAAATAAAGGTATTATTTTTTTTACTATTTCATCGTTACCTGACTTAAATTCGTAGAATTCCAAAAATTGTTGTCGTCATATTGGTTCCACTATTTTAAATTTCCAAATTTTGATAGCAGATTCGCAATTAGTGGCCTCAAAATACCCATCATAATACTAATTTTCAATTAAATTCGTTGAATTTCGAAAATTGTTGGTCGCCATATTGGATCCGCCTTCTAGAATTTCCAAATTTCGAGCATAGATTCACAATCAGGTCCTCCAAGAACCCCTGAATACTAATTTTCACGGCAATCCCTTGAAATTTACAATATTTGGCCGCCATCTTGAAACCCGCAAATAAAAAGTAGCCTATATGTTAAGCCGAAATTTGTAGAGCCTTCGCTCAAAAAATGAAAATGATTGGACCAAGTGTTAAGGCGTGATTAAGGAACAAACATATAGGGTCCGCCATTTTGAATTTCGAAATTCTGATAGTAGATTCGAAATTAGTGGCCTCAAAGTACCCATAGTACTAATTTTCAATTGAATTCGTTGAAGTTCGAAAAATTTTGGTCGCCATATTGGATCCGCCATCTTGAATTTCCAAATTTTGAGCCTAGATTCGCAATCAAGACCCCCCAAAACCCCCAAATACCAATTTCCATGGCAATCCCTTGAAATTTACAATTTTTGGCCGCCATCTTGGGTCCGCCATTTTGAAACCCGTGAATACAAAGTAGCCTATATGTTGGGCCGGGATACGTAGTATCTTCACTCAAAAAATGAAAATAGTCGAATCCGGCGTTTAGACGTGATTGAGCAACAAACAAACAAACAAACAAACAAACAAACTTTCGATTTTATATATACATATATAGGGATGAAGTACCACAATTCCATACGTCTTACTAAGCATATTGGGGAACTTATTTTTCATAAGCGTGCGCTATAGTTGTGAATTTCATCCCCTATCTATTGTATGAAGTAATTGGTTAACAGAGAAAAGTGAAATTCATAGAATATTTCGGAAAGTCTTAAAGACTAGTATTTTGATATGATAGCTAAAGGTTCAAACCTTTATATAATACAATACTATAATACAATACTCCGTTATTTTTTAACGAATTTTTAAAAATCTTCAAAATACGATATTTTGTACTCTTCAACCCTATTTTTTCAACAACATGACGTGGTGGGAAATTTTTGTAATCTACGTAATTTACGGTAAAAATCCTATAGAAATGATAAAACACTTGTGTAGGAGCAAAATTAGTGTAAATCAGTGAATTATTGGTGTCAACTCTGCGACGTTGATGAACTGGATAACTCGAGAAGCGAATTATGTCCATGAGCAGAGATGGTTAATTTATCAACTTGTAGATTAACAATTCATTAACGCAATAAAGAAATTACCATAAAGTAAAGAACGAGGGCAAGTGACCCGCCTCCCCTTCAAACCCCAATAATAATCACTATTACTTATAAAATGAGAGTTTATTTTTGCGTTTTTACTCATCTCCTCCTAAATAACTAAATGGATTCGAATGGGGTTTTCACTGTTGGATAGCTTGGTTCTTCAGCAAGGTTTTAGAATTTAGGCTATAATTAATTCAAACATAAACATAAGCATAAACTTTTTATAACGGATTCGCATTTATACTATTAGTTTTAATTAATAAAATTTTAATGCATGATATTATATTTCAAAATAATTTTCAAAATAATTGTCTTTCCATAAACTCATATGGTTATTAACATGATATAAAAACCCGTACAATTGTTTTTACAATTTTTGTCTTTCTGTATTACAATTTCTCCGGGCTAATCTCGGAAACGACTAAACCGCTTTCGATGGGACTTTCACTTGATGGTAGGGAATTTGTTGAGGCATGATTTAGGCTAATGTTTTTTTTAAAAAAATGTATAAATGTTCTTCAGGTATTGAGTTAGGTCAAAGAAGGAATTCAAATAGTTATAAATAGTTGGTTTAAATTAATTAAGCAACAGATTTTTGCTACATTATTGATCTTTTACATAAACTCATTACGCCTCACATTTATGATATTAATTGGGATACTTGAAAACTATCATATTTAAGTCAAATAAAGGGTAGCCCGGATAACGCCGGGAGCGGAAAAGCTAGTAATAATAATAATAAGACATTTCGGACCTCTTTATCTAAGCGCCTGAACCTATCCATTTTCATCTTTTTCGAAAATGCAACAAGGGAAGAGAATTCAAAAATTTGAGTCGATTAATCGAATTAATTTTCCAATTGTTTTGAACTTTTTACTTTTTTAGAAATACACTGACTCAAAATCCCTTTTTTATATTTAAAGGATTATACATTTCCAATGTAGAATGATAAAAATGTGAAGTAAAGTTGCTGCTAAACAATCAGCTGAAAATTCGGTTTGGCTACTATTGTGTTTTTAAGGTGCTAATAAGAAAACTACAGATGAAAGTACAGTTATTTCGAACATTCTTTAGTTAAGATAAAAACAGATTTAAAGTAAAGAAATTAAAAAGCAATGTTCGCTATAAATGCTCAAAAGGACCGCTCTACTTTTATCAAAGCCCATGGTACAATAATTTCATCATGAAGAATTGACAGATGCCATGTCGGTGAAACACTTTGAGGAATCCGGTAATTTATTGACGATCGCTATGATCAAAAGAATGTAAGAAAAGCGTGCGTACCGGTTGAGCTACACGAGTGCTCGTTTACAAGAAAATCTAAAAGGAGACAGCAGCCGCAGTGGGATTAAGTTGCGTGTTGGTACTGGGCGCCCAACCGTCACAGAATTACAGTTTTACCAGTTGATCTACCTGATTGGTCTACAATTCCTGATTATTCAACTGGAGAATCACCCAAAGATTTAAACAATAATAAATAGTTTGGGTTGCGAAATATTTTAAATTGTAAATTGTGTACTATTAATTAAAATAAAACTTAAATAATTTTTCAATCAAGATTTTCATTAAAAGAGTGGAGAAATACATATGTACAATAAATATTTGTATATAATGATACACATATGTACAATATATTGTATATGCATATGCTAACGGTAGGTTCTAATTTAGTTATGTACCGACCATTCGCATTAAATTGAAGATTTTTTAGATCATTTCAATCGCATAGAAATCTTGTCAAAAATGTCAAAAGAGTACAATTAGTCGTATTTTAGATATACATATGTACACTAGCTAATTATCTACAAAGGTTTTTAATATACAAATGGGCTTACCAAAAATGTTAAAATATTAATCCTCATAGTTGAATATTGATTAGTTTTTACTAGTTTCCAAATTGTTTTGGAATTTTTAGGACTCGTAGGTTTAATTCCAATTATTAAACAAATCTTTAAATAATTTACGCAGATTGACACAATTTTGCAATTAATTGCAATAAACACTTTATTAGGACAATTCTATTCTTGTTTTGTTGAAATTTTGTACTTTAAAAGCATTTAAATTGGAAGCACTACATTTACAAATAAAACACAAAACAACTCGAACCGAACATAACTCATTACTCTTCATATTTTCCTTTTAAACAAGCCCTAAACTGAAAACTTATAATTACGCGAACGAGTAAACCGGAGAACTTGCCGATGTAAACAAAACCTAACTACAGAACGAAAAGGCCATACACAACCTTCCGCTTCAACTGATTGAGCCGGAATGAGGTAAAGCTGATCATAACCTTGCGTCTACCTCTGGATGAATTTCTTCTTCTCAAGTTATTTAAGATGTTTGCTGTTTTTTTATTTTTTGTATCTTAAGTGTTACCATCGTTTTCATCCTTTTTCGTACTTTTTCTCTTTGAAGCTCTTAAGGGATACGAACACATATGTATACGTTTAATTTTCTGGAAATTAAAATTATTCTAAATAAATAAACTACCCAGTGTGTAAAATTTAATCAGTTTTAATGATTGCTTTCTTTTAAAAACATAATTTGTAAAATTAGGTTTTTATTTTTAAACGATTTTATTTAGTTAACAATCAAATATTTTAATCTCCTTTACGCCCACTTTCCGCTAACCGATTGGGTTGAAATTTTGCTCACACCTTTGGTTCTGGTGACATTATAACATAGCAGGGACTGTAATGATTATTATCAAAAAAATATAAATTACAAAATAACGATTATCAAGTAATTTTTATTTTTCGATCGCTCGATAACGATTACGAAGTGATTTTTATTTTTCGATCACTCGATGACGATTATCAACTAATTTTTATTTTTCGTTGGCTCGATAACGATAATGAAGTGATTTTTATTTTTTGATCGCTTGATAACGATTATCAAGTAGGGCAACAGTGAATCACTTTTTCTCAGTAACATTACTATAAAACTGTTATCATTTTTGTCCTTTTTTCAGTAGATGTTACAGAGGAATCTCTTAGGGTTACTTAAGAAACTTCCAAAATGAAACGTTCAGGCAATAGAAACTCAATAGAAAAACAATTAAAAACTCTTATTGTTGATAATCACATATTTTTGTTGCAGGTACTTATTGTACATCAGCCTAGTGAAGTAAAGAAACATATTTTCATTTAATAAATAAAACAAAAAAACAAATAAACTAAACTTAAACTCTTTGGCAAAATAAAATAATATATAAAAAATCATAACCCTTACTTTTGGCTTTACCATTATCGGGTAAAAAATAACCTCAACTTACGGAATTCAGAAAAAAAAATATTAAGTAGGTCAAGTATTGTATTGATGTTGCTACCGAATATCTATTTTAGAAAAATTTGCGTCAAAGGAATGAAAACCTTATTGACTTTTTGTGTTCCCAGAAAATTTGGGTCTCAGTATTAATTTTATTTCATGAAGAGGTATGTATCTTCTCTGTGGTGGAGAAAATAATAGATAGATAAACTAAACATTCAAAATTTGATCTGGCAATCCCTTTAATGGACGAGTTAAAATAAAATAAACTTTGTACATTTAGTGTAGTATACCTACTAACAAAAATTAAAATATATTGTTATTTATATTTTATTGTGAACTTATAAATTTGTTGGTTTACTTTTCACTTGTACCTAGCTATTATTTCTTCCGCCGCTGTACATCCCTATATACATATATCTATACTAATATTATAAAGAGGTAAAGTTTCTGAGATTGTTTGTAGGAAGTAATCTCTGGAACTACTGAACCGATTTTAAAAATTCTTCCACCAGTAGAAAGCTACATTATTCCTGAGTGACATAGGCTCATTGACGCATAATACAATGGACCGCTCACGTACACGATTTCGTATATAAGCAGACGGTGCGATTTTTGTTCCCTCTCTTTCCCGCTGTGGCACTGTCAGATCGTGAAATGACGTAAAATTAACGGTCTATAATGTCAGAGATTTGTCAGCGGGCTGAATTGCCGTTAAAGATTTTCTCTGACAATTCTCTGGAGAACTGTCAAATTACTGCTAATTTGTTTATTGCAGGAAGTTTAATTGAAATATCAGTGCGAAACAGCGCAATTAAACGTTAATATATCAATTTGTTTTATTCCAGGCATTTCAGAGAAACTACTGGAATTAATTCCAGAGCTGATTTTCGCCCAAGTCCCCATTCCGAGTGAAATTAAATCGAGAAGAGCTAAAATAATTCGATAGAAAAATCCAACCGAAATATTTTGTAGTTTTTGTAAAAAACTAATTGAAATCAGAGGTAACTGAAATTAATTTGTTACAGCTTTAAGAACTTTATTAAGGAAATTCAATTCAAAAGGAGTGTTGTGAGGTTTTTTCGATTTTATTTCGCTCGGAATGCAGAACATGGGTATTAGTTTATTTTATCTGAGTGATATTCGTTGGGATTCTTAAAATTTAGCTGTCTTATGCTAAAAAAACATATTAACCAAATTGGTCAGAATTTTAAGAATCCCTTAAGCCTTCCAACCACGACAAGGTATCACTCACTGGAAAGAACTGGATTGAAAAGGAAAAAAATATCAATATATACAATATACATATATAAAATAAAACATTTACCAAGTTAGGATGCAGCTTGTTCCACCTGGTTCCATTGCGTTTGTCCTTTTAACGCCTTTTTCGACTCATCCCAAGTTTTGCAAGTACGCATTTCACTGTTAGAAAGAAAAATTAGTTGTGTTGATTAAAGCGTACTATGTATATGCTAAATCACTACCTCTGATGTAAACACGAATCCATTTTAACCGCCTGCTGAAATGCATTCCACTTGCAAAAGATCGAAATCTATAAAGAAGTAATTGAATAGAGTTTTAAAAACTTATGATATTAAGCAAAATTGTTTACCTTAAATGTTGTTAGTCGATATACAATAATGTTAAAGGAGGCTGGCTGTGCAGTCAAATTTGGGATAATTCCTTCAAGGGGATTTTTGATGGGACCTTCGATTTATCCATTGTATCAAATTTAAGTTGAACTTAAATGGAGTTCTCCCAACTATGTTGAGAGTCCAATGTAAGTTAAACATTCAATTTGATTTTAATTATTCCGAAAAATTACATATCGGGATAACTGGGATCGAATCATATGGTTATTTTTTAAATTCCTTTGTTTTATTATATAGGACAGCTTTATTTTTAAATAGCTGTATACTATATTCTTTATCAACTTATAGATATGGTTGTTATCTACTTCTAGCTCCTTAATATGTTCATTCAATTCCATGAACAAGCTAGACATATCTAATGTTTTCATAATTTTGATTGTAGTTCGTTCTATAAGGTTTTTGTTATTAAGACTAAAATGATCTGATCTTAAAAACGACTTAACAGCCTTTTCTGTATGGAGGCATATGTGCACTATATCGGGAGAAGCAACAAGGAGACCGCCTCTGCTTTTCTTGCTTGTTAGATTATTATAAATAGATCTCCCGTCAAAGTTTTCAGCTAATAGAAATATTTGCATTCTCCGCATTTAGTGACTCTATTAATCATTTTGACTATACATATACCCACTTATGTATATATGTACCCCACAACATTTGATTGAAATTCTGTCAACTTTTTGACTTTATTTGTCTCAAAAACGGGAACAAATTTAGAATTTTCGTTGGAGAATTCATAATCTATAGAAAAAGTGCTCTAGAAATGACCTATCACGTATCTTGCCGCAAAAAAGAAAAGAAAAATTTGCTCCCCTGTGTAATAAGTAACTTACTTAAACAAGGGTCCTGCTGTTTTCCTCTCTTGCACATTAGGGCATCCTGGCACGATACAATAATCCATCCTTTACGTCTTTATTTAACTCTATAATAAAAACAATTTAAGTAATCAAATCATTTGGAATTGTATTGATTTTAGAAACTTACCGATTTTCGTATGCTTTTACACCTAAGAAAACACTGCACTCGAAATACTAAGTTAAAAGTCTTAAAAAGTCTTAATTTTAGAATAATAATTCCAAAAATACAGTCACAATTTAAAAAATCTTCAAACAAATCGAATTACAATTTTCAGATTTTGCTCTTCGCTTTAAGTAGAGTGAATAAATAAATCCTGGAAGCTTTTAAATTTGGCGGGCCAATTACACAAAGTTGGCGCTGTGAGATCCTAAATTTAAAAGTTTGCTATAAAGAGCTTTGATTTTCAAATTCTTTAATTAAAACACAGTATATGTTCAATTGTTTATGTTTATTAACAACAAATATATGGTACATCGTTTTTATAACTTAAAATTGATCAATAACAAATTCTTGAAAATATTGGTAATCTGGCAGGGAAAAAAATTTATTTATTTATTTGTGGCATTAATAATGATTTTTATTTCCATTAATTCAATTTAAAGTACATATTTTTAAAACTTTTGTTCAACAAATATTTAAATTCAAATATTTTTGTCAGCATTCAGCAATTCCGCACTCAAAAAATCCGCGGAATCGGCCTATCCTTGTAATGTGATAAAAATAGATAGCACTATATAAATTCTTATATATCTCATCTCGTCCCGCTGTGGCACTCGGTTGTCAAATTGGCGGCCACGTGAGACAGGAGATCGAGCAGTCCATTTCTATGTGTGTCTGTGCATAGGCTATATTTGATTGTGATTAATAATATTCGAATTCAAGATGACGGACTGTCAAATTTTGAAGTTAATGCGATTTCCACCAAAATTGGTACTTGGGGGTTTTCGGGGTCGCTGATTTCAACCCGACTGTCAGAATTTACGAATTCAAAATGGCGGACTGTCAAATTTTGTAGTTTATGCGATTTCCACCAAAATTGATACTTGGGGGTTTTCGGGGTCACTGATTTCAACCCGACTGTCAGAATTTACGAATTCAAGATGACGGACTGTCAAATTTTGAAGTTAATGCGATTTACACCAAAATTGGTACTTGGGAGTTTTTGGGGTCGCTGATTTCAACCCGACTGTCAGAATTTAATAATTCAGGATGGCGGACTGTAAAATTTTGAAGTTTATGCGATTTCCACCAAAATTGTACTTTTGCGTTTTCGGGGTCGCTGATTACAACCCGACTGTCAGAATTTACGAATTCAAAATGGCGGACTGTCAAATTTTGAAGTTTATGCGATTTCCACCAAAATTGGTACTTGGGGTTTTTCGGGGTCGCTGATTTCAATCCGACTGTCAGAAGTTACGAATTCAAGATGGCGGACTGTCAAATTTTGAAGGTTTTGTGATTTCCACCAAAACAGGAACTGGGGGGTTTTCGTGGTCGCTATTTCAACCCGACTGTCAGAAGTTACGAATTCAAGATGGTGGACTGTCAAATTTTGAAGTTTATGCGATTTCCCCCAAATTTGGTACTTGCGGGTTTTCGGATTCACTGATTTCAACCCGACTGTCAAAATTTACGATTTCAAAATAGCGGGCTGTCAATATTTTTATATATTTTATAAATTTTACACGTGTATTGCGCATGAGCTCCTGAGTGCTATAGGTAATACTTTGTAATTGGAAAGTAGAGGGGGGATGAGCGGAGGGGGAAATGTTTATCTGTGATGTTTATAGTAAGCCATGCAAAAAGTACTTATCCGATTGAGATGAAATTTTATGGGCATGCCGCGCATAACGTTCTGAATGACATAGGCTATGCATCGCAATTGGTAAGTGGATAGGAAAGGATAGAGATTGGGGAAATGTTAAGCAGTGATAAGTTCATGGTGAGTCACACATAAATCATTTATTCGATTGAGATGAAATTCCATGGGCTTGCTGCGTTTAACCTCCAGAATGACATTTGACAAATTTGAAATTGGCAAAGCCATGTCTTTATTAAAGTTTAGCTTTATTATAGGGATAGTTGTGGCCGGGCAACGCCGGGTACGGGTCAGCTAGTATTATATATATATATAAAATCTAAAGTTTGTTTCTTTGTTTGTATGTTGCTCAATCACGTCTAAACGCTGGGTTATTTTCATTTTTGGAGTGAAAATACTACGTATCCCGGCGTAACATATAGGCTACTTATTATTCGCAGGTTTCAAAATGGCTGTTTCGGCGGAAACATTGAAAAGCCACGAACCGCGCACTAAAAATATAAACAAATGGAACTGTCAGAATGAAAAGTAAGGTTAAGCTGCAACTTCACGCAGGATTGTGTAGCAACACAATTTTAACTTTGCACGTGCGTGTTACGGGATAAGAAGAAGATCATTGCCGTGTGATCAACCAACACATACGTAATCCATGCGAAGCACAAGGGGGTGACGTTACAGCATGGAAAGGACACTCCAGTGTGTAATGGACCAACACATGCGTATTCCAGGCGGAACGCAAGTGGCAGGTTGCAGCAAAAAAAAAACCAAAAAAAAAAAAAAAAAAGGGGATTTAACGGTTTTTCGGCCTATAAAAGGACGCGCTGAACGCAGAATGGGCATTAGTTCTTGGGCGATCACCGAAACTAATCCAGCAGCTCTTGGGTAATTACCAAAGCATTTTTTAACCTCTGGGCAACTACCGAGGATCTACTCAAAGGGCGTTGGGAACTACCGCGTTTCTTTAGACATTTTCTATCTATGTATACTTGGAATAGTTTCAATTTGGGATTATAACCAATTGAGATTCTTCTGAGTCTTCTCTTCTCGCGATATTTAAACTTGAATCATTTTATTCTACTAAACTTGGAATAGTTTCAATTTGGGATTATAACCAACTAGCTGACCCGTACCATGAAGTTATCACGGCTTAACATTTCCTCCCTCTCTCCTTTCCCCTTCACTTCCCAAATGCGATGCATAGGCTATGCACTCAATCGGATAAGTACTTTTTGCGCGGCTTGCTATAAACATCTCAGATAAACATTTCCCCCTCCTTTCATCTCCCCACTACTTTCCAATTACAAAGTATTACCTATAGCACTCAGGGGCTCATGCGCAATACACGTGTAAAATGTATAAAATATATAAAAATATTGACTGTCCGCCATTTTGAATTCGTAAATTTTGACAGTCGGGTTGAAATCAGTGAATCCGAAAACCCGCAAGTACCAAGTTTGATGGAAATCGCATAATCTTCAAAATTTGACAGTCCACCATTTTGAATTTGTAAATTCTGACGGGTTGAAATCAGCGACCCCGAAAACGCCTAAGTACCAATTTTGGTGGAAATCGCATAAACTTCAAAATTTGACAGTCCGCCATCTTGAATTCGTAAATTCTGACAGTCGGGTTGTTATCAGCGACTCCGAAAACGCAAAAGTACCAATTTTGGTGGAAATCGCATAAACTTCAAAATTTGACAGTCCGCCATCTTGAATTCGTAAATTCTGACAGTCAGGTTGAAATCAGCGAGCCCGAAAACCCCCAAGTACCAATTTTGGTGGACATCGCATTAACTTCAAAATTTGAGAGTCCGTCATCTTGAATTCAAATATTATTAATCACAATCAAATATAGCCTATGTCACTCAGCAATAATGTAGCTTTCTACTGGTGAAAGAATTTTTAAAATCGGTTCAGTAGTTCCAAGGATTACTCCCTACAAACAATCTCACAAACTTTACCTCTTTATAATATTAGTATAGATTGAGATTCTTCTGAGTCTTCTCTTCTCGCGCTATCTAAACATAAATCATTTTATTCTACTAAACTTGGAATAGTTTCAATTTGGGATTATAACCAATTGAGATTCTTCTAGGTCTTCTATCCTCGCGATTGTTTGAGCGTAGAATATTTTCTACAATTAGAGTGGTTTCAGTTTGGGATTATAACCAACCGAAGCTTATCTGAGCTCTTGTCCGCACGTTTGTTTGAACTTTTATGATATTGAATTTTAATCAATTACTATTAAACTGGGCTATTGTAATAACATGTTTGCCTGCAATAAAATTTTTTTATTGTTTAAGCTACGGCAACTGTATTGAGAACTTTGTCATTAAGGATTGTGTTCAATTTTAGTTCATTTTCTTTTAATAAAGTTCACGTTTTGGAATAATTAAATTTTTATTTCACACTTTCCCTTTCTTATTTTCATTATTTGTTCGGTTCGACTATAAGAGGTCGAAATTACAGGTTTGCTGTTCTTGGGCAATTGATCCAGATGCCCTTTTGGATAAAAAATTGTATGTTCGTTTAAAGCAGAATGAAACAATGGCAGACCCAAGATGGCGGCCAAAAATTGCAAATTTCATGGGATTATCATGAAAATTGGTATTAGGGAGTTTTTGATATGGGTATCATATAAAAGAGCTTGCTAAGCGAAACACAATAAGTAATGTGACGTTATTCTAAATCCAATATGGCGGACGTCACAAAATGGCAATTCATAATTTTCATAGTAACCCCTATGATATGGGTATCAAATAAAAGGGCTTGATAAGCGAAACACAATAAGTAATGTGACGTTATTCTAAATCCAATATGGCGGACGTCACAAAATGGCGATTTATATATAATTTCCATAGTTACCCCTATGATATGGATATCAAATAAAAGGGCTTGATGAGCGAAGCACAATAAGTGAGGTGACGTCATTCTAAATCCAATATGGCGGACATCTAATATGATAATGCAATATTATTCTGATATGGAGCTGACCTGATGATGGAGCTGGAATGTGGCTATCTATGGCTAAAAAACTTTAATCTCAAAAAAGTATAAGACCCTGCCTAATAAACAATACCTGATTTATTGAAGCAATTTCTAATAAGTAGTAAAATTTATGTGAAAATGGTCGTAAGAAGTTTTAAACACCTTAAAAATGTTGACAAATACTAGATATAATATTGATTGCAAAATTTCAAAAGACTAAAAAGTAGAAAATAAAATTACATAATAAAAAAATATTTTTTAAAAAATAACTTTTATTTAACAATAAAATATAAAAATATACTAAAAAGGAAAAAATAAGTTTTTGCTAAATAAATTTAGGCTGAAAATAATATTTTTATAAAATAATTAATAAAATAATACCTCAGTTTTAATATTTTGGATTGACGAAGGGTCTAAGCTTATCAATTTTGGGCCTAAAATATATTTCAACCAAAATATACCTTTAACGTATTTCTTCATGGTATAATGCCATGAATATTGGTATTTGGAGTCCCAAAAGACTGTTGATTGCGAATCCGGTTTAAAAATTTAGAAATCAAGATAGTAGACTCAATATGGCGACCAAATTTTGTCAAAGTAATATCATGAGAAAATACATACATTAGAATGGTTGCTTTAATATTGATCATTTACATGTGTAACGAAATAATTATAATTTCTATAACAAATAGGCAATCAACATAAGGTTTATAGCTTTAATGTTTTCCAATAAGGTAACGATGAAATAGTAAAAGAAATATAATTATTATTTATTTGTTTAACACTTAACAATGGAAACGTTTAAGTACGGAATAGATTATGAGCCCTTCTGATATAGACGGTGGTAGCAAAATGAGTTTTGGACGGTTCTATACCACATCCACAGATTTTAGTAATATTTCCAAACTTCCTAATCTGGCTGAAGTACCAACATTTCAGAAGTATATTTAACTAATTAGTATTTTTGATACACCGGGTGAAACCAGGTTATTCAGCTAGTATTCTATATCTGCAACGTTCTGTACACGGACTTTTTTATCGTCTTTTAAAATTTTCTCAGAACACTGACATCTGCTTCAGTTTCTGTAATTTGAAGTACTTTACCTACGTAATATAATAAATTTTTTTATTATTATTTGCAAAGTGGTATATGGAGTACTCCTTAATTTTGCAACAACTTTTATTTTTAAGTTACAATTTTTTATTACCATATTCACAACAATTTACATTTGCTCTACACTACGGACACCGATGCCTGTTTTTTGCAGTTGATTGAGTGGCATTTTGATCTAAAACAGATTTTTTTTTTTTTTATTTTTACCTTAGTTCTTACCCCACGGTACGAGAGAACACAAGGTATAGTACAGAAGTAGAGTATACTGTGTTGTTACCCTTGCTGTTCAAAAAACATGGTGGGGTATAGTGGATCACGATCCACTTATAATTACTCACAAAACTATCATTCAAACTAAAATGATCCACTGTAACCCATAAGCGCTTTTGGAAACAAATGTAGGTTGATATCGAAAATAATGCTATTAAGAAGATATGTGCAAAATTTCAGGAAGATCGATCAATAACTTTTTGAGTTATCGTGTCAGCAATTTCTAAAAATATGGTTTTGAGAAAAACGCGTTTAAAGTTTAAATACTGGAAGATTGAATGATTGAATATACGTATTTTAAAACATCTGCTTATTGAAATTTTCAACAATAAAAAGGCTAAAAGGTAAGGGAATTTAAGAGACAGGTAAAGAGAGTCGACCGCTTACTATACCTGCGTCAGCGCTCGAACGCAAACAATAGAGGCGTAACGGTTAATAGGCTTTAATATAAGAAATACTTGAAATCACATTCCAAAATTTTTGTGACATATTCTTAAAGGATCATACTAACATTTTATGAAAAAAAAAAAAAAAAAAAATTTTCAAAATTTTACAGGTATCTCCCCCCTTAAAACTATTCCCTTGAGATAATATATTTTGCTTTCCTTAAAGAATCGGAGAATATATTATATTTATTCAATTTTCTGCAAAGTACCTGCATTTCAATAAATTACAAATGCAAATAAACATAAAAGCTAGAATAGAAAATAAGCAGCGAAATATTTCGTACGCGCTTTGCCCAGCAGAAAGAAATTTTACTTGGAAATTTTACACGAGCGTGGGGTTGTGTCGGGTGCGCACGCGGGTGAACTATGACCACAGAGAAATTTCGCACACGCACGCGGGTGAGCGATTTCAAATTTTGAATTTTCACTCGAATGAGCGTGCGGTAATCGCAAAAGCAACAGCTCCGCACGCGCACGCGAGTTTTTAAGAAGCGCATGCGCACGTGAGATGCAAAATGAGTTTTGAGTCGTTCGGGTGCGCACGCGTGCGTGCGTTTGCGTACTCTGATGTAAAGTGATGATTGTTTTGTTTTAAATTTCAGAAATAATGATTACATATTTTCGGTCTCTGCAATATATTATAGTATACTCAATATTGTAATATATTTTCGATTCGACTTCATTTAGTTTGAAACCGTGTACCTAACAATCAAATCTTGTAATCTCATTTACGCCTACTTTTCGCTAACCGATTGAGTTGAAATTTGCACACACCTTTCGTTCTGGTGACATTACAATAGCTGCGTTCTATTGGTCTGAGTAAAGTACTCCCGAGTACTTCAATCTACTCTGCACTATTTAAGTTCTTGCTGGCAAGTAGATGATCTGAGTACTTTCGCTACATTTTCCCGCCAGATGGATTCTGATAAAAAGTGGTTTTTGCATTGAGTTTGCACAGAAATTAAAGCTTTTCTCTCATTATACATATGTCCGAGCTTTTGTTGTTTTGCAGTTATCACAAATCTTAAAATAATTATATTTGAGTAGTGTAGGTAGCAAAACACATTTATATATAAATCTTACCATTTTAATAAATAAGGCACAACAGCGCAACAAATATGACATGATCAAATTTCAGAATTTAGGCTTATTTTTACCCGACTGCGCCAGAAGGAGGGTTATGTTTTTCGAGTGTATGTACATATGTATGTATATTTCTTTGGCACGCTCTGTAGCCCAAACGGCTTGATCGATTTCAGCTTGAGAGGTGCCGTTAGATTCTTCTTAATTGTGAGAGTGACACTGGGTATATCAAAATTGGAAAAAATTAAAATGGCAGATTTTTGGCGCCATATTATGTCTTCAAAAATTTTTTTTTCTCAAAACTTATCGAGTGGGGTATCAAAATAAAGGGTTTCATAAATAGCTTGCAAAAATTTATGCAACTTCTATGTTTACATGTAATTTGGAATGGAAAATGGTAAAAAAAAAAACAAAATATTCAACGTTACAACATAAATTATATTTATATGTGGAAAAGAGAGATTACAACTGTCTTACTAATAATAAATCCGAACGTTACAATTGTTGATTCAGTGTGTATGACTTTTACTTATCAGCCTGGGCAACAAAAAGTGAAAGACGTAACGCAGGATGTTGCCTTTAATCCTTAGTTGGGCTGCAACAGTTCATAAACTCCAAGGTAGGACACTCGATCGGGCAGTTGTGGACCTTGCCTCACATATATTTGCAAAAGGTCAAGCGTATGTAGCTCTTAGTCGAGTAAAAACATTAGCTGGATTGGCTATCAGTATTCTTGATCCTAAAAAACTATTAAATCGGCCACATGATCAAAATTCTTTGAATGAAGTGATCCTATGAACTGATGACTTAAAGCCTTAAAGTTAACATAAGGAAACTTTCACAAGATTTAATTACGTTTTAATATCAATTTAAAAACCCTATTTTTGACCTAACCTAACTTTTGTGGAAATTCAATAACGCGCAGATATTTAAATGATAAATTTATTTACTACGAAAACTAAAAAACTTAAAATAAAAATATTATTGAAAAAAACAAAAAACCCGACTGCGTAAACTGAAAAATTGTGAAGTTAAAATTTTCAAACTTACTTAATAAATGAACTGAAAAGACAGAAACAAGTTGAAAAAATTAAACATTTTTTCTGAATTTGAATGATCATGGTTGACAGTGTTCACAAACGCAGTCGGAGGCATCAAATACATTAATTGAGTACGCGAAACAAATAAACAAATTCACTTTCGCATTTATGATGTGAAAGTTAGGATATTGGGACTTCTCCAATTACGTATTCACTTGCTCTATTCATATCACCAACTAAAGAACTAGTCATTCATAATGGAATGTATTGTAGATATTTGATGCCTCCGACTGCGTTTGTGAACACTGTCAACCATGATCATTCAAATTCAGAAGAAATGTTTAATTTTTTCAACTTGTTTCTGTCTTTTCAGTTCATTTATTAAGTAAGTTTGAAAATTTTAACTTCACAATTTTTCAGTTTACGCAGTCGAGTTTTTTGTTTTTTTAGGGTTCCGTTCCTCGAAAGAAAGAAACGGAACCCTTATAGGATCACTTTGTTGTCCGTCCGTCCGTCTGTCTGTCAAGACCCTTTTTCTCAGGAACGCGTGGAGGTATCAAGCTGGAATTTATATCAAATACTCAGGTCTACTGTCCCTTGGAGCTGTGAAAAAATCAAACTTCTAAGCCAACGCAATCAAAAGATACAGCCGTTTAAGCCGCAAATTTCCGCAAATTTTCGACACTCGCAAGGGAATCAAAACCTACAGGGTATTTCCCGTGAACTCAGAATCTTGAAATTTGAAAATATTGGTAATCTGGCAGGGAAAAAAATTTATTTATTTATTTGTGGCATTAATAATGATTTTTATTTCCATTAATTCAATTTAAAGTACATATTTTTAAAACTTTTGTTCAACAAATATTTAAATTCAAATATTTTTGTCAGCATTCAGCAATTCCGCACTCAAAAAATCCGCGGAATCGGCCTATCCTTGTAATGTGATAAAAATAGATAGCACTATATAAATTCTTATATATCTCATCTCGTCCCGCTGTGGCACTCGGTTGTCAAATTGGCGGCCACGTGAGACAGGAGATCGAGCAGTCCATTTCTATGTGTGTCTGTGCATAGGCTATATTTGATTGTGATTAATAATATTCGAATTCAAGATGACGGACTGTCAAATTTTGAAGTTAATGCGATTTCCACCAAAATTGGTACTTGGGGGTTTTCGGGGTCGCTGATTTCAACCCGACTGTCAGAATTTACGAATTCAAAATGGCGGACTGTCAAATTTTGAAGTTTATGCGATTTCCACCAAAATTGATACTTGGGGGTTTTCGGGGTCACTGATTTCAACCCGACTGTCAGAATTTACGAATTCAAGATGACGGACTGTCAAATTTTGAAGTTAATGCGATTTACACCAAAATTGGTACTTGGGAGTTTTTGGGGTCGCTGATTTCAACCCGACTGTCAGAATTTAATAATTCAGGATGGCGGACTGTAAAATTTTGAAGTTTATGCGATTTCCACCAAAATTGTACTTTTGCGTTTTCGGGGTCGCTGATTACAACCCGACTGTCAGAATTTACGAATTCAAAATGGCGGACTGTCAAATTTTGAAGTTTATGCGATTTCCACCAAAATTGGTACTTGGGGTTTTTCGGGGTCGCTGATTTCAATCCGACTGTCAGAAGTTACGAATTCAAGATGGCGGACTGTCAAATTTTGAAGGTTTTGTGATTTCCACCAAAACAGGAACTGGGGGGTTTTCGTGGTCGCTATTTCAACCCGACTGTCAGAAGTTACGAATTCAAGATGGTGGACTGTCAAATTTTGAAGTTTATGCGATTTCCCCCAAATTTGGTACTTGCGGGTTTTCGGATTCACTGATTTCAACCCGACTGTCAAAATTTACGATTTCAAAATAGCGGGCTGTCAATATTTTTATATATTTTATAAATTTTACACGTGTATTGCGCATGAGCTCCTGAGTGCTATAGGTAATACTTTGTAATTGGAAAGTAGAGGGGGGATGAGCGGAGGGGGAAATGTTTATCTGTGATGTTTATAGTAAGCCATGCAAAAAGTACTTATCCGATTGAGATGAAATTTTATGGGCATGCCGCGCATAACGTTCTGAATGACATAGGCTATGCATCGCAATTGGTAAGTGGATAGGAAAGGATAGAGATTGGGGAAATGTTAAGCAGTGATAAGTTCATGGTGAGTCACACATAAATCATTTATTCGATTGAGATGAAATTCCATGGGCTTGCTGCGTTTAACCTCCAGAATGACATTTGACAAATTTGAAATTGGCAAAGCCATGTCTTTATTAAAGTTTAGCTTTATTATAGGGATAGTTGTGGCCGGGCAACGCCGGGTACGGGTCAGCTAGTATTATATATATATATAAAATCTAAAGTTTGTTTCTTTGTTTGTATGTTGCTCAATCACGTCTAAACGCTGGGTTATTTTCATTTTTGGAGTGAAAATACTACGTATCCCGGCGTAACATATAGGCTACTTATTATTCGCAGGTTTCAAAATGGCTGTTTCGGCGGAAACATTGAAAAGCCACGAACCGCGCACTAAAAATATAAACAAATGGAACTGTCAGAATGAAAAGTAAGGTTAAGCTGCAACTTCACGCAGGATTGTGTAGCAACACAATTTTAACTTTGCACGTGCGTGTTACGGGATAAGAAGAAGATCATTGCCGTGTGATCAACCAACACATACGTAATCCATGCGAAGCACAAGGGGGTGACGTTACAGCATGGAAAGGACACTCCAGTGTGTAATGGACCAACACATGCGTATTCCAGGCGGAACGCAAGTGGCAGGTTGCAGCAAAAAAAAAACCAAAAAAAAAAAAAAAAAAGGGGATTTAACGGTTTTTCGGCCTATAAAAGGACGCGCTGAACGCAGAATGGGCATTAGTTCTTGGGCGATCACCGAAACTAATCCAGCAGCTCTTGGGTAATTACCAAAGCATTTTTTAACCTCTGGGCAACTACCGAGGATCTACTCAAAGGGCGTTGGGAACTACCGCGTTTCTTTAGACATTTTCTATCTATGTATACTTGGAATAGTTTCAATTTGGGATTATAACCAATTGAGATTCTTCTGAGTCTTCTCTTCTCGCGATATTTAAACTTGAATCATTTTATTCTACTAAACTTGGAATAGTTTCAATTTGGGATTATAACCAACTAGCTGACCCGTACCATGAAGTTATCACGGCTTAACATTTCCTCCCTCTCTCCTTTCCCCTTCACTTCCCAAATGCGATGCATAGGCTATGCACTCAATCGGATAAGTACTTTTTGCGCGGCTTGCTATAAACATCTCAGATAAACATTTCCCCCTCCTTTCATCTCCCCACTACTTTCCAATTACAAAGTATTACCTATAGCACTCAGGGGCTCATGCGCAATACACGTGTAAAATGTATAAAATATATAAAAATATTGACTGTCCGCCATTTTGAATTCGTAAATTTTGACAGTCGGGTTGAAATCAGTGAATCCGAAAACCCGCAAGTACCAAGTTTGATGGAAATCGCATAATCTTCAAAATTTGACAGTCCACCATTTTGAATTTGTAAATTCTGACGGGTTGAAATCAGCGACCCCGAAAACGCCTAAGTACCAATTTTGGTGGAAATCGCATAAACTTCAAAATTTGACAGTCCGCCATCTTGAATTCGTAAATTCTGACAGTCGGGTTGTTATCAGCGACTCCGAAAACGCAAAAGTACCAATTTTGGTGGAAATCGCATAAACTTCAAAATTTGACAGTCCGCCATCTTGAATTCGTAAATTCTGACAGTCAGGTTGAAATCAGCGAGCCCGAAAACCCCCAAGTACCAATTTTGGTGGACATCGCATTAACTTCAAAATTTGAGAGTCCGTCATCTTGAATTCAAATATTATTAATCACAATCAAATATAGCCTATGTCACTCAGCAATAATGTAGCTTTCTACTGGTGAAAGAATTTTTAAAATCGGTTCAGTAGTTCCAAGGATTACTCCCTACAAACAATCTCACAAACTTTACCTCTTTATAATATTAGTATAGATTGAGATTCTTCTGAGTCTTCTCTTCTCGCGCTATCTAAACATAAATCATTTTATTCTACTAAACTTGGAATAGTTTCAATTTGGGATTATAACCAATTGAGATTCTTCTAGGTCTTCTATCCTCGCGATTGTTTGAGCGTAGAATATTTTCTACAATTAGAGTGGTTTCAGTTTGGGATTATAACCAACCGAAGCTTATCTGAGCTCTTGTCCGCACGTTTGTTTGAACTTTTATGATATTGAATTTTAATCAATTACTATTAAACTGGGCTATTGTAATAACATGTTTGCCTGCAATAAAATTTTTTTATTGTTTAAGCTACGGCAACTGTATTGAGAACTTTGTCATTAAGGATTGTGTTCAATTTTAGTTCATTTTCTTTTAATAAAGTTCACGTTTTGGAATAATTAAATTTTTATTTCACACTTTCCCTTTCTTATTTTCATTATTTGTTCGGTTCGACTATAAGAGGTCGAAATTACAGGTTTGCTGTTCTTGGGCAATTGATCCAGATGCCCTTTTGGATAAAAAATTGTATGTTCGTTTAAAGCAGAATGAAACAATGGCAGACCCAAGATGGCGGCCAAAAATTGCAAATTTCATGGGATTATCATGAAAATTGGTATTAGGGAGTTTTTGATATGCGTATCATATAAAAGAGCTTGCTAAGCGAAACACAATAAGTAATGTGACGTTATTCTAAATCCAATATGGCGGACGTCACAAAATGGCAATTCATAATTTTCATAGTAACCCCTATGATATGGGTATCAAATAAAAGGGCTTGATAAGCGAAACACAATAAGTAATGTGACGTTATTCTAAATCCAATATGGCGGACGTCACAAAATGGCGATTTATATATAATTTCCATAGTTACCCCTATGATATGGATATCAAATAAAAGGGCTTGATGAGCGAAGCACAATAAGTGAGGTGACGTCATTCTAAATCCAATATGGCGGACATCTAATATGATAATGCAATATTATTCTGATATGGAGCTGACCTGATGATGGAGCTGGAATGTGGCTATCTATGGCTAAAAAACTTTAATCTCAAAAAAGTATAAGACCCTGCCTAATAAACAATACCTGATTTATTGAAGCAATTTCTAATAAGTAGTAAAATTTATGTGAAAATGGTCGTAAGAAGTTTTAAACACCTTAAAAATGTTGACAAATACTAGATATAATATTGATTGCAAAATTTCAAAAGACTAAAAAGTAGAAAATAAAATTACATAATAAAAAAATATTTTTTAAAAAATAACTTTTATTTAACAATAAAATATAAAAATATACTAAAAAGGAAAAAATAAGTTTTTGCTAAATAAATTTAGGCTGAAAATAATATTTTTATAAAATAATTAATAAAATAATACCTCAGTTTTAATATTTTGGATTGACGAAGGGTCTAAGCTTATCAATTTTGGGCCTAAAATATATTTCAACCAAAATATACCTTTAACGTATTTCTTCATGGTATAATGCCATGAATATTGGTATTTGGAGTCCCAAAAGACTGTTGATTGCGAATCCGGTTTAAAAATTTAGAAATCAAGATAGTAGACTCAATATGGCGACCAAATTTTGTCAAAGTAATATCATGAGAAAATACATACATTAGAATGGTTGCTTTAATATTGATCATTTACATGTGTAACGAAATAATTATAATTTCTATAACAAATAGGCAATCAACATAAGGTTTATAGCTTTAATGTTTTCCAATAAGGTAACGATGAAATAGTAAAAGAAATATAATTATTATTTATTTGTTTAACACTTAACAATGGAAACGTTTAAGTACGGAATAGATTATGAGCCCTTCTGATATAGACGGTGGTAGCAAAATGAGTTTTGGACGGTTCTATACCACATCCACAGATTTTAGTAATATTTCCAAACTTCCTAATCTGGCTGAAGTACCAACATTTCAGAAGTATATTTAACTAATTAGTATTTTTGATACACCGGGTGAAACCAGGTTATTCAGCTAGTATTCTATATCTGCAACGTTCTGTACACGGACTTTTTTATCGTCTTTTAAAATTTTCTCAGAACACTGACATCTGCTTCAGTTTCTGTAATTTGAAGTACTTTACCTACGTAATATAATAAATTTTTTTATTATTATTTGCAAAGTGGTATATGGAGTACTCCTTAATTTTGCAACAACTTTTATTTTTAAGTTACAATTTTTTATTACCATATTCACAACAATTTACATTTGCTCTACACTACGGACACCGATGCCTGTTTTTTGCAGTTGATTGAGTGGCATTTTGATCTAAAACAGATTTTTTTTTTTTTTATTTTTACCTTAGTTCTTACCCCACGGTACGAGAGAACACAAGGTATAGTACAGAAGTAGAGTATACTGTGTTGTTACCCTTGCTGTTCAAAAAACATGGTGGGGTATAGTGGATCACGATCCACTTATAATTACTCACAAAACTATCATTCAAACTAAAATGATCCACTGTAACCCATAAGCGCTTTTGGAAACAAATGTAGGTTGATATCGAAAATAATGCTATTAAGAAGATATGTGCAAAATTTCAGGAAGATCGATCAATAACTTTTTGAGTTATCGTGTCAGCAATTTCTAAAAATATGGTTTTGAGAAAAACGCGTTTAAAGTTTAAATACTGGAAGATTGAATGATTGAATATACGTATTTTAAAACATCTGCTTATTGAAATTTTCAACAATAAAAAGGCTAAAAGGTAAGGGAATTTAAGAGACAGGTAAAGAGAGTCGACCGCTTACTATACCTGCGTCAGCGCTCGAACGCAAACAATAGAGGCGTAACGGTTAATAGGCTTTAATATAAGAAATACTTGAAATCACATTCCAAAATTTTTGTGACATATTCTTAAAGGATCATACTAACATTTTATGAAAAAAAAAAAAAAAAAAAATTTTCAAAATTTTACAGGTATCTCCCCCCTTAAAACTATTCCCTTGAGATAATATATTTTGCTTTCCTTAAAGAATCGGAGAATATATTATATTTATTCAATTTTCTGCAAAGTACCTGCATTTCAATAAATTACAAATGCAAATAAACATAAAAGCTAGAATAGAAAATAAGCAGCGAAATATTTCGTACGCGCTTTGCCCAGCAGAAAGAAATTTTACTTGGAAATTTTACACGAGCGTGGGGTTGTGTCGGGTGCGCACGCGGGTGAACTATGACCACAGAGAAATTTCGCACACGCACGCGGGTGAGCGATTTCAAATTTTGAATTTTCACTCGAATGAGCGTGCGGTAATCGCAAAAGCAACAGCTCCGCACGCGCACGCGAGTTTTTAAGAAGCGCATGCGCACGTGAGATGCAAAATGAGTTTTGAGTCGTTCGGGTGCGCACGCGTGCGTGCGTTTGCGTACTCTGATGTAAAGTGATGATTGTTTTGTTTTAAATTTCAGAAATAATGATTACATATTTTCGGTCTCTGCAATATATTATAGTATACTCAATATTGTAATATATTTTCGATTCGACTTCATTTAGTTTGAAACCGTGTACCTAACAATCAAATCTTGTAATCTCATTTACGCCTACTTTTCGCTAACCGATTGAGTTGAAATTTGCACACACCTTTCGTTCTGGTGACATTACAATAGCTGCGTTCTATTGGTCTGAGTAAAGTACTCCCGAGTACTTCAATCTACTCTGCACTATTTAAGTTCTTGCTGGCAAGTAGATGATCTGAGTACTTTCGCTACATTTTCCCGCCAGATGGATTCTGATAAAAAGTGGTTTTTGCATTGAGTTTGCACAGAAATTAAAGCTTTTCTCTCATTATACATATGTCCGAGCTTTTGTTGTTTTGCAGTTATCACAAATCTTAAAATAATTATATTTGAGTAGTGTAGGTAGCAAAACACATTTATATATAAATCTTACCATTTTAATAAATAAGGCACAACAGCGCAACAAATATGACATGATCAAATTTCAGAATTTAGGCTTATTTTTACCCGACTGCGCCAGAAGGAGGGTTATGTTTTTCGAGTGTATGTACATATGTATGTATATTTCTTTGGCACGCTCTGTAGCCCAAACGGCTTGATCGATTTCAGCTTGAGAGGTGCCGTTAGATTCTTCTTAATTGTGAGAGTGACACTGGGTATATCAAAATTGGAAAAAATTAAAATGGCAGATTTTTGGCGCCATATTATGTCTTCAAAAATTTTTTTTTCTCAAAACTTATCGAGTGGGGTATCAAAATAAAGGGTTTCATAAATAGCTTGCAAAAATTTATGCAACTTCTATGTTTACATGTAATTTGGAATGGAAAATGGTAAAAAAAAAAACAAAATATTCAACGTTACAACATAAATTATATTTATATGTGGAAAAGAGAGATTACAACTGTCTTACTAATAATAAATCCGAACGTTACAATTGTTGATTCAGTGTGTATGACTTTTACTTATCAGCCTGGGCAACAAAAAGTGAAAAACGTAACGCAGGATGTTGCCTTTAATCCTTAGTTGGGCTGCAACAGTTCATAAACTCCAAGGTAGGACACTCGATCGGGCAGTTGTGGACCTTGCCTCACATATATTTGCAAAAGGTCAAGCGTATGTAGCTCTTAGTCGAGTAAAAACATTAGCTGGATTGGCTATCAGTATTCTTGATCCTAAAAAACTATTAAATCGGCCACATGATCAAAATTCTTTGAATGAAGTGATCCTATGAACTGATGACTTAAAGCCTTAAAGTTAACATAAGGAAACTTTCACAAGATTTAATTACGTTTTAATATCAATTTAAAAACCCTATTTTTGACCTAACCTAACTTTTGTGGAAATTCAATAACGCGCAGATATTTAAATGATAAATTTATTTACTACGAAAACTAAAAAACTTAAAATAAAAATATTATTGAAAAAAACAAAAAACCCGACTGCGTAAACTGAAAAATTGTGAAGTTAAAATTTTCAAACTTACTTAATAAATGAACTGAAAAGACAGAAACAAGTTGAAAAAATTAAACATTTTTTCTGAATTTGAATGATCATGGTTGACAGTGTTCACAAACGCAGTCGGAGGCATCAAATACATTAATTGAGTACGCGAAACAAATAAACAAATTCACTTTCGCATTTATGATGTGAAAGTTAGGATATTGGGACTTCTCCAATTACGTATTCACTTGCTCTATTCATATCACCAACTAAAGAACTAGTCATTCATAATGGAATGTATTGTAGATATTTGATGCCTCCGACTGCGTTTGTGAACACTGTCAACCATGATCATTCAAATTCAGAAGAAATGTTTAATTTTTTCAACTTGTTTCTGTCTTTTCAGTTCATTTATTAAGTAAGTTTGAAAATTTTAACTTCACAATTTTTCAGTTTACGCAGTCGAGTTTTTTGTTTTTTTAGGGTTCCGTTCCTCGAAAGAAAGAAACGGAACCCTTATAGGATCACTTTGTTGTCCGTCCGTCCGTCTGTCTGTCAAGACCCTTTTTCTCAGGAACGCGTGGAGGTATCAAGCTGGAATTTATATCAAATACTCAGGTCTACTGTCCCTTGGAGCTGTGAAAAAATCAAACTTCTAAGCCAACGCAATCAAAAGATACAGCCGTTTAAGCCGCAAATTTCCGCAAATTTTCGACACTCGCAAGGGAATCAAAACCTACAGGGTATTTCCCGTGAACTCAGAATCTTGAAATTTGAAAATATTGGTAATCTGGCAGGGAAAAAAATTTATTTATTTATTTGTGGCATTAATAATGATTTTTATTTCCATTAATTCAATTTAAAGTACATATTTTTAAAACTTTTGTTCAACAAATATTTAAATTCAAATATTTTTGTCAGCATTCAGCAATTCCGCACTCAAAAAATCCGCGGAATCGGCCTATCCTTGTAATGTGATAAAAATAGATAGCACTATATAAATTCTTATATATCTCATCTCGTCCCGCTGTGGCACTCGGTTGTCAAATTGGCGGCCACGTGAGACAGGAGATCGAGCAGTCCATTTCTATGTGTGTCTGTGCATAGGCTATATTTGATTGTGATTAATAATATTCGAATTCAAGATGACGGACTGTCAAATTTTGAAGTTAATGCGATGTCCACCAAAATTGGTACTTGGGGGTTTTCGGGGTCGCTGATTTCAACCCGACTGTCAGAATTTACGAATTCAAAATGGCGGACTGTCAAATTTTGAAGTTTATGCGATTTCCACCAAAATTGATACTTGGGGGTTTTCGGGGTCACTGATTTCAACCCGACTGTCAGAATTTACGAATTCAAGATGACGGACTGTCAAATTTTGAAGTTAATGCGATTTACACCAAAATTGGTACTTGGGAGTTTTTGGGGTCGCTGATTTCAACCCGACTGTCAGAATTTAATAATTCAGGATGGCGGACTGTAAAATTTTGAAGTTTATGCGATTTCCACCAAAATTGTACTTTTGCGTTTTCGGGGTCGCTGATTACAACCCGACTGTCAGAATTTACGAATTCAAAATGGCGGACTGTCAAATTTTGAAGTTTATGCGATTTCCACCAAAATTGGTACTTGGGGTTTTTCGGGGTCGCTGATTTCAATCCGACTGTCAGAAGTTACGAATTCAAGATGGCGGACTGTCAAATTTTGAAGGTTTTGTGATTTCCACCAAAACAGGAACTGGGGGGTTTTCGTGGTCGCTATTTCAACCCGACTGTCAGAAGTTACGAATTCAAGATGGTGGACTGTCAAATTTTGAAGTTTATGCGATTTCCCCCAAATTTGGTACTTGCGGGTTTTCGGATTCACTGATTTCAACCCGACTGTCAAAATTTACGATTTCAAAATAGCGGGCTGTCAATATTTTTATATATTTTATAAATTTTACACGTGTATTGCGCATGAGCTCCTGAGTGCTATAGGTAATACTTTGTAATTGGAAAGTAGAGGGGGGATGAGCGGAGGGGGAAATGTTTATCTGTGATGTTTATAGTAAGCCATGCAAAAAGTACTTATCCGATTGAGATGAAATTTTATGGGCATGCCGCGCATAACGTTCTGAATGACATAGGCTATGCATCGCAATTGGTAAGTGGATAGGAAAGGATAGAGATTGGGGAAATGTTAAGCAGTGATAAGTTCATGGTGAGTCACACATAAATCATTTATTCGATTGAGATGAAATTCCATGGGCTTGCTGCGTTTAACCTCCAGAATGACATTTGACAAATTTGAAATTGGCAAAGCCATGTCTTTATTAAAGTTTAGCTTTATTATAGGGATAGTTGTGGCCGGGCAACGCCGGGTACGGGTCAGCTAGTATTATATATATATATAAAATCTAAAGTTTGTTTCTTTGTTTGTATGTTGCTCAATCACGTCTAAACGCTGGGTTATTTTCATTTTTGGAGTGAAAATACTACGTATCCCGGCGTAACATATAGGCTACTTATTATTCGCAGGTTTCAAAATGGCTGTTTCGGCGGAAACATTGAAAAGCCACGAACCGCGCACTAAAAATATAAACAAATGGAACTGTCAGAATGAAAAGTAAGGTTAAGCTGCAACTTCACGCAGGATTGTGTAGCAACACAATTTTAACTTTGCACGTGCGTGTTACGGGATAAGAAGAAGATCATTGCCGTGTGATCAACCAACACATACGTAATCCATGCGAAGCACAAGGGGGTGACGTTACAGCATGGAAAGGACACTCCAGTGTGTAATGGACCAACACATGCGTATTCCAGGCGGAACGCAAGTGGCAGGTTGCAGCAAAAAAAAAACCAAAAAAAAAAAAAAAAAAGGGGATTTAACGGTTTTTCGGCCTATAAAAGGACGCGCTGAACGCAGAATGGGCATTAGTTCTTGGGCGATCACCGAAACTAATCCAGCAGCTCTTGGGTAATTACCAAAGCATTTTTTAACCTCTGGGCAACTACCGAGGATCTACTCAAAGGGCGTTGGGAACTACCGCGTTTCTTTAGACATTTTCTATCTATGTATACTTGGAATAGTTTCAATTTGGGATTATAACCAATTGAGATTCTTCTGAGTCTTCTCTTCTCGCGATATTTAAACTTGAATCATTTTATTCTACTAAACTTGGAATAGTTTCAATTTGGGATTATAACCAACTAGCTGACCCGTACCATGAAGTTATCACGGCTTAACATTTCCTCCCTCTCTCCTTTCCCCTTCACTTCCCAAATGCGATGCATAGGCTATGCACTCAATCGGATAAGTACTTTTTGCGCGGCTTGCTATAAACATCTCAGATAAACATTTCCCCCTCCTTTCATCTCCCCACTACTTTCCAATTACAAAGTATTACCTATAGCACTCAGGGGCTCATGCGCAATACACGTGTAAAATGTATAAAATATATAAAAATATTGACTGTCCGCCATTTTGAATTCGTAAATTTTGACAGTCGGGTTGAAATCAGTGAATCCGAAAACCCGCAAGTACCAAGTTTGATGGAAATCGCATAATCTTCAAAATTTGACAGTCCACCATTTTGAATTTGTAAATTCTGACGGGTTGAAATCAGCGACCCCGAAAACGCCTAAGTACCAATTTTGGTGGAAATCGCATAAACTTCAAAATTTGACAGTCCGCCATCTTGAATTCGTAAATTCTGACAGTCGGGTTGTTATCAGCGACTCCGAAAACGCAAAAGTACCAATTTTGGTGGAAATCGCATAAACTTCAAAATTTGACAGTCCGCCATCTTGAATTCGTAAATTCTGACAGTCAGGTTGAAATCAGCGAGCCCGAAAACCCCCAAGTACCAATTTTGGTGGACATCGCATTAACTTCAAAATTTGAGAGTCCGTCATCTTGAATTCAAATATTATTAATCACAATCAAATATAGCCTATGTCACTCAGCAATAATGTAGCTTTCTACTGGTGAAAGAATTTTTAAAATCGGTTCAGTAGTTCCAAGGATTACTCCCTACAAACAATCTCACAAACTTTACCTCTTTATAATATTAGTATAGATTGAGATTCTTCTGAGTCTTCTCTTCTCGCGCTATCTAAACATAAATCATTTTATTCTACTAAACTTGGAATAGTTTCAATTTGGGATTATAACCAATTGAGATTCTTCTAGGTCTTCTATCCTCGCGATTGTTTGAGCGTAGAATATTTTCTACAATTAGAGTGGTTTCAGTTTGGGATTATAACCAACCGAAGCTTATCTGAGCTCTTGTCCGCACGTTTGTTTGAACTTTTATGATATTGAATTTTAATCAATTACTATTAAACTGGGCTATTGTAATAACATGTTTGCCTGCAATAAAATTTTTTTATTGTTTAAGCTACGGCAACTGTATTGAGAACTTTGTCATTAAGGATTGTGTTCAATTTTAGTTCATTTTCTTTTAATAAAGTTCACGTTTTGGAATAATTAAATTTTTATTTCACACTTTCCCTTTCTTATTTTCATTATTTGTTCGGTTCGACTATAAGAGGTCGAAATTACAGGTTTGCTGTTCTTGGGCAATTGATCCAGATGCCCTTTTGGATAAAAAATTGTATGTTCGTTTAAAGCAGAATGAAACAATGGCAGACCCAAGATGGCGGCCAAAAATTGCAAATTTCATGGGATTATCATGAAAATTGGTATTAGGGAGTTTTTGATATGGGTATCATATAAAAGAGCTTGCTAAGCGAAACACAATAAGTAATGTGACGTTATTCTAAATCCAATATGGCGGACGTCACAAAATGGCAATTCATAATTTTCATAGTAACCCCTATGATATGGGTATCAAATAAAAGGGCTTGATAAGCGAAACACAATAAGTAATGTGACGTTATTCTAAATCCAATATGGCGGACGTCACAAAATGGCGATTTATATATAATTTCCATAGTTACCCCTATGATATGGATATCAAATAAAAGGGCTTGATGAGCGAAGCACAATAAGTGAGGTGACGTCATTCTAAATCCAATATGGCGGACATCTAATATGATAATGCAATATTATTCTGATATGGAGCTGACCTGATGATGGAGCTGGAATGTGGCTATCTATGGCTAAAAAACTTTAATCTCAAAAAAGTATAAGACCCTGCCTAATAAACAATACCTGATTTATTGAAGCAATTTCTAATAAGTAGTAAAATTTATGTGAAAATGGTCGTAAGAAGTTTTAAACACCTTAAAAATGTTGACAAATACTAGATATAATATTGATTGCAAAATTTCAAAAGACTAAAAAGTAGAAAATAAAATTACATAATAAAAAAATATTTTTTAAAAAATAACTTTTATTTAACAATAAAATATAAAAATATACTAAAAAGGAAAAAATAAGTTTTTGCTAAATAAATTTAGGCTGAAAATAATATTTTTATAAAATAATTAATAAAATAATACCTCAGTTTTAATATTTTGGATTGACGAAGGGTCTAAGCTTATCAATTTTGGGCCTAAAATATATTTCAACCAAAATATACCTTTAACGTATTTCTTCATGGTATAATGCCATGAATATTGGTATTTGGAGTCCCAAAAGACTGTTGATTGCGAATCCGGTTTAAAAATTTAGAAATCAAGATAGTAGACTCAATATGGCGACCAAATTTTGTCAAAGTAATATCATGAGAAAATACATACATTAGAATGGTTGCTTTAATATTGATCATTTACATGTGTAACGAAATAATTATAATTTCTATAACAAATAGGCAATCAACATAAGGTTTATAGCTTTAATGTTTTCCAATAAGGTAACGATGAAATAGTAAAAGAAATATAATTATTATTTATTTGTTTAACACTTAACAATGGAAACGTTTAAGTACGGAATAGATTATGAGCCCTTCTGATATAGACGGTGGTAGCAAAATGAGTTTTGGACGGTTCTATACCACATCCACAGATTTTAGTAATATTTCCAAACTTCCTAATCTGGCTGAAGTACCAACATTTCAGAAGTATATTTAACTAATTAGTATTTTTGATACACCGGGTGAAACCAGGTTATTCAGCTAGTATTCTATATCTGCAACGTTCTGTACACGGACTTTTTTATCGTCTTTTAAAATTTTCTCAGAACACTGACATCTGCTTCAGTTTCTGTAATTTGAAGTACTTTACCTACGTAATATAATAAATTTTTTTATTATTATTTGCAAAGTGGTATATGGAGTACTCCTTAATTTTGCAACAACTTTTATTTTTAAGTTACAATTTTTTATTACCATATTCACAACAATTTACATTTGCTCTACACTACGGACACCGATGCCTGTTTTTTGCAGTTGATTGAGTGGCATTTTGATCTAAAACAGATTTTTTTTTTTTTTATTTTTACCTTAGTTCTTACCCCACGGTACGAGAGAACACAAGGTATAGTACAGAAGTAGAGTATACTGTGTTGTTACCCTTGCTGTTCAAAAAACATGGTGGGGTATAGTGGATCACGATCCACTTATAATTACTCACAAAACTATCATTCAAACTAAAATGATCCACTGTAACCCATAAGCGCTTTTGGAAACAAATGTAGGTTGATATCGAAAATAATGCTATTAAGAAGATATGTGCAAAATTTCAGGAAGATCGATCAATAACTTTTTGAGTTATCGTGTCAGCAATTTCTAAAAATATGGTTTTGAGAAAAACGCGTTTAAAGTTTAAATACTGGAAGATTGAATGATTGAATATACGTATTTTAAAACATCTGCTTATTGAAATTTTCAACAATAAAAAGGCTAAAAGGTAAGGGAATTTAAGAGACAGGTAAAGAGAGTCGACCGCTTACTATACCTGCGTCAGCGCTCGAACGCAAACAATAGAGGCGTAACGGTTAATAGGCTTTAATATAAGAAATACTTGAAATCACATTCCAAAATTTTTGTGACATATTCTTAAAGGATCATACTAACATTTTATGAAAAAAAAAAAAAAAAAAAATTTTCAAAATTTTACAGGTATCTCCCCCCTTAAAACTATTCCCTTGAGATAATATATTTTGCTTTCCTTAAAGAATCGGAGAATATATTATATTTATTCAATTTTCTGCAAAGTACCTGCATTTCAATAAATTACAAATGCAAATAAACATAAAAGCTAGAATAGAAAATAAGCAGCGAAATATTTCGTACGCGCTTTGCCCAGCAGAAAGAAATTTTACTTGGAAATTTTACACGAGCGTGGGGTTGTGTCGGGTGCGCACGCGGGTGAACTATGACCACAGAGAAATTTCGCACACGCACGCGGGTGAGCGATTTCAAATTTTGAATTTTCACTCGAATGAGCGTGCGGTAATCGCAAAAGCAACAGCTCCGCACGCGCACGCGAGTTTTTAAGAAGCGCATGCGCACGTGAGATGCAAAATGAGTTTTGAGTCGTTCGGGTGCGCACGCGTGCGTGCGTTTGCGTACTCTGATGTAAAGTGATGATTGTTTTGTTTTAAATTTCAGAAATAATGATTACATATTTTCGGTCTCTGCAATATATTATAGTATACTCAATATTGTAATATATTTTCGATTCGACTTCATTTAGTTTGAAACCGTGTACCTAACAATCAAATCTTGTAATCTCATTTACGCCTACTTTTCGCTAACCGATTGAGTTGAAATTTGCACACACCTTTCGTTCTGGTGACATTACAATAGCTGCGTTCTATTGGTCTGAGTAAAGTACTCCCGAGTACTTCAATCTACTCTGCACTATTTAAGTTCTTGCTGGCAAGTAGATGATCTGAGTACTTTCGCTACATTTTCCCGCCAGATGGATTCTGATAAAAAGTGGTTTTTGCATTGAGTTTGCACAGAAATTAAAGCTTTTCTCTCATTATACATATGTCCGAGCTTTTGTTGTTTTGCAGTTATCACAAATCTTAAAATAATTATATTTGAGTAGTGTAGGTAGCAAAACACATTTATATATAAATCTTACCATTTTAATAAATAAGGCACAACAGCGCAACAAATATGACATGATCAAATTTCAGAATTTAGGCTTATTTTTACCCGACTGCGCCAGAAGGAGGGTTATGTTTTTCGAGTGTATGTACATATGTATGTATATTTCTTTGGCACGCTCTGTAGCCCAAACGGCTTGATCGATTTCAGCTTGAGAGGTGCCGTTAGATTCTTCTTAATTGTGAGAGTGACACTGGGTATATCAAAATTGGAAAAAATTAAAATGGCAGATTTTTGGCGCCATATTATGTCTTCAAAAATTTTTTTTTCTCAAAACTTATCGAGTGGGGTATCAAAATAAAGGGTTTCATAAATAGCTTGCAAAAATTTATGCAACTTCTATGTTTACATGTAATTTGGAATGGAAAATGGTAAAAAAAAAAACAAAATATTCAACGTTACAACATAAATTATATTTATATGTGGAAAAGAGAGATTACAACTGTCTTACTAATAATAAATCCGAACGTTACAATTGTTGATTCAGTGTGTATGACTTTTACTTATCAGCCTGGGCAACAAAAAGTGAAAGACGTAACGCAGGATGTTGCCTTTAATCCTTAGTTGGGCTGCAACAGTTCATAAACTCCAAGGTAGGACACTCGATCGGGCAGTTGTGGACCTTGCCTCACATATATTTGCAAAAGGTCAAGCGTATGTAGCTCTTAGTCGAGTAAAAACATTAGCTGGATTGGCTATCAGTATTCTTGATCCTAAAAAACTATTAAATCGGCCACATGATCAAAATTCTTTGAATGAAGTGATCCTATGAACTGATGACTTAAAGCCTTAAAGTTAACATAAGGAAACTTTCACAAGATTTAATTACGTTTTAATATCAATTTAAAAACCCTATTTTTGACCTAACCTAACTTTTGTGGAAATTCAATAACGCGCAGATATTTAAATGATAAATTTATTTACTACGAAAACTAAAAAACTTAAAATAAAAATATTATTGAAAAAAACAAAAAACCCGACTGCGTAAACTGAAAAATTGTGAAGTTAAAATTTTCAAACTTACTTAATAAATGAACTGAAAAGACAGAAACAAGTTGAAAAAATTAAACATTTTTTCTGAATTTGAATGATCATGGTTGACAGTGTTCACAAACGCAGTCGGAGGCATCAAATACATTAATTGAGTACGCGAAACAAATAAACAAATTCACTTTCGCATTTATGATGTGAAAGTTAGGATATTGGGACTTCTCCAATTACGTATTCACTTGCTCTATTCATATCACCAACTAAAGAACTAGTCATTCATAATGGAATGTATTGTAGATATTTGATGCCTCCGACTGCGTTTGTGAACACTGTCAACCATGATCATTCAAATTCAGAAGAAATGTTTAATTTTTTCAACTTGTTTCTGTCTTTTCAGTTCATTTATTAAGTAAGTTTAAAAATTTTAACTTCACAATTTTTCAGTTTACGCAGTCGAGTTTTTTGTTTTTTTAGGGTTCCGTTCCTCGAAAGAAAGAAACGGAACCCTTATAGGATCACTTTGTTGTCCGTCCGTCCGTCTGTCTGTCAAGACCCTTTTTCTCAGGAACGCGTGGAGGTATCAAGCTGGAATTTATATCAAATACTCAGGTCTACTGTCCCTTGGAGCTGTGAAAAAATCAAACTTCTAAGCCAACGCAATCAAAAGATACAGCCGTTTAAGCCGCAAATTTCCGCAAATTTTCGACACTCGCAAGGGAATCAAAACCTACAGGGTATTTCCCGTGAACTCAGAATCTTGAAATTTGGTACGAAGCAACGTCTTATAGCACAGATAAAGGAAAAATTGCGAAAACCGTAAATTTTTAGTTACATCATATAATAAAAATATTTTTAATAATTTTAAACTTACTACCCCTTTCCTCATGAACGCGTAGAGGTATTAAATTGAAATTCATATCAAATACTCAGGTCTATAATACCTTTAAGCTGTAACAAAATCAAACTTCTATGTCAACGCAATCAAAAGAAACGGCAATTTGGTATATATATATATTTGCAATAAAAATACCATAACTATGACTCGATTGTCGTGATGGGTGAAGTTTTACTTATATACATACCTACAGGTTTGTACGGAACCCTCGGTGCGCGAGTCCGACTCGCACTTAGCCGGTTTTTTCAATAATATTTTTTTACTCCTGACAAGCAAAGTTGCGTCCAATTGGGAAAATACTCGAAAGTACTTCACACAGCCCAATGGAACGTAGCTAATTTTGCATCCAACACGTTTGAGATCTGAATCCAGAATCCAATTGCTGTTGTAATTCCACGTTGTTGTGGTCGGGGCCGAAAACATTATGCGGCAAAATTATTTCGCCTCCGCCTATGTGCGAGCGCCTGGCGGGCCCCCATAATTTCGTCCGAAAATTGACGGCGCTCAGGCGCGAATTGCCGCTGCTTAACGGCTCGGCCGGCTGGTCGCGCCGCCCATCGAGCGCTCGGAGGCCACAAATTGGAATTTTTAACTTAAAATATTTCCACTTTGTGGCCGCCGAATGTTCTAGAGGCGCCCGCGGCCCGCTGGTCGAGTCCTCGGCGGCGGCATCAGCGAAGGAAAGTGCCGGTGCGGCTCTCCCACACATCTGCTGCCTGCCCGTCGGCAGCCGGCGCGGCGGATGTGTGAGTGGGTTGCACCGGGACTTCGGGTGGCGTGATCGGCGCGCGGTAGCTGGCGAAGGAGCTCGAGGAGCGTGCCTCGGGGAGTCGGTGAACAATTTTGGAGGCGAGCGTACGGTTTCGGTCGAACTAGAAGAAACGAAAAATTTTTGTATAAAGAAAATAATGACTCGAACGCGAAAATTAAGAAAAAAATAAAGAAGTGATTAAAAAAGAAATAAGGACTCGGACGCGTAAATTAATAAAACAAGAGTGTGATTTTGGCTTTTGAAGAGGCAGGAATTAGTTTTGAGCGGACAAGTTTGGAAATCAAGTTAATGTTTTAAAATAGAAGTCGGATTCTTTGGTGATCATAATTAAGAAAAGACAATTAGACGGATAATCACGCGAGTCGCCTATCAAGAAAAAAAGAAAAACAATTTTTTTAAATAAATGATATGTTGAAAAAAAAAAAAAAAGGAAAAAACAAGAAAAAAAAAAAAGAAGAATCGGGAACTAAAGCAAAGCGCGAACGCGAAGATTTTTTTTTAGAAGTTGCTGGAAAGACCGTGGCCGAGAAGGATACCGAGCGAAGTCGTCTCCTATAAATTAAGTGGTTCCCTAAGTGGGTTTTTTTTTTTGAAAAAAAAAAAAAAAAAAAAAAAAAAGGGGGTGCTAAAATAGCCATTAGTGATTTAGGGATACGTTTTATTAATTCAATTATCGAATTGAAGTGCATTTAGCCAGAAAAGACAGTGAGACGGTTTTCTTTCGAACCGGTGGCCAGAAACAAAAGGAAGTAGAGAGGAGGAAGGATTGTGTAGAATTGTTTTTGGTTTTTTTTGATTGTGTCCCCGTCCGCGGTGCCAGTAGGTGTTAGACAAAGCTAAATACCGACCACTTGATTCTTTTGTCCCAATGGTGGCACGGATCAGTCCTGAAAACTTCATGTAAATTAAAAAACAGTCGAATCCTAAGCGAGGTTTTTTTTTGAAAGATAAGTTAACCCTAAGTGAATTTCCTATTTAAAGACAAGCTAAACCTAAGTTTTTTTTGTTTTTTTTTAATTGAAACGGACTGAACTAAAAGTGAGAATTTAATATATATATCTAGAGACAAGCTAAACCTAAGTTTTTTTTGTTTTTTTTTCTAATTGAAACGGACTGAACTAAAAGTGAGAATTTAATATATATATCTAGAGACAAGCTAAACCTGAGTGATTTTTTTTTTTGTTATATATTTTTTTTCCTGTTTGAAACAAACTGAACTAAAAGCGAGAAGTTAATCTGTATTTAAAGATAAGCTAAACCTAAGTGATATTTTTTTTTTGTTGAAACAAACTGAACTAAAAGTGAGAAGTTATCATATATCTAAAGACAAGCTAAACCTCTGTGATTTTTTTTTGATATATATTTTTTTTTGTTTTTTTTTTCTCTCCATTTTCAAAATCTGAACTAAAAGTAAAATACGACAAATAAATTTAGCATAAGAATACCTCAGACTAAAATAAGCTAAATCAAGAGGAAGGCAATTTAAATTAAATCAAAACTGATAAAAGTGAATAACTTATGAATCAAATGATGAATAACCGAGAATAGAGTTGAGACCTGAAAACTTTAAAGTGAGATAAGCCTAGCTTAGAATTGGGTAATGTTGAACACGAATATATAGTCTTGGTGACGACGTTGTGGCACACCGACACCACAGCGGGGCCGTTAGAAGAGGCCGGGTGTCGGGCGGCGGCATCAGCATCGACAACTGTGACCTCAACATCAGCAGCGTGACATCAACATCAGCAGCGTGACATCAACATCAGCAGCCGTGACATCAACATCAGCAGCAGTCCTTCGACATCGGCGCCCAACGATTTTTTTCTATTTTGTAAGACATTTGTATAAGAGAGAAAATAATCACAGGTATGTCAATATAATTTGATTTTCGTTCTTGGTCCTCTCCCTCCTCATTTCTTCCTTCCAGCCATGGGAGGTTTGTTGATTTAGTCTTCTTTTATTGGGACCTCCCCCAAAAATTTTGGGCCAAGGGGAGGTCATTTGGGTGGTTGGGGCTAGGCCATAAGGGGGGTTGTTTTATCATCTGAAACCCCCCGCCGGCGAGTCATTCACGGGCAGTGGCAGAGGTTCTGTCCGCCATGCCCTCTTCCCCCGTACCTTGTCGTTCTCTTCGATTCCTTCGCGCGAGATTTTTTTTTTTCGTTATAGGGACGTTCGTTCTGGTGGCGAAGTGTGGCCTATCGGCAAACCCCCCCACACTACCGCAAACGCTAGCCTGCCAGCTCGCGCAGCCACAAACCACCAGACGGGGTGCTTTAGCCGGGCCCCCGAGAACCACCCCTCATAACAAATATGGCGCCCAACGTGGGGCTATCCTATCCCCTCCCCTTGAAGCGGAAGGCTTCCAAATTTTCACTTACCTTTCCCTTTTTCCTTCGAGGCCCTATTGGCGACTCCCATGGCTGGAGTTGACCTGAGGCCTCTTGAGAATTACGGCAGCTGGCTTCTTCAGCCAGCCAGCCGTCTCGAGGTCTCGGGAAAACTTCATCCTAGGGATGAGCTGGTAGTGGGGGAGTCTTGTCGGCAGACCCTGTGGGTTCTGCGCGGCGGAGACTTCCGAGGTCCTCCCTGGAATTACAGGGGTTGGCAGTGTTGTGTGCCAGCTACCTGTCCGGGAGGATACCTTGGTCGTCCTCCGTCTCGCAGCCCCCATAGGTAAAGCTGATAAGGCTCCTTCCCTCACCGCTTCCCGTCCGGCGGGCCGAATGCTCGGTGGCCGGTGAGTGGCTCCCGGTTTAAATTTTTTGGTAGAGTAAATTTGTTCTCCCCATGGCTGGAGGAGTGAGAGGGAGGTGGACCAGAGAGGGTTTTTCTATTGTTATACTACGAATTGAAATAATTATATGAATTTTGATTGTGAAAGGGCATATTTGTATTGTATCGCCCTAAACATTTTTTTTTTTTTTTTGAACGGAACTATAATGATGTCCTGGGTTATTTGTGACTATCTCTATAGGTGATTAATATTCTTAACAAGTAATAGCGCAGCTTGGGAAAAGAGAATCATTTTTTTGATGTAAAACTTTCAGTTCTCTTTAAGATAAGAATTTCAGAAATTCCAAAAATTTAGCAAGAAATAGATAGGGCCAGGACACTCAATCACACAAATTATACTACAACTAGGAAATTGTAAAATTCTTTTGTGAACCTTTGGCACACCGGAGAAACATTTCACATCATTTCAAAATTTTTTTTTATTATTAATCATTTCTTTTGAATTTTTTTTTGCTGCCTATTCGGGCAAACAATTCTTTCCTCCTTCTTACTACGACAGTTCGTCTTACTTTCTATATTTACGAACTTCCTTTTGAAAAATGGCTGAGACAAATACGGGAGCGGCGCCCAAAAAATATAACACTCGTCAAACGGTACGCGAGACGATGGCTGAAACCCCGGCCACGATACGACCGACGCGCGAACCTATAATAGACAGGCCGTCGGAGGACGAACATGTCGACGCGAACGCGGCCGGCGAAAAGGAAAAATCGAGTCTGCGTGAGACTCTTGATGCAAGCCTGCGTTTTCGTGTAGCAGATCTAGTTCGAGCCGAACTGGAACGAATCGAACGCGAGAGACAAGACCGTTTAGCTGCGATGCAGACGCCGCGTACTCGCGTTTCTACCGTTGAACCGCCTCCACGTTTTTCTCGAATGACAAGGCAGCCGAATTTTGACCTAAGTCCCGTTACGGCTCCACCAAATATTGGACGTCCCGGACTTGATTCTTGTCCAGAACCGCCACCTAGGTACCCGTACCATCCGAGATCTCAATCTTTGAATGAGCAATGGCCTAGTAGTCCACTCCGGCATTGGAAGATCCAATACGACGGAGATAATTCCAAGCTTCATCTCGAAGAGTTCATTTTTCGTGTTGAGAATCTCACACGAGATACACTTCGAGGGCGTTTTGATCATTTGATCAGTAACTTTCACCTTTTGCTCGGAGACTCGGTAGGAAACTGGTACTGGACAATTCGCCGTTCAAATATAAATCTATCTTGGCAAGATTTGAAAAGTGCCCTTAGAGCTGACTGGGGAGAGCGCTCACGCGACGTCGACATAAAGCGACGGATGCTGGGCAGGCGGCAGCAGCGTGACGAGTCGTTCACGTCTTATTATCTGGACCTCGTCTCGCTAAGGAATAGACTCACCATCCCCATGCATGAGGCGGAGTTTGTGGAGATGGTGAGGGCAAATCTGCTTCCTTATATTCAGGAGCAGATTTGCCTTCACCGTGTCCACACCATTGCACAGTTGCGGGAAATGGTGACGGAGGTTCAAGTGACTCGGCAGCGGACGAGGAGTGCGCTGCTGCCGTCTGCTCACCGTCCGGCGAGAGTTGAGGAGACATATGCGTACGAAGACCTGCCCGAGTCTGCTCCAGAACCAATTATTATTGAGCCTATTGATGCTCTGTCGAAAATTCCTTCATCGGGCATTAAATGCTGGAGTTGTGACCAGGCTGGCCATTTTTATCAAGACTGTCCTTCAGAACCGACAGGGTTCTTTTGCTATGGCTGTGGGCGAAAAGGGGTTGTTAAACCTCGCTGCCCTAATTGCATTGCAAAAAATCAGCGTCGGGTCGGGAGCAACAACACCAGCCCCCGACCTCAACGACCGCTGGCGATTACGGCAGCCGAGACGACGACTACCCCTTCTCGCCCCCAGACATAACTAACCCCAGATTTAACCAAGTTTCACCTGACGTTCCCTTTTTATCTGATAAATCGAATCTTGTGGACGTTGATCCACCAATAATATCAGAAAATTCCCCTGATCTTAATATCGTATTTTCACCTTCTGTAGCGGAGCAGTTTCCGAATCCAAAAATTTCTATATTGAAGAGACCGAATGATCTTCCAACTCCAGCTCTCTTTCCGATTAAGCCATACCATCTTCGGCTTAAAGATTATAAAGCGGCTCGGGAACGTATTTTTGCTTCGGCTGTAAATTATCCAGAAGGCCAGGGAGAATTTTCTTTGAAATCCAGTAAGTTTTCCAAGTCCAGACGCTCCACCTTGCGTTTACGTGCGTTCTGGAAACGTATTAAAATGAATCGTCGAAAATTATCCTCAGCATTCGTCTCAGTTCCCAAAGATATAAGGCCCTATGCTCCAGTTAATATTCTAGGCCAGAACATCGTAGGCCTGCTAGACAGTGGTGCTAGCATTAGTATTTTGGGCAAAGGTTCTGAGAGTCTGTTGCAGGAAGCGGGTGCTAAATGGGTAAAGTACCGTTCTGCTATCGAGGTGGCCAACGGAGCTAGACCGGAAGTACACGGACACGTCGATTTGGAAGTTCTTTTCCGGGGTGAGACTAAAACCTTACGACTTTACGTTGTACCTAGTCTCACGCAAGAATTATACCTGGGAATTGATTTTTGGAGAGCTTTCAATGTGGCCCCGGACGTGCTCGGTCTAGTCTCTTCGTTGGACACCCCGATAGTAGCGAAGCCCACCCCTGCCGAACATATGCTACCTTCCGATTTACAGAGACGCCTTGAACGTACTAAATCACTTTTTCCATCGTATACGAATTTGGGCTTGGGAAAAACTCTTTTACTCGAACACGCCATAGACGTCGGGGAGGCTACACCCATCAAACAAAGGTTTTATCCGGTTTCTCCGGCAGTGCAAAAACTGATGGACGCTGAGCTGGAGCGAATGTTATCGCTGGGAGTGATAGAGGAGAGCCAGAGCCCTTGGAGCTCTCCAGTCGTTCTAGTAAGGAAGCCAGGCAAAGTCCGACTGTGTTTTGACGCCCGGAAGGTGAACTCCGTCACGAAAAAGGACGCGTATCCTTTGCCACAAATTGACGGTATTCTGAGTCGCCTTCCGCCGGCAAAGTACATCACCAGTCTGGACTTGAAGGACGCCTTTTGGCAAATTCCTCTAGAAAAGAGCTCAAGGGAGAAGACAGCATTTACAGTGCCTGGTCATCCCCTCTACCACTACACAGTGATGCCATTCGGTCTATGCAACGCTCCACAGACCATGTGCCGGTTGATGGATAAAGCTATTCCCTATGACCTTCGTGATAATGTATTGGTGTACCTCGACGATCTATTGGTTTTATCACAAGATTTTGATACTCATTTATCTCTTCTCGCCCGAGTGGCTGACTGTCTGAAGAGGGCGGGACTCACCATAAACGTGGAAAAGAGTAAGTTTTGCTTGAGAGAAACAAAATATCTTGGCTTTATTATTGGAGAAAATGGAATGCGTATGGATCCAGATAAGATATCTGCAATTGTTGAATACCCTGCTCCCAAAACCGTAAAACAAGTACGTCGATTCATGGGAATGGCAGGATGGTATCGTAGATTTATTCCTAACTTTGCTGATCTTTCTGGTCCAATAACAGATACGCTGAAGAAATCTAGTAAGTTCACTTGGACTGAAGAAGCCCAAATCGCGTTTGATAAACTTAAGCAGCTCTTAACTTCCGCTCCCGTTTTGGTGACTCCCGACTTCTCCAGACCGTTCGTCATTCAATGCGATGCGAGTACACAAGGTGTGGGTGGAGTCCTCCTGCAGATCGACAATGACGGCAACGAGAGACCTATCGCCTACGTGTCTCAGAAACTTAATTCAGCGCAGAGAAACTACTCGGTGACAGAACTGGAGTGTTTGGCTGCGATTATTAGTGTCAAAAAATTTCGTCCATACATCGAGCTTATGCCTTTTAAGATTATCACCGATCATGCGAGTTTAAAATGGCTAATGTCACAAAAAGATCTGAGTGGCAGACTGGCGAGGTGGAGTCTGAAGCTTCAGCGCTACGACTTCTCCATCGAGCACCGCAAGGGGAGCTTGAACGTGGTGCCAGATGCGTTATCGCGGGTGGAGTGTGACGCGCTGTCAGCTCCGGAAAACTTCGGGCCTGAGGTCGATCTCAGCTCTCCACATTTCGCCTCGGCGGAATATGTAGAGCTGGGACGACAAGCCGAAGAAAACCGGGCCAAATTTCCGGATCTGATGGTGCGTGACAGCTTCATTTACGTGCGCACTGTCCCACGTTCTGGTGACCCGGTGCAAGAGGACGAAGCGTGGAAGCTTTGGATTCCTCCTGGCCTAGTCACAGACGTAATCTCCCGAGCTCATGACCCTCCACTATCTTCTCATGGTGGTGTCGGTAAAACCCTTGAGCGAATTCGTCGTTATTTCTATTGGCCACGCATGGCAGCCGATGTTCGATCGTATGTTCTCTCGTGTGACACTTGTAAGGAAACCAAAGCGCCAAATACAACACTCCGACCACCGATAGTTACTCAACCTATAGCTGAAAGACCGTGGCAAAGAATTTATATTGATCTCTTAGGCCCATACCCTCGCACTAAATCTGGCAATGTCTGCATTCTTATCGTTTTAGACCACCTCTCGAAGTTCCCTCTATTAAAACCCCTACGTAAAGCTACGACGTCTCAGATCTGTACCTTCGTCGAAGAAGAAATTTTTCACATGTTTGGTGTTCCCGAAACAATTGTTACCGATAACGGTACTCAATTCCGTTCCGCACAACTCGCTAAACTTCTGGAACGCTATGGAGTCCAACACATGCGCACGGCACTCTACTCTCCTCAGGCAAATGCGTCCGAGCGAGTAAATAGATCTATCTTGGCCGGTATTCGCGCATATATCAAAGATGAACATCAAAAGTGGGATGAAAACCTCAGTAGTATTGCCAGCTCACTTCGGAGCTCCATCCATCAGGCAACAGGCTTTCCTCCATACAAGATATTGTTCGGACTCCAGATGATTACTCACGCGTCCAGCTACGAGTTGTTGCGCCGCCTTCAAACAATTGATGAACCACTAAACGTTGATACTTCTGATAAACTTAAACTCATTCGAGCTAAGGCTCAGGAAAATTTAAAGAAGGCTTTCGACCAAGGTGCAAAGACATACAATCTGAGGACAAAACCCGTAGAATTCAACGTAGGCGAAGAAGTTTATCGTCGCAACTTCCAACTGAGTAACTTCGAGAAGCAGACAAGTGCAAAGTTAAGTCGTAAATTCCTAAAATGCAGAATCAGGGCAAGAAAGGGCAATGCCTTATACGAATTAGAAGATCTTCAGGGTAAACTCATCGGAACGTTCCACGCCAAGGATATCAAGAGGTGAAGTTGTTAATAATATTTTCTTTTGGTCGTTAAATAATTTTTGCATATGCTCGAGGCAATCCTTGAGATATGCTTTAGCATTTAAATATTGTCTATTTTACTGTTGGTCGGATCCTTATCGGGATATTTATTGAGTTTAGCTCAATGTCTCAGTTTAATTTCGGTCGCCCTAATAAGGCATCCGACCAGCTTAACTGGTACCTGGTTGTCCTTTCAAGCCGCCTCTGCTCGGTTATGCGGTGGGCATACCCTTTTACCCCCTTTCCTTCCACATCCTAGTTAGAGTTCCCATTCCTTAACCCGATCCCATCCTCCTTTTAACTAATTTTCAACTTTTCTCCCTCACTCTCTTATCTCCAGAGGTCCTGCCTGGAATTCTCATGGTCGAGGTTGCCTCGAGGCCTCTTGAGAATTACGAGAGCTGGCTTCTTCAGCTAGCTACTCGTCTCGAGGTCTCGGGCTCCCTCTTCCCTGGGAAGTACAGGCAGGGAGGGGCTTTGCTTGCCCGCACCGCGGGACCGGCGCTCCGGAGACGTCCGGAGAGCTCCCTGGAATTACAGGAGTTGGCTGCAATTAGAGCCAACTACCTGTCCGGGAGATTTCTTCGGTCGTCGTCCGTCGCTAAGGTCTCGTGGGGTGGGTCAGTACGGCTTCCTTTTCCTCGAAGAGTGTTTTCTTCCCATACGGTGTCACTGAAGCTTAGGCTTCAGTTATTCCGCTTTCATTCGATTTTCTCCTTTTTTTTATAACTTCCCCAAGACATTACATCATAATCAATTTTTTTCAGGTATCTTCATCAGACTTGTCAATCTTGTTCGAGTATCTTCTTTGAATTCCCCAAAGTACTCCACTCACATCTTCATCTGGAACAGTTCCAGATTTAACTTAGGTCGTATAAATCTTAAGTCATTATCTCTTCGATATTCTCCTGAAGGACTGATATTTTTATGCTCAAAAAATCTGCACCAAACACTAATGACGAAGCTTAACACGCTTTAAAGGACCTTTGAATATAGAAGTTATCCGCAAGAGACCCTCCAGAAACTCATCAATTGGCGTTTTACCTTCTTAAACACTCAACGATATTTTGCAGCTTCCCGTCTTGATTTGGTCTAAGTCCTTACTTAACTTGTATAGACCTTAATTCTTTATCTCGTCACCACCTCTTGATCTCCTTGGCCGTGACATCTTTGTATACATATCTGCGTTACATCACACCATCTTACGTGTCGATCTGCGGTTGGCTCTACCAACTACCACACCATCTTTACATCTGTCTTTTAGAGCGTCAGCGTCTCTCCTCAGCAGCAATCACGAGCGCACACTGGTTCTTCGTTTTATATACATACACCCTATCCCCTCTCAATTTTTGCCCTCTCCCATTTTCTCATCACCCCTTACATTATAACGTCTTAACGTTACCTGTACTGGGAGCTCCTGTACTCCAATGCTTCCTTCCTTTGTTTGAAAGACTGCACGTCAAGGGATCTGACAGGGGATTTCCTTCCCGTAGGATAAGTTTTCGACACACACAATTTCACAACAGCCCCCACCTCTGGACTCCCGTGAACAGCAGCGCCATATCGTTGGAGTCTGGAGGCAATTGCGGATTCGCGAAGCGGATGTTCATCTTGGGACTGGGATGACCGCGGGGGTTGGTTTACAGCCACTTCTAATTTTTGTGTTTTTTTGTCTCATTGATTGAACACCCTAAACCCATCCCCACGATCAGGGTTGGCCCGGGGCAGGATCAGCAACTCCTTCTCACTGTCGGGAAGGCCTGCCTCTCATTAGGGCTGGTCTTCTCTGCCAGTGGGAATGAGTGGTCGAGTCAGTGCTGAATCTACCTGACCTCTCATTAGGGTCAGGGAAGTTCAGTACTGACATCTGGCCAGCTGATTCAGCCTGGGGCTAGTCTTGAGCGTGGGTCGAGCCACAGGTTGGGCACCGCTCAGGTTTTTTTTTACATCGTTTGATTTGTTCCCCACGGGCTGGGCTGGCCCGGGATGGGTTAGCAGCTCCTTATCACTGTCAGGGAAGCCCGCCTCTCATTAGGGCTGGTTTCCTCTGCCAGTGAGAGGGAGTGGTTGAGTCGGCTCTGGACCAACTGACCTCTCATCAGGGTCCAGGGAAGTCCAGGGTTGATTTTAGCCGGCTAGCTCAGTCTCGGGTTAGACTCAGTCGTGGGTCGAACACGTTAGGGCTATCGTCAGAGCCCCAACCATTTTTCAGCTCCGTTGCCCTCGGGAACGAGTTCAACGTAGCTGCCCTGTTGTGGTCGGGGCCGAAAACATTATGCGGCAAAATTATTTCGCCTCCGCCTATGTGCGAGCGCCTGGCGGGCCCCCATAATTTCGTCCGAAAATTGACGGCGCTCAGGCGCGAATTGCCGCTGCTTAACGGCTCGGCCGGCTGGTCGCGCCGCCCATCGAGCGCTCGGAGGCCACAAATTGGAATTTTTAACTTAAAATATTTCCACTTTGTGGCCGCCGAATGTTCTAGAGGCGCCCGCGGCCCGCTGGTCGAGTCCTCGGCGGCGGCATCAGCGAAGGAAAGTGCCGGTGCGGCTCTCCCACACATCTGCTGCCTGCCCGTCGGCAGCCGGCGCGGCGGATGTGTGAGTGGGTTGCACCGGGACTTCGGGTGGCGTGATCGGCGCGCGGTAGCTGGCGAAGGAGCTCGAGGAGCGTGCCTCGGGGAGTCGGTGAACAATTTTGGAGGCGAGCGTACGGTTTCGGTCGAACTAGAAGAAACGAAAAATTTTTGTATAAAGAAAATAATGACTCGAACGCGAAAATTAAGAAAAAAATAAAGAAGTGATTAAAAAAGAAATAAGGACTCGGACGCGTAAATTAATAAAACAAGAGTGTGATTTTGGCTTTTGAAGAGGCAGGAATTAGTTTTGAGCGGACAAGTTTGGAAATCAAGTTAATGTTTTAAAATAGAAGTCGGATTCTTTGGTGATCATAATTAAGAAAAGACAATTAGACGGATAATCACGCGAGTCGCCTATCAAGAAAAAAAGAAAAACAATTTTTTTAAATAAATGATATGTTGAAAAAAAAAAAAAAAGGAAAAAACAAGAAAAAAAAAAAAGAAGAATCGGGAACTAAAGCAAAGCGCGAACGCGAAGATTTTTTTTTAGAAGTTGCTGGAAAGACCGTGGCCGAGAAGGATACCGAGCGAAGTCGTCTCCTATAAATTAAGTGGTTCCCTAAGTGGGTTTTTTTTTTTGAAAAAAAAAAAAAAAAAGGGGGTGCTAAAATAGCCATTAGTGATTTAGGGATACGTTTTATTAATTCAATTATCGAATTGAAGTGCATTTAGCCAGAAAAGACAGTGAGACGGTTTTCTTTCGAACCGGTGGCCAGAAACAAAAGGAAGTAGAGAGGAGGAAGGATTGTGTAGAATTGTTTTTGGTTTTTTTTGATTGTGTCCCCGTCCGCGGTGCCAGTAGGTGTTAGACAAAGCTAAATACCGACCACTTGATTCTTTTGTCCCAATGGTGGCACGGATCAGTCCTGAAAACTTCATGTAAATTAAAAAACAGTCGAATCCTAAGCGAGGTTTTTTTTTGAAAGATAAGTTAACCCTAAGTGAATTTCCTATTTAAAGACAAGCTAAACCTAAGTTTTTTTTGTTTTTTTTTAATTGAAACGGACTGAACTAAAAGTGAGAATTTAATATATATATCTAGAGACAAGCTAAACCTAAGTTTTTTTTGTTTTTTTTTCTAATTGAAACGGACTGAACTAAAAGTGAGAATTTAATATATATATCTAGAGACAAGCTAAACCTGAGTGATTTTTTTTTTTGTTATATATTTTTTTTCCTGTTTGAAACAAACTGAACTAAAAGCGAGAAGTTAATCTGTATTTAAAGATAAGCTAAACCTAAGTGATATTTTTTTTTTGTTGAAACAAACTGAACTAAAAGTGAGAAGTTATCATATATCTAAAGACAAGCTAAACCTCTGTGATTTTTTTTTGATATATATTTTTTTTTGTTTTTTTTTTCTCTCCATTTTCAAAATCTGAACTAAAAGTAAAATACGACAAATAAATTTAGCATAAGAATACCTCAGACTAAAATAAGCTAAATCAAGAGGAAGGCAATTTAAATTAAATCAAAACTGATAAAAGTGAATAACTTATGAATCAAATGATGAATAACCGAGAATAGAGTTGAGACCTGAAAACTTTAAAGTGAGATAAGCCTAGCTTAGAATTGGGTAATGTTGAACACGAATATATAGTCTTGGTGACGACGTTGTGGCACACCGACACCACAGCGGGGCCGTTAGAAGAGGCCGGGTGTCGGGCGGCGGCATCAGCATCGACAACTGTGACCTCAACATCAGCAGCGTGACATCAACATCAGCAGCGTGACATCAACATCAGCAGCCGTGACATCAACATCAGCAGCAGTCCTTCGACATCGGCGCCCAACGATTTTTTTCTATTTTGTAAGACATTTGTATAAGAGAGAAAATAATCACAGGTATGTCAATATAATTTGATTTTCGTTCTTGGTCCTCTCCCTCCTCATTTCTTCCTTCCAGCCATGGGAGGTTTGTTGATTTAGTCTTCTTTTATTGGGACCTCCCCCAAAAATTTTGGGCCAAGGGGAGGTCATTTGGGTGGTTGGGGCTAGGCCATAAGGGGGGTTGTTTTATCATCTGAAACCCCCCGCCGGCGAGTCATTCACGGGCAGTGGCAGAGGTTCTGTCCGCCATGCCCTCTTCCCCCGTACCTTGTCGTTCTCTTCGATTCCTTCGCGCGAGATTTTTTTTTTTCGTTATAGGGACGTTCGTTCTGGTGGCGAAGTGTGGCCTATCGGCAAACCCCCCCACACTACCGCAAACGCTAGCCTGCCAGCTCGCGCAGCCACAAACCACCAGACGGGGTGCTTTAGCCGGGCCCCCGAGAACCACCCCTCATAACAACGTTAGGAAGCTTATCCATAGCGTGAACTGAATGAAGAAAACGCAGCTATTCTACGAGAGGCGCTTGTATTAGTTTTTCGCCTTTTATAGGTTGGCAGCATAAAGAATTGACAATTGACGCTTAGGCAAATTCAAAGTGAAGTTTTACAATGACCGATGAAGTACCTAATATAAAGTAAGTGATGTGAAATAAAAAGTGAGTGCCTCCTGGGATTAAATGTTTTTAATTTTAGAGTTCCTGGATCAAGATGAGTGTCGAGCAATGCTGAAACAAAAGCTTTTAGCATGCTATGCTGCTAGGAAAGCAGAATTTGAACATTCGAGGCGGAAAAAAGTTGCAATGCAAAATGTATTAAAGGACTTGGTATCCTAGATTATGCTTGTAAGTTGAAAAAGCTTTAATAAGTAAAAAATGTATGACAAATTAAGATGTAGAAACTCCAGCGAGTCCAGCGAGCCTACAAAAGCGGAAAAGATGGGAATATGCTGACAGGCGGGAGTCCAGTAGTTGTTCCTTTGAGGAAAAAAGGGATAATATGTTTGGTGCTCAGCCAAATATATCAAATTCCCACACTCTCAATTTAAACGGTGAACCAATTGTTGCTCTACTCGCAACAGATAAATCAGTACTCAGTCAGTACCAACCCTTTCTCCTTCATCATCAATTTAATTTCTGTCCTCCTAATAACCATCCCCAACATCTTCATTTACGCGCAATCCAACCCCATCAACTTCCATTCTTTCTTCACAGTCGCCATCCCCATCCTCATCTCCATTCCCTACATCCCAACGTCCAGCCAAAAGATTATCCAAAAGCAATTGCTATACTGAAAAAAACTAAATATCTAAAACGAAAGGAGGAAATGAGGGAAAAATACTTTGAATGTGCGGAAAAAGCTCAGGAAGAGCATTTGGAGTCATTAAGAGGCAAGCTCCACTATTTCCCACTAGTTCTAGGAACTACTTCTATTGGACAGTTTGAGAGGACATTAAATGAAAAACCAAACAGTCTAATTAACTTGATAACTTTAATTCCTCTAACACACAAAATGGCAGTCATCGGCTTGGATGAGAACTTGAGAAGAAGTGTATTACGCAATCTTGCATCATCCTTCGCATTCTTGCATCATCCTTTCGTTGTCCTTAGTTTCTCTCGTACGAGCTCAGCGCCTCCGGTAGTTCGACGAGTAAGCCGAAGATTCGGGCTGCCACAAGCATTTAGAAGTTCTACTTCAGAGTACTGTCAAGGCAAAACTTAGTCTATTATTAGCTGTTATGAACCTTGTTTATTATTTAATCTTAGAGGACTTGAAATAAAACTCTAATAATGAAATTCACTTGATAATATTTATTTTTACTTTTATCACAAAATATGGCAGTCACCAGCTTGGGCGAGAACATGAGGAGAAGTGCATTTCACAATAATGCATCATCCTCTCGTTGACATAATCTCTCTCCTTCGATCCCAGCGCCTCTAGTCGTTCGACGCGCAAGCCGAGGATTCGGGCTGCCACAAGCATGTAGTGCCTAAGGCCATCTAGTTTTTGAATTAAATAGGAAAGCAGAAGCAAGAAGTACGAGAATCTCGCTTAAGACCAAATGAAACTTACGGCACTTCAATTCTCGCTGAAAAGTTTATTGTAAAACTTAATTATAGTTTTGTAGTAAAATAAAGTAGAGTGAGTTATAAACACTTAACTTTTAATCCGCCTCAACGACTATAAATTGGTGACCCCGACGCCTCTTATGGATAATTTTACACGCAAGGATTCAGCGACGCCTGTAGATTTGTTCTTAAAGTGGAAACAACCAAAAAATAAAAAAAAATAGTGCGTGGAGTCCCTCCGCGCGGAAGAAGTGAAACTTCGTAATGTGGAAATGAAAATAGGAAGGGGTAGAAATTGATTTTTAGTGAACTCATATTGTTTCTTTAAGACAAACTTTATTAACATTGCTTACAATTCACAATTGATCGCATCTTTTAATTATAATTTTCGAGTGGAGTACGTATTTCAGCTAATTTCACGACGCTCACACTGTTTACTTCGCTGCATAGCAAGAATACCACGCGCATGTGCTGATCTACCGACTCACTCTCTTTCTCTCTCCTACTTTCTACCTTTGTGTATCTTTCTTTCTCTCTCCCTCTTGCGTTGGAATATTGGACGCTACTCGTTGCTAACGCTCGCGCTGGCTTGTAACAGGTATACTACGCGCATGCGTTCGAGTGCCACGCATTCACTCTCGCTCTGTCTCTTTCTATTCCCCCTCCCCAGGAGCGTTGAACGTTTAACGCCACAGTGCTTTCATACCCCCTCCATGGTAGCGTTAAACGTTTAACGCAACCTTGTTGGAAGTCGCATTAGAAGTTTCACTTCAATATAGAAAAAATAATGAAGCATGGTCTTAGAAGGCGCATTCATTCGTTGTCGCTCCTGGCTACGCAATTTTCCAGTAAAAAAGGAGTCACATTTGTTGCTCTCCAACGGAATATCCACCAGCCAGTGACACTAAGTGCTCATAAAATTTCGACGGAGCTCTAAGCTGGAAGAAACAGGACCACTAACACCAGTGGGAGTAGCAGCCGGCAGGAACAAAGCACTTAACGAGCCGACAACTTAAAGAGTTAATGTTTGCGCCAACAGCCAACTCTCCCAGCGTCGTAACAACTCCATCGAACAGGACAGAGAGCATCGAGTGGCCAAGCAGCAGCAAACGACCACAACCCAGCGGAGAGGTCATAACCTCAATCGACGACAAAAATTTGCCTCAGACAAACGAACAACCCCAGAAGGCTACTGGAAGTTGAAGTCGAAACCATCAGCAGGAACAGTAAGGCCACCGCAATTGCTAGAAGGACTACGGTATCTCAGCATTTCTACTTTTTTTAATATTCTTTATAATTTGTAAATTTAGGTAATTCCAAAATAAAGTTCAAAGTTCCTTTTGGACGTATTATTGTAAGGACAAGTGACACGCGAGAATTTCTCCTTAGTACCCCGCAGATTAAATACGAAATAGTATCGCGAGGAAACTCATTGCCTCTGCCACCTTTATTTTTTTATTACTATGATATTTTTTTTCCTGTCGGTTAAAAAAAAACCGAGAACATGCAAGAAAACACTCCGGGGGAGAACGCCCGCGTGGAATATGCGAACAAAATAGCCAATATCAAGTTTCCATAATTTTGAGGGAATGCTCCTGCAGCCAGCTTTATCGCGGTAGAAGCGCAATTTACAGTTCGCAGCATTAAAAAATATGCTACAAAGTGCGTGCACGTTATTTCCGCACTCCCTGTCAAGGCTATCAATAATATTATCGGCATATTAAATAAACCGCCTGACGGGGACAAATATGAGTATTTAAAACAGACGTTGACCAAACGGCATTCATTGTCCGAACAACGTCGCTTAGAACAACTTTTATCAGCTGAAGACTTAGGAGACCGTAGGCCCTCCGATCTCTACCATCATATGCAAACCGTGGCAGGGCAAATCGATACTATCGGGGATAATATGATTGAATCTTTTTAGGAAAGAAAATTTCATGAAACGATTACAGTACCTCTGGTAGTCGTTGCGGATCAAAAATTCGAAAAAAACTCGAGTTGCGGACAAAGTATGGGAAGTCTCCCAGAACTTAGGGAAGCTAAGCAAGAGATAAGTGAGCTTTAAAAGTCGGTCCGGAATTTTTCCACTAATAGACGAGAAAAGTCTCCTTATGGGAAGCGGGGAAATCGAGCGCGAGGTAATAGTCGAAACAAAGCTGATAGGGCATGCTGGCACCATCGAAAGTACGGTGCCAAGACTAAAAAATGTATCGAACCCTGTAACTACAAGTCAACACAAATTCAAATTTCATAGCTAGAAAAACCAATGGTTGCGGCGTCTAACCATCGGATAAAATTTCCCGCCGGCTATTCCTCCGTTGCTGGAATAACCAATTTCGATTCTTATTGATACAGGTGTAGACATCTCTGTAATCTCTCTCGCTTACTTTCCCACGGCTTGTTCAATAATCCAGGGGTAAGACCTCTCAGCTGCCAATGGAACCCCGATTAAGACTTTCGGAACTAAACTACTAAAAATTAATTTCAGTTTAAGGCGCCCTTTCGTATTTCTTTTTATACTAGCAGCTGTTACTAGACTTAAAAACACGACCTCATGGTCTACTTAAAACGCGGTCTGACAACGAGCGGCATTTTTACTAATTCAGCTACTCCTACTCCAAAAATTCGGGCCATAGAGGACGAATACGGTAAGCTCATGAGAAAATGTCCATCATTAATAGATACGCCTGATTACTCTTTGCAAATAACGCACGACGTGGTTTATTATGTCACTTACCCTTTGCTCGTCCAAGATGTGTGGATCCTGTCAAGCATGAAATCGCATATACCGAATTAATTACATATAACAAACCGGTATGTGCCGGGCGTAATTGTCATCCGCGAGCTCACTCTCTTCATATGGTACAAAAGAGAGACCCTAATGACTGGAGACCGTGCGGGGACTACCGGCGACTAAACGCGGTAACAGTGGCAGATCGGTACCTAATCCCGCACATTCAAATTTTCAGTTTGAAGTTGCGAGAAGGCAGAGTATTTCCAAAGTGGACCTAGTCAGGGCGTACCACCATACTCCGGTCGCTCAGGAAGACGTATACAAAACGGTAATTACTATACTTTTCGGGATGTTTGAGTTTACTCGCATGCCCTTTGGCCTTAGGAATGCAGCTCAAACGTTCCAGAGGTTTATGAATAGAGTCACTCAAGGTCTAGATTTCGTGTTCGTTTACATTGAAGACATACTCGTCACAATCAGGGACCACGACGAGCATAAACACCATCTAGAGCAACTATTCCATAGACTCATAGAATTTGGCCTCAAAATAAAACCCGCGAAATGCGGTTTTGGGGCCCTCGAAATAGATTTTCTGAGTCACCGAATCACAAAGGATGGTATTCTCCCAGCAGAAGACAGAGTCAAAACTATTAGGGACTTTCCCACTCTGCAATTAATTCGGCAGGTGCAACGTTTCGTAATATTATTACCGCCGATTCATTCGGAGGTTGGTTGAAAGATTAGCCCGCATAAACAGTCACCTAGCTACGTTAGTGAGTCAGAAAGCAAATCCCGCAAAGAATTATACTTGGCCAGAAATATGCCAAAATGTCTTTCACCCCCTCCCCCCATTCCAATTTCGGCAATTGCGGTTGACGGTCGTACATATTCTAAGTTCATCCGGTAGGATCCATTGACCGTGAATGGGAAAAAAATTCCCTTCAGAGAACTATCATGTCGCGGTCAAAGACTATCCAGAACTAGATAGTATTTGGTCGCGGTGCCCTTGGGGCTGTAGAAATGTCGCGTGCGGTGTGGCATTTTGATGTCGTTGTCGAAAAATAGCTCGGGAAAGCGGTAGAGAAGTGGGCAGAGAAAATGAAAGAGAGTTCTTAAAGTTTAAGTCGTGCCTTTATTCTTAGAAGTTTACAGCCAACTGGCTCATGCGCCAGGATGCAAGATTACAGGAAAGCCAACTGCGTAGGTTCAATGGAGTGATGGTGGTTGGCGGGAGTATTTGAATTCAAATTTTGGGCTGAGTATTTTTAACACCCTCCGGGCGGCCAGCTACACTTGAAGACAGCTCCAAAGGGTAAAGTAGTTGGACTGGTCTTCTCATCCTAGAGCCATCGTAGAAGCGCACTTCGCAAGACCTGATTTCCCCATCTCGTCCTGGGTAAACTCGTTCGATAACAGCCAATTTCCAGAGGACCCTGGGAACTCGTTGGTCATGCACCAGCACAACTTCGCCCTCCTGTAAATTAGATCCAGCAGAGTTCCCTTTGCCATGGTGCAAGGATCGTAATAGTTGGACGTATTCCAACCGCCAGCGCTTCCAAAAGAAGCTTATCAGTTTCAAACGCAATTTCCAGATGTTTCTAAAATCTCCACCACTCGAAGACTCGGGTCCGTTAAAATCGTTGAACGAAACATCGGGAATAGTCGCCTGTAGAAAGTTTGAAGGCGTCAAAGGTGTCAGATCTAAGGGATCATCAGCTATATAGGTCAAGGGCCGATTATTTATTACCGCCTCTACTTCAGTTAATAACGTTTGAAGCTCCTCCACTGAAAGGATCGTCCGTTGTATGGTTAATTTTAGTACATTTTTGATGCTGCGGATTAAACGCTCCCAAAATCCGCCCCACCAGGGAGCTCGCTCCACAATAAACTCCCAAGACACGCCTTGATTAGTGGCGAATCCTTGGATCTCTTCTGCATAGATAACGTTAGCAAGCTCGCGTAACTCTTTTGACGATCGTTGAAATGTGCGAGCATTATCCGAAATAATCTTCTTCGGCAATCCTCTTCTGGCGAAAAAGCGCCTCAAAGCTAATACACAACTGTGTACGGTTAAGTTAGGCACAAGCTCTAGGTGCACCGCTCGTATAGTTGAACATGTTAGAAGCATAACGTAAACCTTTTTTGTGCTGTCGCCTTCGGTTGACGTTCTCACGTATAGGGGACCAGCGAAATCAATTCCTGTAGTCTGGAATGGCCTCGAAGAAATCAGTCTGCTTCTTGGCAAAGGTGCAAAGGGCTGATCGGCGGGCTTTCCAAATAGTCTTCGGCAAACCCTACATTCCCGAACTATATTTTTGATCAACTGGCGAGCGCATGGCACCCAGAACTTTTCTCTGAGTCTACACAAAACGGTGTTAACGCCTCCATGTAGAGTTCTCTGATGAATATCGACAACGATCAGTCTTGTTAGATGCGCAGATTTCGGCAAAATAATAGGAAAGGCAGATTCGTAACTAATGTCCATTAAACGAAGACGACTTCCTAGTCGTATTATGTTATCAGGATCTAATTGAGGATTGAGAGTCAAAATCTTTGAATTCGCTGGTACTGTCGTTCCTCTTTGGAGAGCTGTCAGCTCTGCTCCGTAATATTCCTGCTGAATAAGTGCTATCCAGTATTTTTCAGCAGTGATTAGTGGTTAGTGGTTATAGGCACCTTACGCACGTTTCTTGCGAATCGTTGAATGTATGCTGTAACCCTCAAGAGGCGAGTATGCGAGCTGAAATCAGTCAGATTCATTACCGCTGCATTATTATGATTGGTCCGCCCCTCCGGAGATTGTAGCTGAGATGTAGTAAGAGATGAGCTTTCCAGATTGCAGCTTTCAATCTTGTCCATAGGCCAGTCTTTCATATCCCTCAATAGCCAAGCGGGTCCGCTAAGCCAATCTTCTGAACATGCAGGCCGTTTTCCGAAGGCACCCTTGGTAAGAAAATCCGCAGGGTTCAGCTCGCCAGGGCAGTGCCTCCAGTCACTAATTGGTCCATATTTCCTAATTTCGTTGACCCTTTTCGATGTATAAGCGTCCCAACGTCTTACGTCTCCACTTATCCAATGGTATGTGATTTTAGAGTCGGTCCACAAGAAGATTCCTTCATAGTTTAGATCCACAGTAGTAGTGAGATAATTTCGTAATCGAGCTCCTATTAGCGCCGCCGTAAGCTCGAGCATAGGAAGAGTTGATTGCTTGCCTGTCTTCTCTTTCAAGGGGGCTATGCGATTCTTGGCACACAAGAAATTTAGCGACACTGAGTTATTGAGCTGCGTTCTTAGATATGCCACTACACCGTAGGCAGCTGGACTGGCATCTGCAAATAAATGAAGCTGATAAGAGCAGATCTCCGACTCACTCGTTATGCATCGTGGAAGCACTACGTCCAGCGTCTAGCAATTTAAATGCTTCACAACATTTTTTCCAAACTCCGCTAAATTCAGCAGGCAAAGCTGTATCCCAGGGCAACTTTAGTCGCCAAATTTCTTGGAATAATATTTTAAGTTTGACGACAAAGGGGCCCAACATACCTAATGGATCGAATATACGAGCCAGTAATTGCAAAATGTTTCTTTTGGTGACGCTGGCGCCTATGGTGGCGATAAATTCCTCTGCTGGCTTAAGATCAACGGCCAGCTCGTTCGGAAGGCAATACCACACGGTGCCAAGAACCTTTTGATGGGCAGGAGGAGAATTATAATCTTTGGTTATTTTAGCCCTAAGACCCGCGTCATTCGAATTCCACTTTCTGAGGTTCATCGAAGCTCTCGCCATAATAGAATAAGTGCTATTATATACCTCCTCAGCGAATTTCGTGTCTTTAACGCTCAGAACTAAGTCGTCCATATAAAACGATTCCTGTAGCAGTTTGCATAGCTTAGGATATTCGGAACTTTCGGCGTCAAAAAGCTTCTTTAAGACAGCCCCTAAAAGGAAGGGACTGCATTTAACACCAAATGTGACTCTGGCCATTCTATACTCTTGAAGACTTGGCAGATTTTCCATGGACTGCAACGGTTTTGAAAACCAAAAGAATCGGTGAACATCTCGGTCGTAAGGAGACAGCGAAATTTGTAGAAAAGCCTTTTCTACGTTTGCGACTAAAGCAATCCGTGGCGCCCTAAACTTTAGTAAAACTGTCAGGATACTCGGCAGTAAGTTTGGACCGGCATCTAAATGATCGTTAAGGGAAGCGTAGCCAGTCGCCCGAGCCGACGCGTCGAAAACTATTCGCAGCTTAGTGGTGTCTTTATCTTCTCTATAAACGGGCCTATGAGGCAGGTAATAGACTCGGTTTGCTGGCACTGGCATATCTTCCGCGTGTTCGGCAACCTTTGACGAAAACAACTCCTGCATAGCCCTATCGTACTCTATTAGGTCTTGAGGCTGTCGAGACAACCTTTTAATTAAGTTTCGAAACCGCTGAAGAGCTCCGTCGCGATAATTATCTAGAGGCTCATCAGTTTTATTCCATAGAAGCGATACCTCATATCGCCCTTCTACTTTTCTCACATATCGGTCAATATCTACGCTAGTCATTTTAGGAAATGGAGTTGAAATACCTATTGTTTCGAGGTCCCACATCTTCTCAACGTCCGCAACAAAGCTGTCTTCCCAAGAGGACGGGAGACACATGGATGCTGCATCCAGGTACGCACTGGAATCACTGCATTCAGGGCCCTGTATAGCCCATCCAAATTTAGTGTGCACCGCTGTCAATTCCGGCGTTAATCATTGGATGTCTCCAGAAACTACTCTCCAGTACCAATCGGATCCTATTAGTATAGAGATGCCGCTTTCGGGCTGTCCGCATTCTCGAGAATCCGCCAATGATAAGTTAGAAATCTCTGGAATGTTTAAATCAGGTATAGGTAGGGTATCTAAACCAATCTCTGGAACAACAACAGCCGTTATGCCTACCATTTGATGATTATCACGTATATTCCGTAAATATACCTTTACACGATTACAGACCTGAGCAGGAACCGAACCAGATGTCCCGAAAGGTAAAATTCTAATCTGGACTCGATCAAGAATTGGAAGCTCCAATCTTTGAGCCACGCTTTCCCTTATGTAGAACCGCTGACTGCCGCTATCGATGACGATTCTCAGCAGAAGCGAAGACTCAGCCCCATCTGATGAGGGCGAAGCGAAAACACATGCTGTTTGAAGGAATACGTTTGAAAAAAAAATAGATAATAGTTTAAAAAACTAAAAAACACGCTTTTAGCACGCACTAAAAATTACAAAATATCGTCAGGGAAATAAGACAGCTTTCTCCATGCTTACTTCACTGAAAAATGTAGTTTCTCATCTCATATCTTGGGGAGGCCGCCATATTGGATTTGTAATGATGTTTCTTAGCTAGTCATGTATTGTCATCAGAACTCAGAGCGTGTGCAAAATTTCATCCTAATCGAAGACCGGGAAGTGGGTCAAATTAACATTCCAAGATTTTCTTACATACATAGTTAGTTACAAGTGAAGCTAATATAAAGCGTGTAATGAACATTGGGCGAGCAAAGATTAGTCGCCGATGTTGCGTTTAAGGCCTTTCCTTGAACCGATTGCTTTCGAGAAAAATCTGGATCACACATAGACGTCGCATGCCGACCCTTTACATTTGCCGCACCGCAAAAACTTCATTGAGCAACTTTTCGATGTGTGACCTTTCTTGGTGCACTTGTAACACCGCCGATCCTTCTTTAATATTTCTTTCCGTTCTGCCAATGTTTGATTACCGTCGCAGCGATCCGAAAAATGGCTGCAGGATTTGCAAAAAATGCAGAATCTCTTAGTACTTTCAGAGGGTACCACAAGCCCGGCCGCGGTTTTCACCAATTTCGCGCTCGGAACCGTTGATTTTCCCGAATTCGTTGTGCACACCGCGGCTCTTTCTAGAGATTCAACTTCCCGTTTAATAAATTTCAGCAAGCCTTTGACGCCGCTGTCAATGTCTAAGGAAAAACTGGAGGAAGAAACGATAGATTCATTTGAGTCATCACGATCGCTGTCATCGGCACCAATTTCCTTGACATTTAGGTTACACATTTTATGATATTCTATGCGCAGGTCCGAGGGTAAACACTGGAGCAGCAAAGTTTTTAGCATCACGTAATAATTACTAGATGAAACACCGAGAGTGGTCAGCGTTCTCGAGTTCGTCACAACGGTATTATACAACTTCCGTAACCCGACCGAATCGTGACGAGAAGTAACGGGCGTTAAGCACATCAACTGCTGCATGTGTTTATCTATCAATCGCTCAGTGTTGCCAAATTCCTCTTGTAGTAGCCCTATTGCCGCATCATAGCAGGCTCCGGTTGAAGGGAATCCCGATATTGCTACAGCCGCCTTACCATGTATAGCATTCTTTAAATAGCTGAACTTATCGCTCGCGCTCAACTTTCCGTTATCGTGTATGAGCAACTTAAATTGGTCCCAGAAAGGCAACCAATCTTTGTAATCACCCGAAAATTTCCTCAGCTCTATTTTGGGTAATTTCACCTTTTTCTCTTATTAACTGTTATTTAATGAAATTTAGTTCACAAAAAAAAGTTATTTTAGGTACTTCACTTTTAGACCAGTTCCACCTTTTTTTTTTTTCTTTATTTAAATTTTTCCTCTTTTATTTTATTAGATTTTAATTTGATTATCTTTAATTCACTTTTAAAGTATTTATTTTCTTTTTTTTTTTTTTCTTTCTTATCAAATTGTCTTCAAACTGAACCCAGTTGATTTGGGATTTCATTTAATTTGGATTTAACTTTATTTAATTTACGTTGAGTTCTTATTAAATTTTTATTTAAATTGTTTTTGATTTAGTTGGAATTTTATTTAGAGCTTGATTCAATTTTATTTAATTCACTGTTAATTTTCCATTTTTATTAAATTATATTTAATTGTCTTTAAGGCTCTCCTTATTTCACGTAGTTTTAATCTAACTTATTTAACTCATTTTTAGTTTAGTTTTTTTTTTTTTTTTCTCTCTGATTTCAAATCCCGCTTCCAAGTCGTCAACTTAATTCAATTTCCCGTCACAAGTTCCATTTAATTATATTTTAGCCGTATCCACTGCTTTATTTAGTTTAATTTCAGACCAATTCCACCCTTCCATTGATTTTAAATTCCATTTATAATAATAATAGTTAATTAGTTTGGTTTTCCCACTGTGGGGTTATATTTAATTTTATGTTCACTTTAATTTATTTTAATTGAAATGTTATTCAACTTTCACGTCCCTAGGTACTTTGATTTCGAACACAAAAAAAATTCTGTCGCATGTAGTTTTTTTATTTTAATTTTTAATTCTATTCGAAATTCTTGCACTTACTTGCCTTAATTTCTAATAACAAAGAAAATTCTATTATATTTAGTTCGGTTTCAAATTTAATTAAAATTCATTTTGCGTTCCTTTAGTTTTATAACCAAAATTAAAAAAAAATGTTTTTTCTTTTTTTCTCTTTTTTTTTCTGTTATTTCTAATTTTAAACCTTATTTAATTTCAATTTCATTAGTTAATTCACTTTTATCAAAATCATTCGCCTTCCTCCCTGGCGATCGGCACCTCGTTCCCCAACGGAACGAACAATTCCACAATAGTCCTCCACCGGGAGATTGTCTTGAGCGAAACACACCCTTCCCTTACAGATAAGAAGGCACGCGAAAAACCCGGTAATCCAGGAAATCAGAATAAAATTTCTTTTCGGTCACAATGAACCATTTAAGGCACTTCTTCGCAATTATACGATTTCGATTATAAAATACATAAACTTCACCAAAGTTTTGCACAATTCCGACGCGACAAAGGGACCGCTAATTCACCGTCGTTAAGACGAACAGAGTCCACCCCCCAACCAAAAAACTTGCACCGCGGCGAGAAAACTTTCTTTTCCTTTTCCAAAATTCGCGTCCGCGTTTTTATTTTTTCCTTTTTCTTTTCTTTCTGTACTTTACTTTCGACTATTTTCCGCGTTTTGTTACTTGTCCTTCTTTTTTTTTTTTTTTTAACTTTTTATTCTTTTTGCGTTTTTTTCGTTTCCCACGTTTAACTTTCGCCCGCCAGTGTCCGTGTTGACTCCCCAAATCCAAATCTTCGACTCCTCGAGGCACGCTCCTCGAGCTCCCTCCCCGGCTACCGCGCGCCGATCACGCCACATGCACGTCCCGGTGCAACCCACTCACACATCTCCCGCACCGGCTACCGATGGGCAGGCAGCAGATGTGTGGGAGAGCTGCACCGGCACTTTCTTCGCTGATGCCGCTGCCGGGGACTCGACCAGCGGGCCGCGGGCGCCTCTAGAACATTCGGCGGCCACAACTTGGAAATTCTTTGAGTTAAAATTTTCAATTTGCGGCCTCCGAGCGCCCGATGGGCGGCGCGATCCGCCAGCCGAGCCGTTAGGCAGCGGCAACTTTCGCCTGAGCGCCGTCAATTTTTTTCCGATTTTAAGGGGGCCCGCCAGGCGCTCGCCCATAGCCGTAGGCAAAATAATTTTGCCGATATGTTCTCGGCCCCAACCACAACAAATTCCTTCAAATGACTCAATATTTATCGAAAGTAGCTGAGTCCATGCAAAAAGATACTTCTGAAATATTGGGAGATTTTGCAGAATATCAGTCAAGGAGTGCTTTCTGGAGTAATTCAAAAATATTCATCCTCGTGATTGGTGGAAAGGATTTTGTTCATCCAAGTCGCTATCTTCCCTAGCTATTAGATTATTGAGTGTACCGCCATCATCTGCAGCTTCAGAACGGAATTGGTCTACATTTGGACGAACACACACCAAAGATAGGAACCGTCTAGCCCCTGAGCGTCTCAATAAGCTTATTTACGTTAGGTCAAATTTGCATTTTTTGCAATCAAGTGAGCCGCAATCACAAATACTAGAAATTGAAAACATGACTTATAGTGACAGTGAAAGCTGTGATGAAATTTAATTCTTTTGTATGTACATAGATATATTTTATATTTAGTTTGTATCCGCAGCACAAATATTTTCAAAATTAAATAATATGCATAATTTTCAATTATACTTTTCCGAAAAAAACATTTTTTATCGAAAAAAACTGCATTTTTCAAATTGTTCTTGCTTTCTTCTTGAAATCTATTATATGTATTTTTCCAATTTTTCTTCAATAAAACGGAAAAAAACCAATAATTGGTTTTTGACGTGAAAACGTCTTATAAATCGGTTTAATGCGAGGCATTTATAAAAACGCCGTAACGGGCCAAACCTAACGTCACGCGGCGCGCGCAGCGTAGGAGAAAGAGGCTCGCTATACCTCTCTCTCTCCCACGCGGTCCGCTTGATGGAAGATGGAGGATGGAGGATGGAAGATGGAAGATGGAGGATGGAAGGTGGAAGATGAAAAATGGAAGGTGGAAGATGGAAAATGGAAGATGGAAGATGGAGGATGGAAGATGGAAGATGGAAGATGGAAGATGGAAGATGGAGGATGGAAGGTGGAAGATGGAAGATGGAAGATGGAGGATGGAGGATGGAAGATGGAAGATGATGGAGGATGGAAGATGGAAGGTGGAGGATGGAGGATGGACGATGGAAGATGGAAGATGGAGGATGGAAGATGGAAGATGGAGGATGGAAGATGGAAGATGGAAGATGGAAGATGGAGGATGGAAGATGGAAGATGGAAGATGGAGGATGGAAGGTGGAAGATGGAAAATGGAAGGTGGAGGATGGAGGATGGAGGATGGAAGATGGAAGATGGAAGATGGAAGATGGAAGATGGAGGATGGAAGATGGAAGGTGGAAGATGGAGGATGGAGGATGGAAGATGGAAGATGGAAGGTGGAAGATGGAAGATGGAAGATGGAAGATGGAGGATGGAAGGTGGAAGATGGAAAATGGAAGGTGGAGGATGGAGGATGGAGGATGGAGGATGGAGGATGGAAGATGGAAGATGGAAGATGGAAGATGGAAGATGGAGGATGGAAGATGAAAGGTGGAAGATGGAGGATGGAGGATGGAAGATGGAAGGTGGAGGATGGAGGATGGAGGATGGAGGATGGAAGGTGGAAGATGGAAGATGGAAGGTGGAAGATGGAAGATGGAAGATGGAGGATGGAAGGTGGAAGATGGAAAATGGAAGGTGGAGGATGGAGGATGGAGGATGGAGGATGGAAGATGGAAGATGGAAGATGGAAGATGGAAGATGGAAGATGGAAGATGGAAGATGGAGGATGGAGGATGGAGGATGGAGGATGGAGGATGGAGGATGGAGGATGGAGGATGGAGGATGGAGGATGGAGGATGGAGGATGGAGGATGGAAGATGGAAGATGGAAGATGGAGGATGGAAGATGGAAGATGGAAGATGGAGGACGGAAGATGGAAGATGGAAGATGGAAGATGGAAGATGGAAGATGGAAGATGGAAGATGGAGGATGGAAGGTGGAAGATGGAAAATGGAAGGTGGAGGATGGAGGATGGAGGATGGAGGATGGAAGATGGAAGATGGAAGATGGAAGATGGAGGATGGAAGATGGAAGGTGGAAGATGGAGGATGGAGGATGGAAGATGGAAGATGGAAGGTGGAAGATGGAAGATGGAAGATGGAGGACGGAAGATGGAAGATGGAAGGTGGAAGATGGAAGGTGGAAGATGGAAGATGGAGGATGGAAGGTGGAAGATGGAAGATGGAGGATGGAGGATGGAAGATGGAAGATGGAAGGTGGAAGATGGAAGATGGAAGATGGAAGATGGAGGATGGAAGATGGAGGATGGAGGATGAGGATGGAGGATGGAAGATGGAAGATGGAAGATGGAAGGTGAAGGATGGAGGATGGAGGATGGAAGATGGAAGATGGAAGGTGGAAGATGGAAGGTGGAAGATGGAAGGTGGAAGATGGAAGATGGAAAAAATTATACCACATAGGAGACGTTTTCACGTTAAAACTTCGACCGTAAACCGACTTTACAGGCACCCAGTTTTTTTCATGAAAAATACATTTCGTTTCTTCCAGAATTTTCAACGCTAGTCGTGAGACATAACACGAATACAAAACGACCAAAGACAACACAATGACACAACTAATTATGTTAGTTGATTTGACTGGTCGTTTCCACGGGCAATCTGCAAATTTTGGTGATTGGTCTCACCAAAATATTATTGCTCGTGCGAACGTTCACCACGCGTGTTAATCCATCCCTGCCTGGATGAAGTTCATTAGTAATTCCTAATGGCCAGGCAGTGGGGGGTAAATTTTCGCCTTTTATTAAAACTATATCCACAATTTTTAAGTTTTCTTCCTGTTTCAGCCATTTATTCCTCTGCTGCTTTGTGTAAATATTCCTTGTTCCATTTAATCCAGAATTGTTGTACCAAGCGTTGAGCTAGTAACGCATCACAATGGTCGAGCTCACGGATTGCATATATGGCTTGACCTACCACGAAATGAGCCGGGGGTAACACAAAGATCTTCACTGTTCAATTGGACATAGCGGAAGTGAATTTAACCAGGCCTCTTTCTGCACTAATTTAGCCGGTAGTTCCTTAAAGGTACACAATGTGTTGTCTAGTGTTCTGCGCAGATGGTGTTTCACGGACTTCACACCGGCTTCCCATAAACCACCATGATGAGGGGCGGCTCACCTGTGATGCCAGCATTTCGCCTGCTTCGTTGGCATATTGCTTAATTGCTAATTTCAAGTCTTTATCTAGTTGGTTCTTCCCGCCTATAAAATTCGTCCCACAGTCGGAAAATAGGTCCTCGCAATACTAAACGTTGGTCAATTCTTTTTGCCATCAGACGTCTGGCATTTTAGTGTTTTCAAATGAACTTTGTCAATGATTATTGTAGTAATAATATGATTAGGTTGTAAGATTATGGACCTACGCGAATTAGGCCATCCGGACATAAACATGGATTTATTTAAATCATTGTTCGAAAAGGTTATTTGTTTTCCAACAGCATATAATCTTCGGCATATTCTAACTTTTGAACAATTCTCAACATTATTTATTTAACTCGTTGAATTTCGTAGTTAATCAGCCAGTTGGTTTCGAAGAAATTGTCTTGGCAATGTCGTGAACCCTTAAAATTGTGACTTTAACTCTTATTAGTTTTGTGCACGATGAATATTTATACAGAAATTCTGCATCATGAACTGCTGTAAAAACTGAAGTTTTTCTTTTAGCCTCTAAGTCAATTTTGCCGACCGGAATATGAATATTGGGCTAATTTGAGACTGGATCGTTCAACCATTCTGGGACATTCCACCACAGCTTATTTTTCTACAGTTCTTCTGTCGTGCATCCACGAGTAGCTAGATCTGCAGGATTAAATTTACCGCCAACATGATGCCAGCAGTTAGTTGGAATTGTATCTTGGATTTCTGCAACTCTGTTCGACACAAATGTTTTCAATCGCGTTATCCATTGTAATGTGCTCATATAGTAAAATCACACGATGCAAAAATGGAAACATCAAACAACTGCATATCCTTTAGCACTGTTTTGATGAGTTGAGCTAATATTAGCGCACCATTAAACTCCAACCGTAGTAATGTAATTGGCTTAAGGGCGGCTACTCTATTTTTTGCCGTTAATAAATAGCATGAAACGCTTTTAGAGTCACTTTCTACTCGTAAGTATACGACCGCAGTGAAGGTTCTGCTAGAGTCACCGCTGAAACCATGAATTTGTATATTCCGAGCATTCGCGGTCCAATCCACCCATCTGAGAATTTGCAATTCGTCAAGTGCGTTTAGCGAGTCCATAAAATTGTTCCATTCCATCTGAATAGCTTCACTCATCTTTGTGTCCCATCCTGACATCCAGAGAGTTTGCATTAAAATTTTTGCTACATTTATAATAGGAGCAATCCAACTCAATTGATCATATAAAGATGTTATAGCAGACAGCATAGTTCGCTTAGTAGTTGCATTTTGAATTTGTAGTTGGTTTGTGAAAAGAAAGTAAGCACCCTTGGGTTGCCATTTTATGCCTACCGTTTTAATTATTTCATTTTCGGTGAACCCATTCGCTGCCAAGAATGAGTATACTCGTCGTTGGCAATAGCTGAATATGCTCTCGGCAGTGAATGGGTTAATTCTAATGTTTTTTTTTAAATTATTGATCCATTGGCAGAATCGGCTATCAAGTCGGTAACATTGCTGGCCCATTTCCTAAGATTGTAGTGTCCAGATTTTAACATATGTACCTGTTGAGGATTGCGTTTTTTATAATTGAATTGGAAAGCATCCTTAACATGTGGAACATGTGGATCCATCGCATTACAATCATTTCCCTTTCCTTTGGATTGCTCTCTCTCCATCATCATCATCCGAAGGGTTTGGACGTGCTGCCTTTTTTTTTTTTCTGCATCGCCGAGTATAATTTCTAATTTCTTTGATACAACAGAATTTATTTCGATAATTGATAATACACAAATAGATATTGAATTCAATTGCCGCCGATTTTTATTCTTATCCTTCAAAAGGTTATGGGCCCAGACACGTGTGCGACAGCAGTGAGCCTGTTTTGTTAAGTGCGCTTAATGGATGAGAAGAACAGTTCGGTGGAAGAAATTGACGCTGAAGATTCTGCAATTGAGGATCTAACATTATTGTACCAAACTGTGCAAGATATCAGTCAAGACTCCGTGATTCTTCAAGAAGTGCCAACTCAATGAAGCCGCATAATGTCAGAATCAAGAGTCTATCAAATTCATCGCTTCAACGGGCAGAATTATCACTTGTAGCGTCGACAAATGGAAATATACATGACGGAGAATAAACTCAAGCCTTATATTTTGGGTACAATTAAAAGGCCAGATTCAGCAGCTCAAGTCTGGGATGACAAAGACGCTGAGGCTCAAGCCTTCATCATGAGGGGACTAGAATTAGAGCAACTAAAGTACCTGACGGACTGCACGTCTGCCGCACAAATGTGGTTTAAATTGAGAAGCATTCATTCAGAAAAAAGTGAGCAATCTGTGCAAGTGTTGTTAGAGAGGTTTATTAATTGCAAAATAGATGATGACGAGAGCATGGCTGATTACGTGTCTAGGGTGACATTGCTAACACAAAGGTTAAAATATATGGGTCTCGAGCAAAAGGAATCAATGGTAATTGCAAAGATCCTGAGCAGTCTACCTTCCAGCTATGATCATGTGAGGACAGCATGGTACGCAGTGCCTCGAGCTGATCAAAACATCGAGCGACTGACAGACCATTTAGTAAACGAAGAATCGCTCATTAATCTGCGAAACAACAGCGGAAACACCTCAGGATCACATCGAGCAGCGTTTGCAGCTAGCAGTGACAGCAACAGGGGCAAAGGGAAAGGTAACAATGGAACTATAAGTAAGAGTAACAAGCAGAAGCGTGTAGGTAAATGTAATTATTGTCACAAGCCGGGACATTGGGCCAGGGAATGTTTTCAACGTCACAGAGAACAAAACAAGGGTGATCGACATAACCTGATGATTCAAAAGGAATCCACCAGAAGCCAAGGAGGTGTTCAAACGTCATCAGTTTGGGATAGATCGCATTTGTTCATCCTTCAATCAGCGACGTCTCAGGGCAAAATAAAAGACCTTTGGTACGCAGATTCTGGTGCGACAGATCATATGTCTTTCCAGAGGGAGTGGTTCAAAAACTATGTTCCATTTATAGAAGGCATATGTGAAATACGAGTTGGTGATGGTCGTAAGTTAGCTGTCAAAGGAAAGGGTGACGTTGAAGTGCATGCAACGAATAAAGAAGGTTCTTATCCTGTTCACACTATCAAAGATGTTCTGTTTGTCCCAGATCTTGGTCGTAATTTCATATCTGTTTCTAGATCCACTGAGAAAGGTATGAAGGTTATTTTCGAAGAAGGTGCTCAGCGTGTTGTCTTCATGAAGGATGGCATGGTTATTGTTGACGGAATCCGAGACAATTGGCTCTACAGGATGAATTTTGAACCGGCCAAGACATCAGAACTAAACGTCGCTTCATCAGGAAATCTAAAACTATGGCATGAACGTCTGGGCCATGTAAATTTCAAGACGCTTCATGAGATGGGCAAAAAAGGAGTTGTTCATGATTTGAAAATTGATGATACATCAGAAGAAAGTCCAGTTTGTGAAGGATGTGTTTACGGCAAGCAACATAGCAGTCCTTTCCGAAGTCAGGAGCAAGGCGGGCTAGTGCAGCGGGTGAGATCTTTCATGTTGATTTGTGTGGCAAAATGAGCATATCTTCAATTGGAGGTGCAAATTATTTTATGCTTCTGAAAGATGATTTTTCCAGATATTGTTTCGTATATTTTTTAAAGAACAAAAATGATGTGCTGGACAATCTTAAGAAATTCTACGCTGAAGTTGAAGCTGATGGTTTCAAAATTAAAAAACTACGATCTGATGGTGGACTAGAATTTTGCAACAATTCTGTTAGGCAGTTCCTGTTGAATAAGGGGATCAAACATGAAGTCACAACCCCAAGAGCCCCTGAACAAAATGGTTTCATCGAGAGGCAGAACAGGACCATAGTCGAGAGTGCTAAAGCGATGCTACATGAGAGGCAATTACCACTGTATCTATGGGCAGAAGCGACACACACAGCAGTTTACTTGAGGAATCGTACAGCGTCGGAGACAATTGGTGGTATCACTCCCCATGAAAAATGGTTTGGGACAAAACCTTCGGTAAGACACCTTAGAGTTTTTGGATGTGAAGTTTATGTCCACATTCCGAAAGAAGGTCGCACTAAATGGGAAAAGAACTCGTTCAAATGTCTGATGGTTGGTTATAACAACGACAGTAAGGCGTACAGGATCTACGATCCAACAGGTAGAAGAGTTTTAATTCGAAGAGATGTTATATTCAATGAAACTCAACATAAGCTGCACGACATTGTTGAAACACAAACCACAAATAAACTAGAGGATCACACACAGTATGAAGAAGAGTCTAAGCAACAAGAAAAAGGGCAACAATCACCTGGGAATGAAATCAAAAGGCCTACAAAAATCCAAGGTTGCCAACTCCTCGAAGTCCGTACAAGATGCGTAGCAGAACGAATTCGAAATCAAATGAAGACAGGTCTGAAGAATTCACAATGGCAGAGGTTTGCGTAGCTGAGCTGGAGCCCGTAAGTCTTGAAGACGCTATGGAAGCTGAAGACTCTGAAAAATGGTTGACAGCAATAAATGAAGAAATCGATTCTTTGAAAAGAAACAAAACCTGGGAACTGATTCCAAGAACTGAAGCTAAAAATGTTATTACCAATCGCTGGGTTTTTAAAAGGAAATATAATGCTAATGGCGAGATTGATAGGTACAAGGCCAGACTAGTTGCAAGAGGCTGTTCACAAAAGTATGGCATTGACTATGGAGACACATTTGCGCCAGTCGTGAGGTACGATTCCGTCAGAAGCTTGTTGGCTATTGCAGCAGCTCAAGATCTACAGATTTTTCAATTCGATGTTAAGACGGCTTTTCTTCATGGTGATCTTGAGGAAAATATTTACATGGAGCAGCCTTACGGATTTGAAAAAGGTGATCAGGTATGTCTGTTGAAAAAGAGCATATATGGTTTAAAACAGGCTTCGAGGCAATGGAATAAAAGGATTTGTAAATTTTTATTTAATTATGGAATGATACAATCAACCGCTGATCCTTGTATATTTACATTTAAATCTAAAGAATCTTCAATTTATCTGGCTCTTTATGTAGATGATGGACTAATTTGTGGAAGTGATATAAACTATATCGAAGAATTGCTAAGAAATCTTCATGCAGAATTTGAAATCACTCACAGAGAAGCTGAGTTCTTTGTTGGAATGCAAATAATTAGGGATGAAGAAAGAAGACAACTCAAAATACATCAAAGCGTCTACACTATGAAGATCCTTGAACGATTCAATCATCTTGACTGCTCACCGGTTTCTATACCTGCAGAACCTGGAATGAAATTTACAAAAGCGGAAGAAGGCTCTAAGGATACAGGAATTTTTCCTTATAGAGAAGCTATTGGATCACTTATGTACTTAATGGTATGTACTAGACCTGATGTTGCTTTTATTGTTGGTGTTTTAAGTAGATATATGGAGAAACCGACGAATGTGCACTGGCAAGGCGTTAAAAGAGTATTCAAATTTTTAAAAGGGACAATAGATAGAGGAATTACGTTCAATCTAGGTTCTGCCTCTACCGAGTTGATCGCTTTCTGTGATGCTGACTGGGCTGGTGACATCGACACGAGACGTAGTACGTCAGGATGGATTTTGCTTTTGAATGGAGGATCAATTTCCTGGAGTTCAAAGAAGCAAAGTGTGACTGCGACTTCAACTACTGAAGCAGAATTTTTGGCTTTGTGTGCAACAACGAAGGCAGTGATACATCTTAGAAAGCTGATGTCAGATCTGGACTGCAAGCAAAACAAGCCTACGTTGATTAGATGTGATAATCAAAGGGCAATTATACTTGTCAAAAACCCGGACTCATCGAAAAGAACAAAACATATCGACACTCAATACTTTTACACTTGTGATATGCAAAAAGAAGGGGAAATTGAAGTACAATACGTGCCGAGCTTTAATCAATTAGCTGATCCATTGACTAAAGCGCTGCCTAGGGATAAATTCAAAAGTTTAATCGAACAGTATGGACTACAAGATGCCTAAAAAACGAGAGGGAGTGTTGAGGATTGCGTTTTTTATAATTGAATTGGAAAGCATCCTTAACATGTGGAACATGTGGAGCCATCGCATTACAATCATTTCCCTTTCCTTTGGATTGCTCTCTCTCCATCATCATCATCCGAAGGGTTTGGACGTGCTGCCTTTTTTTTTTTTCTGCATCGCCGAGTATAATTTCTAATTTCTTTGATACAACAGAATACAAATAGATATTGAATTCAATTGCCGCCGATTTTTATTCTTATCCTTCAAAAGTACCTATTAATTCGTTTATAAGCTTTCCAGCTGCATCGACTGAGTCTGCATAAGTCAACAAATCGTCGACATAAAAATCAGTTGAGGTAACTGCAGCTTCGAGAGACCATTCAGCCTTGCAATCCTCAGCAACTTGTTGTAAGGTCCCTACAGCTAAGTAAAGTAAAATAGATGTACCGAAAGTCACAGTTTTCAGTTGATAATCATGCACACTGTTAAAACTGGGGTCATACCACAGAATTCTTTGATAAGTTCTGTGCTCAGGATGCATGATTATCATGAGGTACATTTTCTCAATAACTGCTGTTAAAGCAACTTTTTGCTTGCGCCATTTAAGCAATGTTGCAAACAATTTTGGTCGCAATATTGGTCGGACAAATATCGGTTCATTTAAGTATCTCCCATTTGAAGTACGTGCAGACACATCAAATGAGTACGTCCCTTAATCCCTACGTTGCTAAATCCCTATACGTCTCGTTCGTCAGGCCACAGCCTTGAATACGCTAGCAAGATAGGTCTCCCTTTCAATCTACCAGCATCAATAGACTTGAAGCATAGTCCAGTCAATGCAGACAAAATAAGGCGATTCTGCTCGATTTGTTCAAACAGCACCGATTTGCATGAAAATTTGAATTTAGGTTCCACTTACCCTCTAGTTCTATGCCGACAGGTGCTTTTACCCTGGGGGTGGATGCCACCCCTTCTGAGGGGTGAAAAATAACTGATTGAAAAAAAGTCGGGGAATGGATAGATTGACTAATTCTAAGCAACTTTTGTTCTATAAAGTTTTTACTCAAAGTCAATACTTTTCGAATTATTCGCGAATGAAAGTGTGCATTTTTCAACCAAAGAAACCACGTTTTCAGACGCTTTTTTGCAAATAACTCAAAAAGTAAGTATTTTATCGAAAAAATCGTTCTTAGTAAAAATATAGCTTATAAAAACACAAAAAGAATGCTGTCTTTATGGTGTCTGTAGACCCAATATTAAGAGAGTAATAGCTTGCTGAAGAAATCGAAAGTCTGAACGTGAATGGATTTTAATTTATATGGATTTTATTTTTATTTTTACTGCAAAAGTTTTTTTTTATTACAATATTATATATATATATATGTAGGAATATAAGGAAAAGACCGGGAGCTGAAATGGTATAAATTGCAGACTTTATTTGTATCGCAAATTACAGGATGCCTGATCCGTCCCGCTTGCCGGTCGCCAACCAAAAAGAAGGAGCTTTTCTCCTGTCGTCGCCTCCTTGCCGGCTATAACACCGGTTTAACACTGGTTACTCGGTATGGCCCTAAGTATTTTTGACTTATTTTGAGCCCGGTGCCAAATTGCGTTCGGCGGATGGCTACTAATTCTCCCACGCTATATATCCTTGGTGAAATTCGTTTTTTGTTGAACCCGCGTCTATTTTCTGTTTGTATTTTATGGATATTCCTGGCGGCTTGGCATCTCGTTCCTTCTCGTTCCTCCATGAAGAGTTTTGTGATTTCAGCCTTTAATTCGTCCGTTATTATTGTGTTGCTTTTCGTCCTCATCCGAGTGCCTGTTAATAATTCGAACGGAAAGAATCCTGTGCTCCTTTGAAAACTGCCGTTTAGCCACATTTGAGTTTGTTTGACGTTTTTGTACCACTGTTCTTCTTCGACTGCTAATTTGGTTAGTATCGAGAGTATAATGCGATGAATCCGTTCCACTTGACCGGTGGCTCTTGGAACGCCAGTAGTCGGGTGTACAAGTTCGACTTTTTCCCCTTCGCAGTATTCCTTAAATTCAGCCGACGTGAAAGCTGGCCCTCTGTCCGAAATTATCCTCTGAGGGTTGCCAAAAGTACTCTGTTGGCTGTCTAGTTTTGCGATGACTTCCGTTGACGTCAAAGTTTTAACTGGGTAGATCCAGACGAATTTTGTAAACGCGTCGACCACTGTCAGAATGTAACGATATCCCTTCCTAGTTGCCGTCATCGGACCTAGGTGGTCAAGGTGGTATGTACTAAGTGGTATTGCTTCCTTCGGTACTGGGTGTAGAAAACCCTCGCTGCGGCCTCTTTTTGCTGCTAGTAGACATGGTACGCAACTTCTCACGCAGGCGTCCATCCGCTTCTGTAGGTCTGGAATGTAATAGTTATCAATAATGCGAATTTCGAGTTTTTTTCCCGCGAAATGTCCGTCTTCGTGAATGTTCCTTATTAATTCCGGCTGTAGCGAGCGCGGAATCGCCAAAAACTTTTTGCCGTCTTTCAGTTTGTACAACAGATTTCCCTCTATAAAATAATCGTCAAAATCTTTGTATTTTAGCAACTCTATAATAGCTTTAGTTTGACTGTCTTTCTCCTGTGCAGCTCGAATTCGAGCCATGAGATTGTCTGTCGAAATATTTAGCACAAGTGGATTTCGGCTGAGCGCATCCGCGTGACGCATGCTCGATCCTGCTCGGTGTTCGACTTCGAAGTCATACTCGCTAAGAAGCATAGCCCACCTGGCGATTTTTGGCGATACGTCTTTTTTTTGCATTGTGCACGAAAATGCTGAGCAGTCCGTCACTAATTTGAATTTGAGCCCCAACAGATAAATTCGAAATTTCTTCAACGCCATTACTACAGCTGCAACCTCGAGCTCATAGCTGCTCCTGTTTTCCTCCGCTGGTGTCGTTTTCCTACTCGCATAGTAAACTGGGTGTAGTTTGTCGTCGTTTTCTGAATATTGCATCAAAATGGCACCTAAACCGCGTTTGCTGGCATCGGTGTGGACTTCTATCCTCGCCGTCGAACTGTAAATAGCACTGGTTTGCTGGTTAGTATAGCCTTTAATTGCGTGAAGGCTTGCATCTGCTCTGGACCGAATCTGAAGCTTGCACCTTCTCGTAATAGGTCGCTTAGGGGTCTTGCTATACTACCGTAATTTTTTACGAATTTTCTAAAATACCCACTAGAAAAGAGTGAACTTGCTTTTTCGTAGCTGGTTGGGGAAACTCTTTAACAGCTCTATTTTTCTCTTCAGATGGCCTAATTTTGCCATCACTAACATCGTAACCCAAGTATGTGATTTTTCGCATTAGGAATTTACATTTGGCCCACTTGAATTCCAATCTATACTTTTGAGCAATCTCGAATACCGTCTGTAAATACTCTATTGCCTCTTCCTCGCTCGCTGCTGGAATGATCAGATCGTCGATGTAAGCGCACAAAATGCCTTTTCGAATTAGGGGGAAGAAGATGCTTTGAATGAAACGTTGAAATTCCTTCGGTGATGTGGTTAACCCAAAAGGCGCTCTGGTGAACTCAAATTGACCCCATTTATTTATTCAAGATTCATCAAATACACTGCCTAGTACATATTTCAAGCAAACCCTAGTAAAACTGAACTTTTTTAATCGTTAAATAGGCTATGTAATATATCCTAGAAATTTTCAACATAACTTGAATTTGCAATTTGTAACTACATGAAGTTTAACCTATGACGAAAAAGGAAGAGATTCTTATTTCAAACAATAAATTTTAAAATCCTAAAATTAACATTGTACAACAATTATTTTAATAAACAAGAAAATTAAATTAAAAACCGGCATTGGATTACTCTCTAGTACAGGAATATATCACCATAATTATTATTATAATTTTTTCTTATCATTGTCATTTCACATTTTTTATCTTTAAATTTCAATGTAGACCAGAGTTTAGAGTTAAGCTTACTTTTCAATTGGTGAGAAGATAAATTAAAATCGAAAATATCATGATGCAAATTTAATAAATTAGCGATGGATGTGACTGGCTCATATAGTCCGTAATTAGTACGATGATAAGGTATCTTTACCATTCTATTAACTCCAAGACCAGGGCGAGGAACAGATAACGAAAATAAAGACAACAGCTGCGGACAGTTGCATTCACCACTTAAAATCTTGGAGCCGAGAACGAATCTGGAAATCATACGCCTATCCGCTAGGGACTCCATGGAAATAAGCCCTAAGCGGTCTCTGTAAGGCGGTAAGCAAAGAGAATCAGCCCATGGTAAACCCTTGAGGGCGAATTGCAAAAATCTTCTCTGCACAGCCTCAATGCGGTCAGATTGGAATTTACATATAAGAAGGCGCCCATACAGGACTTGGAAGGCGCGCATCAGAGTTCTTATTAAATGTTATAGGAATGCACGAAACAAAAGCAGCAGAGAGAATCTCATAAAACTTAGAAGTAGCGACATCAATATTACCTTCCGTTAATACAGGAGACCAGTCACATCCGGACAGGAATACATTCAACTTTGAAAAATCGGCCCTACGAAAGTTGAATAAAATATCAGAAACAGAATTAACAGGTAAATTACATTGTGAAATACAAAAATCAATATGCAGAGCTGGATGATGAAGCGATTCATTTACCAAAGGTGTAGTGCAATTAGATACTGCAGTGTGATCAACGTTGGATGTAAAGACTAAGTCAAGCAGTCTACCAGAGTTATTCCGTCGCGAGTTCACCTGTTGGAGGTTGCACCCCCGGATGCTGTCCAAGAAAAGATGATCACGCTGTCGGGTAGACGATGCCTCAGATGGAGAAAGAAAATCAGCAGATTCGTCAAAACTCCAAACAAGGTGAGGAAGGTTGAGGTCCCCCACAACGACCAAATCATCGGAGGGCAGCAGCTGATCCGATACGAATTCCACCGCTCTGCAAAATGACTCATATATATCAGCTAGAGAATTGGGTGGGATATACGCATTGATGACGAATAGCCTCATCTTCGGGAGATTCAAGACGATACACAGACACTCAAGGTCGTCCGTGCCCGGGATGTCAAACAGGGCAGACGGGTAGCAGTTCCTTATTGCTAAGAGGACCCCACCTCCAACCGGAGCATTGATCTGGGACTGATGACGATCAAGGCGGAACACCTAAAACTCAGGACAAAAAAGCTCAGCGTTCAGGATGCCGGCAGACAACCATGTTTTTGTAAGGCAGATTAAATCGAAGGTAGAATTTGCAGCAGAAAGATAAAAATGTTGCAGTTTAGAACGCAAGCCAGTTACGTTGACATAGTGGATGCTGAGTGAGCAGCACCGTTTTTTTGCGTTGTAGATGAAAGGCCGCGGTGTTTCTGCGACGGTGCAAACTCCTTGACAATAATGTTATCAGGCCAAAACTTCTTGTTCAATAGCACAGAGAAGTAATCATGAGGGACAAACAACTTAAATGAGGAGACGAGCGGAACAAGACCAGCCCGCGCCTTTGAGAAAAGCTTCCTGCAAGAGATGGAATTTCGGAGTTACCATAGATGTAACTAAGTACGTCATCCTCTTTGGTTTCCGGGTCCAGACGAGAGATAAACAAGATTTTCGGCACAACAGCAACTCTGAGAATCACCGAACTCATACTAGGTGCAATCGGTGCAGACGCAGCAGCAGACAGCGTAACAGTAGGCACGGAAAGAGCAGTGGGTGACACAGCTGGGCTGTCGAGAGCCGATTCCGCACTTAGAGCAATGCTATCAGAAGACAGGTCAGTGACATCATCAACCAGAACAACCGGAGGCCCAGCGCCCACAGCAGCTGAACCATATACCGTGGCAACCGCTGCAGCCTTCGAGCGAGTAATCCGTTTGGAAGCACTAGATGTCCCAGCTGATGAAGAGGACAAGGCTTGCGGTGATGTCTTGCCAATTGACGGAATGGGTGAAGCCCGTGATGAAGATTTACCAGCCGTGGCAGCAGTAGCCTTATGACCATTCTTCTTCGACAGCGCAGAAGACGTTGAAGACGATATCAATGTTGATGATCGATGCGATCCCGATGTGGGGACATCTGAATTTTTCAGGTGAGAGGAAGAGTCATTATGCGGCATTACAGGAATGAGTGACATCAGTTTGTCGATTTTCGCGGTTAAATTAGACACAGTCAGGCACAGGTTTTCTACTTGCGAAGCTAGGCTCACACAATTCAAAATTTTACTCTTTAAATCAAAACAGCCATCGCAAATCCAAACAAAGCCGTCCAAGTTCTTAATAATTCCGTAGTTCACTAGAAATTCCCAGGCAGGAGGAATAGAATAATTTCTCACAGAAACCACCACACTTTACTGGGTCAAGGGAAACTGTCTTACAGCACTTGTTGCAATTGTTAGTAGCCATGATATGAATTGAATTAAGTAAGTGCCCGAGTATCGTTACACACGGATTAAATTCAATAAACGATATTAAATCACAGCCACGATACAAAAAACATAGGCTATAAACAAGTCAAAAACACAGTCCAATGAAAATCACAAGTAAATCAAAGTAAAAAAACAGACTTGTAAACATATGTAGAAGGTTTTAGGCAAAATCTTCTATATGTATTATTTACAAGCCGTGAATTGGTCCCACGCACGTACGCTTCCATCCATAGGGCAAAGTGGTCTGACTGAATCTCGCATGGAACCACAAATACCGTATATTTCCTACTGTCCCTATCGAGAGGTATATGGAAGAACCCGTTCCTCAAATCCAAAACACAAAAAACCCTAGCCTCTTTCAGCTTATTCACCTGGTCTTCGATAATAGGTAATGGATATTGGTTCTTAACTATAACCTTATTTAGCCTTCGATAGTCGACACAAAGGCGAAATTTGCCGTCTTTCTTACGTACTAATACTATTAGGCTGGAGTACTCAGAGGTACTAGGAGTAATAATGCCTTCTTCTAGCCATTCGTCGAGTTGCTTCTCTACTATATCAGTTTCTAATTTACCCAAACGTCGCGGTGGTTGAGCAATAGGAGTGTCATCGCGTACAACGATCTTCATTTTGAAATTGTTAATTTCTTCACCTTTGAACGTTCTAGGTGCTTCAGAGTTCTTGTACTGTCTGATCAAATTTTGAACACGCCTAATATTGCTAACATCCGCGGATGAATCGATTTCTGGTTCGTCTACCTTCTGTACCGCGGCACAGATCTGATCAAGGAACGTGCCAACAGGCTTGAACTGAATAGCTTTCGGGGTAATTAATATTTGGAATTGGTTCAATAGCGATTTCCCTATTATCGCAGGTTTGGGGAAAATGGCGGAGTCGACAACATTAAATTTCTCGCACACCGTATGCCCATCGATTTGCACACTTCCCACGAACGATCCTAGGGACGTCAAAGTCTGTGAGCCAACGCCACAAAAATCGACCTTATCGCCCAATGGCGGAGAATTCAATTGTTTATAGACATCGGCACTTATATGTAAAACTAAGATCGCTGCCCGTATCTACTAAGGCTTTTACTTTAACGCACCCGAACAAAATGTCCTTCGTCATTTCTTGTGTGTATCGACTTCGCTCGTGCACTAGTGCCGCAGATGTTTTTTTCGGTTCCGGGGTAACTGTCTTCGCGGTGCACTCCGAACTTTTATGTCCAAAATCTTGACACCGAAAACACTTTGTCCCTTTCTCCTTGTTGGGGCATTGTCTCGATATGTGCCCCTCAATACCGCAATTATAGCATTTACCGGTTGGCTTCGCACGACCACTTTTATTGTATTTTCCCGCTGCGTCTAATTTTGACGGAGGCGGCGGAAGCATTGACGAATAGATATCAAGCTTCGCTTTAAATTCTACGAAATCAGTGGCACCAAATAAAATTAACTTCCGACTTTCGCGATCATCGATCCCATCTATAACGTATTTAATAATCGCTGCGTCCTCAACGTTGCCTCGCCTACCCATTTCTCGCATCACCAGAAAATATTCATACGGCGACTCCGAATGCCGTTTTTTTCTCGCCCTCAGCTTCTCGTGGACCTCGGCGCTATTTACTTTCACGTCAAATTCACTTTTCAGGAAAACCTTTAAATCGGACCACGATGAAATCACTCCGCGCTGTGCCTGAACGGCTAATCGGGCTGACCCAGACAGTAAACCTCTTGCGTATAACAATTTTTGTAATTCCGTCCACCTCGTTATACTCGCCATACCTTCAAATTCGTCTAACCAGGCTGCAACCCGATATCCGTCGCGACCGTCGAATGTGCTCAAGGATTCTTTCACCTCCGAAAGTGAAAAGTTTCTTGACTGCACCAGATTACCGTTTGTAGCCGACATTGCCTGCTGTAGTTGGGTTTGCAGCAACTCGATCTGCCTATCCTTCATTTGTTCCCGTAACTCGCGAATTGTGTCGTCGCTATCCTGCAACGCTTTCACCATTTCGACGTATTCTATGCTTTGAGCTTCTGCCATCTCAACGGTGCTCTGCTTCCCAAACCTACCGCGCCTTTTCGGCATAATCTCGATTCTCGTCGCCTGAATTACTTCGCTACCCAAAAATATTGTCAAATTGTACTTACGATTTGCCGTCGTCTTTCGTCTTCGTCGTTGCCGTCCCTTTGCAAAAAACTGATGTGTTTCACTTGCTTCGATGGTTTGCGCCGCACACACTACTCCTAAAGTGCTTCGCTCCTATTCTGCTTCCCGTAGTTTGGCTGCGGCTGCGGCTGCTCCCTAGTGTCCTATGGATCCCTTACTTTTGTTTATTTGGGAAATCCCGGTTGAGCCCCCATGTAGGAATATAAGAAAAAGACCGGGAGCTGAAATGGTATAAATTGCAGACTTTATTTGTATCGTAAATTACAGGATGCCTGATCCGTCCCGCTTGCCGGTCGCCAACCAAGAAGAAGGAGCTTCCCTCCTGTCGTCGCCTCGCTGCCGGCTATTGTTGATCCTCGTCGCCGCTGGTTGTATTAGTGGTGCTGCGAGCATTTAGGAGGGTGTGGCGCGTTTATTTGAAATGATGATTAGGATATTTTCCCACACTGCCACATATATATATATACACGTGCACGTAATTAAGAACGATATAAACAAATTTGGGATTATGGCAATACCATCACTTTGCGTAAACAAATTAATTCCCTTTGTGGTTCTATTTGATCTTCGACTGGACCTGAGCAAAAGCAACAGGCATTGTCATAAGTAACTGTTATCAGTTACCTCCAGTTTACGACTCAGTGAATTGCATTTGAAATAGATCGTGCAGCTAATTAAGAACGAACTCTTTTTAGAGCTACGCAGTCGTTTTTTCGTAAAGTTTTGCTTCTTTTCATTATTTTTATCAAAACTCTATAGTCATATAGTGTTTCTAATATTAATAAATTAAAAAACGAAATGGGTAAAAATAAATCATGCGATCCTAAGACTCGCGAGGTTATTGTGAAAATGTATAAGGACAAAAATTCTTACAGTCAAATCGCAAAGACATTGAAGTGTTCTAAAACTATGGTATTTAACGCGGTCAAACATTTTCTAAAAAATTCTACAACAAATAATGTCCCCCGGAAACGTAGAGCCCGTGTAACAACTGAGAGAGAAGACAAGGCGATCGTACGAGAATCAAAAAAATATCCACACAAATTAGCTAGAGAAATTAAATCTTCGGTTTTTGGTGGAAATGATTCTGCACCATCTATTGATACTGTTAAACGACGTTTGCGAGAAGTTGGTTTATTTGGACGTGTTTGCAGGAAGAAGCCATTGTTATCAAAACGAAATCGCTTGAAAAGGCTTGAATTTGCGAGAAAATATCGTGAGTGGACTGTCCAGCAATGGAAAAAAGTTTTGTTTTCGGATGAAACAAAAATAAATAGAGTATGGTCAGATGGCAGAACATTTGTACGGCGACCTAAATGTCAGGAATTTAGTGCTAAGTATACTCGTCCTACAGTCAAATTTGGCGGAGGCAGCATTATGATATGGGGTGCTATGTCATGGCGTGGGGTTGGTCCACTTAAAAAACTTGAAGGACGTATGGACAAATTCCAATACACTGACATCTTGCAGAGCACCATGCTTCCCTATGCGGATGATAATATGCCTGTGTGTTGGATCTTTCAGCAAGATAACGACCCCAAACACACAACGGGTCATACAAAAAAGTGGTTTGGCGACAATATGGGGTCACATTATTGGACTGGCCTTCATGTAGCCCGGATCTCAATCCCATTGAGAACCTGTGGGAAGTTATAAAAAGGAAAGTCGGCCTATTAAAAATTTCAAATTTTGATGAGCTTTATAAGGAAACTCAAACAGCGTGGGAAAGTATTCCAAAGAGCCTTTGCGAGAAGTTAGTGGAGTCTATGCCCCGAAGATGCCAAGCAGTCATTGATAGCAAAGGCTATCCTACTAAGTATTAATGTGTAAACACAAAATCATTTAATAAATAATAATATATTTCGTAATCATTTGTTCTGTTCTTAATTATATGCACGACTAAAACCGTTTCAGTCAACAAAAACCCTGCTTATTTAATTTAAGTCACTCAAAATTGTACTCATAAAGGCTTCACAAGTTAAAGGCTCCTTATAAAGGTTACACATCTGAACAGAAAGCAATACTTCATAAATACTATAACTATTTATTAAAGATAACGATAATAAATTTAAGTCGTTCTTAATTAGTTGCACGCAACTGTATATGGATGTGTGTGATATATATATAGTGTATGAATAGGTGTAAGTATGGCTGTGCCTAAAATATAGCTGTAATGCGTATTCATCTATACGTCTTCTGATATCTCCAAAAATATTTGATTCGTTTTTTACCCATAACTCGCTTAGTTTTTAAGCTATTGAGTCCTTCAAAAAACCATTTTGTAGGTTTTTTTAAGAGCTATAAGCTCATATAAATTAAATTTTCTTTCAGATTTTATTTTTGAAAGGGTTTGAGCTGAAAAGACTTCAACAACTTAGTATTTCTGAATATATGCAAATTTTAAATGGCCATATCTTAGTCAATTTTTATCCTACAGAAAAAAAGAAAAAACTAATATTTTTAGAAAAGCAAATCCTACAATTTTGTATTCTACAAAATTTTGCGTGTCATTAATAGTTTTTGAGTTATTTTGAAGAAAACGCAATTTTTTGCAAAATTACAAAAATTTTCTATTCACTTCAAGCTCACATTTTTTCAAAACTAACCACTTAAAACGGGTCAAACTTTTCGAGCATATTACAAGTACTTACATAAATAAAGTGAATTGTAAAGTTGTAAGGATTATTTTTAATTGGCGTGGTCATTACAGGGTAATTTTCACATTTTTTTTCGCCGAAAAAATAGGGACCAACTTTATTTTAGTCATAACTCGCTTAGTTTTGAAGCTAGGGACTTTTATAAAAAAAACAAAAATAAAGGTTTTTTTAAGCACTTCAAAAATAGTTTGAGTTTTCCTCGAAAATGCATTGTTTTTTGGTTATTTCACGTTCAGATTTTCGTATTGGTTTTTGACGAATAAGAACCAACTTTCAACGAGCTATTACTCTTTTAATATTAGGTCTACAGACACCATAAAAACAGCATTCTTTTTGTGTTTTTATAAGCTATATTTTTACTAAAAATGATTTTTTCGATAAAATACTTACTTTTTGAGTTATTCGCAAAAAACCGTCTGAAAACGTGGTTTCTTTGGTTGAAAAATGAACACTTTCACGCGCGAATAATTCGAAAAGTATTGACTTTGAGTAAAAACTTTATAGAACAAAAGTTGCTTAGAATTAGTCAATCTATCCATTCCCCGACTTTTTTTCAATCAGTTATTTTTCACCCCTGAGAAGGGGTGGCATTCACCCCCAAGGTAAAAGCACCCGTCGGCACAGGGTCAACTTAGAACTAGAGGGTAAGTGGAACCTAAATCCAAATTTTCATTCAAATCGGTGCTGTTTGAACAAATCGAGAAGGAAAGTCTCCATTGACTGGACTATTAGCCTTTTTATAATTCTCCAAAAGTTTCGCCTTTTCTTCCTCAATTAGAATACCCCATTCAATGCTCTATTCTTCCTTTAATCTCTTTTTAAACAGAGCACTGAGTTTATTTTGTTCAATGAGGAATTTAACTTCTTAAGATGTCTTAAATTTTACCAGGTTACCAGAATTACCAGAATTACTTTTGACTCTGAAGAGTCTGTTGAGGTCATGGTTCCACTATTTATTGGTTTAAATTTATTTTTTTTTTCTGGGGTCATGAAGACGGCGGATTTTTTAATTTCTTCTCCAATGCAAACAAGTATTTTAACGTTCAACAGGAAATTCGAGATTTTGAAGTGTTCTTTTTGCGATTAGTCGGTGATGTCGTGATATCACGGATAAGTCTGTGGCAACGCCAACAACGATGCATCATCTGGCAACGCCTACGTCTTCAGATGATGTAGAGCACGAACAACTTCAGACTGTGGAGAGAAGTGTCAGGTCTTTTTCCGTCTCACGCCATCTTCGAAAGCGAGCTGACGCCATATTTGTACCAGCAGAGAATTTGAATAAATTGTTTAATTTTAACCGGCTGTTTCCCTTACTAACCCCCAAAAGTCCATCTCAATTGCTATTGGTAAATGCGGACGGCATCCGAAAGGGATATTAAGGGCGGTCCATCTAATATTGTAGTTATTGAAATTCACAGGTCAAATCTAGAACACTTTTAGTACCTCTTTGATTTCTAGCAACATATGTAGGTGAAAGCACCAGTTTTAATACAGCCGCAAATCTGATAAAGAAGTTTACATTTTCTATTCGTGACAGTGTCATCCCAATTTTTATTACGAACGTTGAAATTGCTCGCAACCATAGTGTTTCCACAGCTTGAGGCTTTGAAGAAGATGTCATCTTGCATCGACTTGAACTAAAATCTTCCATTTTAAAATTTTATTTTAATGTCCTTTTTATTTTTAATTATAGCCATCATCTTAGTACAAGCTCAAGCACCATTGTCGCATGTACATCTGACTATATTATCATTTGGTTCTTGTTAGTAAACAGAGCCACCTACATTATGCAAAAACATGCGAAACATAAAAGATGCAAAGAAATCTGGAAAGTTACAAGTATTAGAAAAATGTTAATCAAACAGAAGGCACGGAAGTCGAACAACATTTTTTTTGTTAGTGTACTTTTGCCTATATTACCATTAAGCAGTTCGGCATGCTTATTAACACTAAGGCACATGCAATTAGTAGCCTCAAATACACCATAATTTGTTCTGCTATGCTTGATTTCAAGAAGACTCGAGTTTCTTAAATTGCGAGGGTTAGCCCTAAACACGAATTTAATTTTAAGATATGGCGAGTGAATATTAAATGTTATAATAGAATGCGTTGATTTTAAGTGTTATATTCGAACGCTTTACTGAAATCTGTGTAAATACATTTAGTTTGCAAGGTTTTGAAAGTTATTGTAGCATTCGACAAATAGATTATAGGATTGGTCAATCCCTTTTTGATAGATAAGACTTCCACAAATTATTTTTCCAATTTTTTAGTGTGGGAAGGTTCTAATTAAATCAAGGTGGTAGAAAACTATTGCAACGCTGCCTTTGCGAAGGAACACAAGACTGAAAAACGTTAAAAAGTGAGGCATAGAATAACGAAATATTAACATTAATACAACTATATGCGATATTAAGGCAGAAAAGTCTATGGAAGCCAACCTATCAGAAAGTTCATCAATATTCGCCTTTCTGAAATTATACGAATAATTAATGCAGAGAGGATGCGGGGCATTCGAAAAAAAGCAATAAACAACCTGAAGAGGCGGGTGGTATGTATCCAACAAAAATAATATAATTTTGCTACCCTTAAGAATTTTGTTATTGCAGTCAGATGATAATATCAAATCGAGTGGCCGTCCCATGTCATTCTTAATAGTGCTTACCTGAGACAGCCCTGAAGCGAAAATGGAACCCAGAAAAGAAAATTATTTTATCGTACAACTGTTAGCGGGATGGCAACACTCATCATCGAGGTTATATACCCACTGTACATTGGGTAAATTGAAATCACTCACATGAGTTCATCAGAAGGGTTCATTAAAATTGAAACATATTCAAGTTTGAGACCTTATGACATGGCTACGACTCCTTTTGTCAGGAGTGTTGATAATATCTGGAGGGATATAACAGCAAATTAAAAACAATTTTTTTTTTCGAAAAAAATTTCAGAACTGAGTTCAACGTCAGTAGAATCTGGTGAATCAGGGAGTGGAATGTAGTCACAAACAAGCAACCTTTTAAAAGCTACAAGAATACCGCCTCCCTTAGCTTCAGAATTGTCATATATGTCACGGCGACAAAAAAAGCTGGGCATTGCAGAAACCGTTATGTAACCAATTTTCTGAATTTATCGTATATACGAAATATAATACATTTAATTCATTCGAGTGCATTCTTGAAAAACAACATTGTTGCACGCTTGCACCTTTTTTCCCTCTTCATGGAGAAGTTCCCGTGAGAAACCATTCACGCCGACGCACAGTGTTTCCAAATGCCGATTTTTGGCCAAAAGTCCGAAAATCGAAGGTCGGCATTCCGGTTTTTTTCCTATGGGATGCTATAGAGGGGGCTTTGGGACGTTATTATCTGAAAGGATAAGTTTCCCGGTATATTTCCTGAGGCAGGGGAACAGTTTGAAAACTGAGGTCATAGCAGCTGCACGTTTTGCGCGCTTGCCGCCCTGCTGAGGGAGTAACATTTAATAGTGGATTGTTAGTAAAATATTGAAGTTTTTGAAAAAATTTTTTTTGGACATTCTTCCCCAAGGTTGTATTGTAAACTAATGTTTTTCTTTCAAAAAGTCGTTAATTTTATGTCAAAAAGGGCACTCGGAATTTGACCGTGTAAAATCGCGTTTTTTTAAACTCTGCACAATGTTCGTGTAGACGTTTAGTTGAAAGGGCCGCCGAAGGACGCCACGGTTTTATATTTATCGTAAAGGGGACATACTGAGCTTTAATTTGGTTATGCATTTGGCTGCTCTTAGGTGCTCTAGCACGAGCAACAGTCATTTTAGTTTCCTCATTTGTCCTCAAAATGTCTAGAGAAAAAACTATGCAAGATGTATTCCATTGGCTCCTGACATCTTCAGATCCTTTAATAAGTGGAATGCGAAAAATTAGAAATAAGAAAGGGAAAAATATGACAAAAGAAGCATTAAAGTTACTTGTTTCTGCAGAATTATCTGACAGAACCCTCAACGAGCAGAAGTAGTTAAAAGTAGTTTTATTTAACAATGTATTATGTTTTTGATTTAACAATAAAATTTTTGCATTGCTTAATGAATTTTCTTTTGTATGTTATCTACAATTTTTCTAACATTTTTTTAGGTCCGCCATTTTGAATTTTGAAAATGCAATTTCATTTTTAAATTCGTGTCTTTCATACAAATTCAGTACACTGAATCGTTTTTGTTAAAAACAATTTTTAAACAAATATGGCGGCCATTTTGGATCCGCCATTTTGAATTTTGAAAAACAAATTGCATTTTCGAAATCAGCGACCAAAAAAACCTTACTATACACAATTTCATCACATTCCGATGAAAAAAAAGACTTTTGGCCAAAAAATCGGCATTTGGAAATACTGTGCGACGCGGCGAGTGACCTATTTCGTCTGGAGCATTGTTTACCCGAAGAGAAAAAGAAGGAATGCAAGCTTGCAAATTGTTGCTCCACTTGATAATTGTGAAGTACATGAGTATGAAATAATTTAATTTTCTTAATTCTAAACAACAATATATTTCTGTGAAATAGTCCTGGATTGGCTGGCGGCGCACCCTTCTAGCTGGAAGACGTTCGTCTGCAACAGAGTTTCCACAATACAGGAGCTCACAGCTGCAGCGATATGGCATCGCACGACTTCAAAAAACAATCCTGCCGACATTGCGTCGAGAGTAGCTGGTCCTTCAGAATTATTGGAATCAGATTGGTATAACGGACCCTCATTTCTTCGGCTGTCTCCCTTTTCATGGCTGGCGGTGAGACCTCGTCATGCTATGAGCAGTGTTCCGGAAATACGAAAAATAAAAACAGTTCTTGTGGGCACGGTCTCGACAGAGTTCCTTAATTTAGTCTATGCTATCAGCATCATCTTCACGAAGAATTGCAGAAGGTTCGCGATAGTTCTGAGATTCGTTCAAAATCTCAGATCTAAGAAACTCAACCAGGCCTTAATCGGCGGACCAATACCAGCGCAGGAATTCGACAACTTGTTCCTAAAAATCATCAACCGTATCCAGGAGCAACATTTTCGTGAGGATATTCGGGCACTTGAGGACGGTGACGAGTTATCTGCAAACAGCTGTCTAAAGAGTCTGACCCCCATCCTCGATGCAACATCAGGAGCCTTATTATGAGAAACGATACGAATCCTCAAACGAAACGAAAATAACAAAACGAAACGAAATCGCTTTCGTATCACAAAAAACGATCGTTTCATTACTTAAGTTAGCTATTCCACGAGCTATATTTACATTTTTCTCCATGTGATGGAATATTATTTCGTACTGCTTGCCCTTTGATATTTTTTTCGATCTATAATAATATTAAATTATCGAATTCATGCACGCTTCAAATATATGTATAGTATATAACACATACAAATTAAATTTGCACTTTTATGCATTATTTTACATGTTAAAAATACTTTCTAAATTTGTTCTGACATATTGCCGACACAGCAACGATGACTGAAATGCCATCGAAGCGAGAAATGGTGGCGACCGTTTCTTTTGGAAACGATTTCGTTTCTCGTAATATGGATTTGTCAATTTCGTTTCATTTCTCATAATGAGGCTCCAGGATTTACGCTGCTGCGAGTTGGGGCCGATTAATGAATTGCCTTACGCTGTGAAATGTTCAATTTTGTTGCCAAAAAATTGCCCTTTCGTTGAGTCCTATTTGGTACATTTGCATGAAAAACACTATCACGCAGGAGCGCAGACCCTACTAGCGCTGGTGCGTTAGCGGTTCTGGACAGTTAACGGAAGAGATTATGCGAGAAGGATAGTGCGACGGTGTATTCGCTGCACAGACATACATAGAAATGGATCGCTCGATCTCCTGTCTCACGTGGCCGCCAATTTGACAACCGAGTGCCACAGCCGGACGAGATGAGATATATAAAAATTCATATAGCGCTGTCTATTTTTATCACATTGCATGGATAGATCGATTCCGCGGATTTTTTGAGTGCGGAATTGCTGAATGCTGACAAAAATATTTGAATTTAAATATTTGTTGAACAAAAGTTTTAAAAATATGTACTTTAAATTCAATTAATGGAAATAAAAATCATTATTAATGCCACAAATAAATAAATAATTTTTTTTCCCTGCCAGATTACCAATATTTTCAAGAATTTGTGATTGATAAATTTTAAGTTATAAAACCTATGTACCATATATTTGTTAATAAACATAAACAATTGCACATATACTGTGTTTTAATTAAAGAATTTGGAAATAAAAGCTCTTTATAGCAAACGTTTAAATTATAATAAATAAATAAATAAACAAGAAGAGCAGAGGCGGCCTCCTTGTTGCTTCTCCCGATGTAGTGCACATATGCCTCCATACAGAAAAGGCTGTTAAGTCGTTATTAAGATCAGATAATTTTAGTCTTAATAACAAAAACCTTATAGAACGAACTACAATCAAAGTTATGAAAACATTAGATATGTCTAGCTTGTTCATGGAACTGAATGAACATATTAAGGAGCTAGAAGTAGATAACCACCATATCTATAAGAATATAGTATACAGCTATTTAAAAATAAAGCTGTCCTATATAATAAAACAAAGGAATTTAAAAAATAACCATATGATTCGATCCCAGTTATCCCGATATATAATTTTTCGGAATAATTAAAATCAAATTGAATGTTTAACTTACATTGGACTCTCAACATAGTTGGGAGAACTCCAATTAAGTTCAACTTAAATTTGATACAATGGATAAATCGATGGTCCCATCAAAAATGCCCTTGAAGGAATTATCCCAAATTTGATTGCACAGCCAGCCTCCTTTAACATTATTGTATATCAACTAACAACATTTAAGGTAAACAATTTTGCTTAATATCATAAGTTTTTAAAACTCTATTCAATTACTTCTTTATAGATTTCGATCTTTTGCAAGTGGAATGCATTTCAGCAGGCGGTTAAAAAGGATTCGTGTTTACATCAGAGGTAGTGATTTAGCATATACATAGTACGCTTTAATCAACACAACTAATTTTTCTTTCTAATAGTGAAATGCGTACTTGCAAAACTTGGGATGAGTCGAAAAATGCGTTAAAAATATTTGTATGAAACACGTGTCAATGATATTTGCACATAAAATATTGATTTATTTGAATAATTTATAAGTTAAGCAATACTGATGTATTAATAATTATCCATTATATAAATTTTTCATTCACAGAGAATAATATACTGATTTATAAAAGCAGGTCCATCCTTCTCGATTCTTTGGCCATCATATCGATAATTGTTTCGCATTGCACTTCTATGTCTCGATGAACATTTAACAAAGCCAAACCATTCAACCTCTCCTCGCCCATTAAATAATTGGAATAAAAACATGGGAAAAATATTAATAGGAAAAGTTTTAATTTTTGGAAATTTTTCATCCGATTTCGGGGGGGGGTTTGAACCCCGAAACCCCCCCCCCCTGCGTACGCCCCTGGTTCATCCACACTGGGGTCGACTTCTGCGGTCTGTTTGAGACTACACATAGAATTCGTGGCAAAGGACCGTACAAATCTTATGTCGCCGTGTTGGTGTGTTTTGGAACGAAAGCTGTTCACCTGGAGATAGTCTCAGACCTCACGTCTGAGGCCTTCATTGCTGCCCTAAAGCGATTCATTGGTCGCCGGAATCTCTGTAAACATCTGTATTGCAACAATGCGACAAACTTCGTGGGAGCAAGGCGATAGCTGACGGAATTGCGAGTGGCATTCTTTGCGCAGCAAGTACAAACGACTCTCAACAATTGGTGCATAGACAAAGGCATGGAGTTTCATCATATTCCTCCCAGGTCGCCACATTTCGAGGAAATTTGGGAGACTGCTGTGAAGTCCGCTAAGGCTCATCTCTGTAAAACCCTTGCGATCATCACTCTTAACGTTTGAAGAATTCACGACCGCGATCATCCAAATTGAGGCCATTCTCAATTCGAGGCCCATTACTGCAATGTCTAATGATCCCAATGATGAACAGGCGCTCATACCGCCACATTTTTTAAATCAGGCTCCGTTGGATTGTCTCATTGAACCACAAATCTCTAATAAACTTTCATACATTCGCAGATAGCAAATCGTTAAATCTATTCAGCAGCAGTTTTGGCGACGGTTCACCAGGGAGTGTCTCATACAGTTTCAGCAATAACACAAGTGGCAAGGTTCAGCCCCTAACGTTGAGGTTGGAACTTTGGTATTCATCCACGAGGATGGTCTTCCTCCACTGAAATGGTCGTTGGGCAGGATAGTAGCAGCAATCCCAGGCACAGATGGTAGGGTCCGAGTTGCGGATGTTAGGACTCAAGGACGTGTGATTCGACGAGCCATCCACAAACTGGCTCCGCTCCCATTCGAGGAAAATTGTTGAAACGTACTCCAACGTTTCAAGGCCGGTGGAATGAACAAGTACATTTACACGAAAGCAAAAACTTTTCGACCACACTGTACAAAGACAACACACGACACACACGAACAGCACAATGGAGGGCGAAACGACATTAGCAGCCGGCGAGGAAGGACAGACGCAACCAGCCCAACTGAGGAAAAGCATCGAGCAAATCAGCTATCACAGAATCGCCATATAGTATGTAGCAATAAAATCATTATTTGAAAAATTTGCGTTGTTTTAGTTTATTGAATCCATTTGTCGATAATTTGTGCAATCAATTGGAACCAGTCAAAAACAATTGGCTGAACAGCCCTTGTTACATATTCCGTTTCGATTGACCAGAATTAACATCCAAAGTTAATCAGCCTTAAAAGGAAATATTGTACATATGCTTAAAATATTTAATAATTAACTTAAGAGAACTCATCGAAATATTTTAAATTTAACAACATCTCAACAAAGGAGTTTTGCCATTACATATTTTTCAAAATCCTGAAGATGATGCTTAGAAATATTGTGAAACAATTGGCGGTTTTTAGCGTCATCTAACAGAGACTTCCAAACATGGGTATCCTAAAAATAATTTAAAAAGCATTTATTTTTATCAAAAAAAATATATATATATAATGTAAATATTTACCTCTACGCACGAAAATCTACCACAAAGAATAAGACATCTTTTCGCTCTGGTTAAAGCGACATTAAGCCTTTGCGAATTTCCTAAAAAGCCAACACCTTTTGTCCTCGCGTTTGAAATTATTATCACATCCTTTTCTTTTCCCTGGCAAGAATCAATCGTATTAACAGGGATGTCATTTATACCAACCATCCTATATATTAAAAATTAAATTAGTAAGATTAGAGCATTCTGTAATTTTACACATACCTAAGTTTCTGAGATATAATATCTCTCTGCTGAGCATAGGGTGTTATTACACCATAAGTGAATTTAGTAGTGGGAAGAAGTTTGGTGATGCGAATAAGCAGTTCGGTCACAAAGTCGGACTCACATTTGTTTATGATATTGCCATTTGTGAAGTCTTCATTTGTACTAAAGTCTAGATTAAGAATCGAATATGGCTTTATTGGAAGCTTGACCTCAGTTGATTTATCGCTCATCAACATGTTATTATAAAAATAAGAATTAGGCCACTTGCAGATTTCGGGATGCATCCTATACTGAGTTCGTAGATGAAGAATGGGGTCTCCCGAACCCAAGCACTTTTGAATCCTTGTAAAAAGTGATTGGCCCAATCCATAAGCAGCTGATATCTATAAAAACAATTGTTATGCACTTATTCACTGTTTTGAATCCTACTAATAAATGTATGAACATACATATAAATGTAAAAGTAATTTAGAAATTCAAGATGGCGGACGCAATGATGCGATCAACACTTTGAGAAATGTAACGAATTTAAGTGAAAATTATTACTAAGGGTAAAGTCACTAATTTCAAATCTATTATCACAATTTGGCGGATCCAACATGGTGACCATATTTCAAATTCGACGAATTTAAATAAAATTATGTTCTAAATAAAGGGTAAATTGAAACAATTGATTTCGGATCTAATACCAAAGTTTGTAAATTCAAAATGACGGACCAAATATGGCGATTGATGTTTTTGAAATTCATGGGATTGTAATGACAATTAGTGTAAAAATTATTCAGTGGTATTAATTTCGATTCTACTATCACAATTTGGAAAATCAAGATGGTGGATCCATTATGGCGAACCAATTTTGAAGTTCACCCAGTTTTTCGGTAGCTTAAAACATATTCAAGTACTGAATCGCTGACAAAAGCAAAAATGCACAACTCTCAAATACTTTAACTTGACAAGTAGTCAACTAACTATGGGGCTTATCGTAGTAAACGTAAACGCGAACGAAACGTGAAACGCACAATTTTCGTATCGCTGAAAACGTAACAGTGAAAACGGCCAACGCTGTTTTTCGAAAATAATTTCATGTGTATCGTTCAAAGCGTGCGGCGGCAGTTTGTAGAGTATTTGTGAAACGTCAAGTTTTATTAGCGGCAGTTAGTTGTGTTTTTAGCGAGTGTTATTTAAATTTTGAAACATGTGAGTAATTTAATTACACAAATCAATCAATTGTTAATACGAACATATTCCACACAGGAAAAGAGTAACAAACCAAGAGCAGTACCGTCATTTGGTAAGAATCATGAAAAGCAATCGTCAAATTGCTCAAGGCTTCACAACAGAAGCACCAAGTGAAACTTCTAGTTTTTGGGAAAAAGCTGCTGTTGAATTAAATAGTTTAGGTCCACCAGATAGGACAGTAAAAGAATGGTGAAAGGTAGTAGTTATGTTTAAGATTATATACGAACACATTTTAATGAGTAATTATTCTTGTTCATTTTAGGTGTGGACAGATTACAAATCGTTTGTAAAGAAGAAATTGAGCCATAACAGAAGGGAAGCCAATTCAACTGGTGGTGGACCCAATAAACAAATAAAGCTGAACATACTTGAAGATGTTGCAGCTTTATTAAATCTGAATGACGCTATAACGCGTTACTGGAACATCGTTCGGCTTAACTTCAAGCAGAAACGAAGAAGTTGACGAAATTATAGAATCAGCAGAAACCAATACAGAACATGTTTTTCAACTCCAATGTTAAGTTTTGTTGAATGGGTTTGTAGATAAATATTTAACGAAAATAATGAGCCCACAATGGCCATTCTACGACCAATATTTTAGGAGATATTAATTTATAAATTTGTAGCTAGATCACAAAAAAGATTTTTTTTTTCTTCTACAATTCAAATTTAATTGAAAATATAAAATAACTACTTACTAAGTTTTACGGTACTATAACGGTACGGAACCCTCAGGGTGTGAGTTCTACTCGCACTTGTCCGTCTTTTTTAATTATTCTATGTTAATAAACCAAAACTCATTACAATCATTCCATTCATGCTGTAAAATCCTTTCCTATTGTAATAAAGGTGTTTATTATTCTTTGGTTGCACTATTTTAATATATGTACCATCTACACACATAATAACACCAGGAATGCCACATTTTTCATAAAAGTGTTGTTTCGCTGCAATTTTTTCTGATTCTGTTAACTTTATATTTATCCATTTTGCACATACTTTTCCCTCTAGTATGTTTAACATTGAGGAAAATATTTCAGAAAACGTTGACTGTGCTATATTTATTTCATTTCCCACGCTTTGCTGATAACTTCCTTGCGCCAAAAATCTTAGAGTTGCAGCTAGCTTAATTTTTGGGGGTAATGAAGTAGATTTGGTTGGTTTTGGGCAACTTTCTTCTACTTCTTCAAGAATATATTTAAAAGCAGATTTATTTAAGCGAAAGTTTTTCATGACGCTAAAAGTACAATATTTGCACAAATATATAAAAATGTTTTATTAATTTAATTTTCTATTTACCTTATTTCATCCATTTCAAAAATATCTCTTGCAGTACTTCTTAAATTTTGTCGGGCAGCTCGTTGATTTTCATGTTCACTGGCAAGGTCTTCTATCATATATGAACTTACAGTGTCCATAATGATTAAACTACACAAATCTTTAACTCAACCACTTCAGCAAAAAAATGACTTTGTTGATTTGAATTTGTTGACAAATCTCAGCTGATTTCAAAACGTTTCGAAAATGAGCATATTCACGCGTTTTCTATGATGCGCGTTTAAGGTGAAGTGAAACGGTAAAACGGTACGTTTCGTTCACCGCACGTTTACTACGATAAGCCCCTGTATATACTAGGAACCGAAAATAATTATTATTTTGAAATTTAAAACAAAAAAATCATCACTATCAAGCTAAAATCAATTATTTAATTTGTAACCTTACTTAGATTGAATAATACTTTGGATAAAAAGTTTAATTTTTGTTGGCAAAATAAAAATTATAAATTGGATAATAACGATTACGAGGTAATTCTTATTTTTCGATTGCTCGATAGCGATTATGAAGTAATTTTTATTTTTTGATTGCTCGATAACGATTATAAAGTAATTTTTATTTTTCGATCGCTTGATTAAGAATTAATATTTATTTTATGGTTGTTCGAAATAAAACTCGATCCATTATTTTCTTACGTTCAGTTACAAATGCTTCTAAAAATTATATTTTTTTATCTCTAAATGGATTCTTGAATGTTTGTTAAGTTAATACAAATGTTTGTTATTGAATTTTTACTTTCGTATTATTGAAAAATCTAAATGAATTCAAATTAACTGAATTAAAGTGTACCGGTTAATTCATGCGGTTTTTTTTCAAAAATCAATGCTTTATTGCGAAAAAATGATTACAAATTTAATATTCGAAGTATTGCCCATCGTTGGCCACAACTTTTTCCCATCTTTCTGGCAAAAGATGGATACCACGTCGAAAAAAATCGGTCGGCTTATCGGCTAATTTTTGACTTCATCATAATTGGAGAAGTGCTGGTCAGCCAGGCCATGTTGCATCGATCGGAAGAGATGGTAATCGGAAGGAGCAATGTCTGGGCTATACGGCGGGTGGGGTAGGATTTCTCATTTCAGCGTTTGGAGGTATGTTTTGACGGGCTGTGCACCATGTGGCCGAGCATTGTCATGTTGCAAAATAACTTTATTTGCGACCGTTTCCAGCTGTTTTTCTTTCAATGCCCGGCTCAAACGCATTAATTGTCGTCGGTAGACCTCGCCTGTGATCGTTTCATTCGGTTGCAGCAGCTCATAATACACCACACCCAGCTGGTCCCACCAAATACACAGCATAACCTTCTGGCCGTGAATATTCGGCGCGGCCGTCGATGATGAGGCAGGGCCGGGGTATCCATACGTTGCCCGACGTTTTGGATTATCGTAATAGATCCACTTTTCATCGCCAGTCACAATTCGATGCAAAAACCTCTTTCTATCGTGTCGTGCAAGCAGCAATTCACAGGTGAAAAATCGTATTTCAACGTCTCTTTGCTTCAATTCATACGGCACCCAATGTCCTACCTTTCGGATCATTTCCATTGCTTTTAAACGATCGGAAATGGTTTGCTGAGCGACTCCAAGTGTATTTGCAAGTTCTTCTTGCGTTTGTGACGGATCTTGATCGAGTAATGCGTCCAATTCTTCATCTTCAAACTTTTTTGGCTGCCCTGGACGTTCTTCGTCTTCCAAGTCAAAATTACCACTTTTAAACCGTGCAAACCACTTCTGACAGGTTCGCTCAGCTAGAGCATGGTCACCATAAACTTCCACCAAAATGCGATGACTTTCGGAAGTAAAACTCCCCGCAAAAACACTTTATTTGGCACGAAACTCGACATATTCAGGGAATTAAAAAGTATTGTTGTTTACGCTTCAACTAAATGACATATACTGATTCTGAAAGTATATGACAGTAGCTTTCCAACGAATATTTGGAAAGGTGATTCACTAGAATAATAATCAAGTTACGCCATCTGTTGTAAAACCGCACGAATTAACCTGTACACCTATTATATTGGTTTCTAAAAATATATTTTTTTTCATTTTGCTAAGCTATTACTAACAAATAATCGTTTTAGTTTGAACAGCTACCACAATGTATATAGCCGTCTTTTGTGTATCAGCGAAATCGAGATATTAAAAGCAAATGACGGCTATAGACGTCCGTAAATTTTTAGGGAAATTTGTTAGAAGAAATAATAATTTTATTCTGTAAGCTTGAAATGTTCATCGAACTCCTCAAGAACCGACTAATTAACAAAAAAAAATTGATTTTGTCGTCCATCATCGAATTCAGAGTGAGCGTCCACGTGTTAACAAGGTTCATCCGCAATTTCTAAATATTAAAACTGCAAAACAATATGCACGAATCTGTGAACGGGACACGTATCTTGAGCGACACTGAGGACCGGTACAAGTTTAATCCTCAAAATCGATGTCAACGTTTTGTAGGAGGTGCGCGCACTTAAATCTTTATAGATCCTTGAGGGGATAGGAGTGATTTTAGAGGGGCGGATCAAGAATAAAAGTTTGCTCAGGACATCCCAAGGAATCGATTGGTATAACGTTTCTTACGTATAGTCCAAACATCCTGCATAAATAATTTTCAAAGATCCAAGAATGTAAACTTATTCTTTCCTTTTCAAAGAACTTTCCGAAAATCATACATTTTTCAGGCTTCTAATTGTATCGCCCCCTTGTCCCGGGGATTGTAAGCTTTGAATATCATACACATTTACCTTAGATAAAACAGTGGCAGGAAGCTGCTGCGTGTCGCCTACTAATACCAAGGATGAAATATCGAACTGTAGAGGAATCAAAGTCCATGGCTCCAAACACAAAGTTGCTTCATCCACAATACAAATATCAAAATTACTTGTGTACCTATAATGCAAAAAAATTACAATTGCTCTAACTTCTGATTTTAAGGAAACGTTATCTTTTACTTACTGCAGCATATGGATACAACTAGAAAGTGTCGTACACACAATATGCGCGCCCTGAATTTGCCTTTGATACATAGTTTTACGTTTTTGCATTAAATTCTGTTGATATGGCAGTCTATTTACAATATCCAACCTCTGTTTTAATTTTTGCAGTTCATCGTATTGGACGCTGTTCGTTCCACTTTCAATTTTTTTACTCAACTGTCTAATTTTGCTCTCTAACAACTCCCTCTGTTTAAAAAATAAAACTGAAATTACGCGATTTCAGAATGAATTATATCACCTCTTTTTTTAAAGTATCCAAATTTTCCGTTGCTATTAACTGGCGTTCTATTAAACTTTGTACGGAAACACCTCTTACTGCTGGGCTCATTCTTTCTAGTATTCCAAATCTTACCAATCTAAATTTAGAATGCACCATTTTGTTTCTTATTTTGAGAAGTTTGGAAGTTATTACATCTATTGCTGCATTACTTTGCGAACAAATTAAAATTTTTTTTTCAAAACTTCGAGATTCATCACCATAAAGTAGTTGCAAAACTAAATTAGATATTAATCGAGATTTTCCCGTTCCTGGAGGCCCTTCTATCAAACAAATGTTTGATTCATCGAGATTTGCTGATTTTAAATATGTCTTAAGAAGTACGTCTCTTTGGTTTTCGTTCATCTCATCATATCCCTTATATCTTATGTTCTCTGTAGATGGCACTTTTGAATTAAGCAAGTTAGTAGGATCAAGAATGGACTCTAAAAGCGAAGAGTATTTCAAATGATGGACTGCAGTGAATGCCCCCAAATCCACACGAAGTTGTGTAATTGGTTTAACAGTTATTCTTTTCGTAACATCTATTAACTCATTAAGCTCTGTGGAAACAATTGACTGGACTATCACTTCGTAATGAGGATTCTGTGTAAAACCTTTAATGAAACAACAAAGCTTTGGAAAATGCATTCAAGGAATTTTAACTTAGGTACCGATTTTTTTAAAGTTGTCAATATATCCGAAGATATTTAAAGATTTTCGCGATGATTCAGCTGTAATAATACACAAGTCGCTAATGTTGAAAGGAAATCCATTTTTAAAATTAAACGGTACATCTGTAAAATAATGGATATTGCGATAACGGATTTTCGTGCTATTCATATTATTTACAGTCACAGTAAAAAACAGAACGGTTAAAATCTCCGCGCTTCTCTATTCTATAATTTTGCACTCGTAGTGAAATTGATGATCCTTTTTGTGTTTTAGTCATTTGCTCAATTTGCGCCCAAAGCTCCAATTTCATCAAGGGTAAAATAATTCTGTAAAATAATTTCTGAACAGTGAAAGATACAAATAAAATTATAAAGAATAAACCTTATGAAGTCGTCAAACGTAGGAAATTTATGCAACATTGGCAAAAGCACATGATGACGGCCATTTACTTCTTCTTTACGAGTTGCTAACCAAGCAGGATTCCATGTTAATATAGCAGAAAGGATATTCTCTGTATTTGCTCTGGTCAGGAGATGTACTGGCACATCTTCTTTACGTATTTTATGCTCTGAACATTTCTCGGAGGGAATATATATTATTTTAGGTTTATTACAAAACGTCACATTTTTTCGAGGCGTTGAAGAATCGCTCTTTTTTACAATTGACTTAATTGAAGCAACCTGTTCTGATATAATCTTTATTCTAGAGTCCTTTCTATGTCTGGAACAATTTTTGGATTGCTGTTGTATATCATTTATTACAACTTCACCTACTGTAACCAGTGATTGAGCATCGTGCTTTTTAGGTTCAGAATAAAAAATTTTATTTACTTTGCTATAATCATGAGCGTTGAATTTTTCCAAAGTTTCGGAGCATTCCTCAGTTTTATCTTGTTTCACCAAAATATTATCAATTGGAAATCTTTTAAAATTCTGTTTTGGAGCGCTCTTTTTGCAGCTATCACTTGACATGGCATTACATTTTTCTTGCCCTTCCCCCGTAAGAAAAGCACCACGGTTTTTCCTAGTTACCTTAACTTTTGGCTTATTCACAATTTTAACGCCTTCATCATCATTGGATTTCCTTTTGCAAGCCTGCTCCTTTGCAAGTTCCCTCAGTTTTTGTTTTCTTTCTTCTTGTAATATTTTAACTTGCTTATTTTGGGCACGTTTTTGTAGTGTTGGTTTTTGACGCCATTGGTCCCGTGATACTGCTTTATCTTTATTCTTTGATGTTATATTTTTTTTATGTATTATTTCTACATTACTTTTAGGTGTAATGATTTCAGCGGAAACACCTGATATAAACGAAATTCATAAAATTAAACAAACATCAAACCTCTATCAATCTATTGTACTAATTTGATGATATAAACTATTACTACGTATACATGAAGGATCGAATCTAGATTGAATCAGAATTCAATCCCATGTATACGAAATATAGAAATTAGATCGAGTGGATCCAACCGAGGGTAGCTGGCTGGACTGAATCGAAATAACAGCTATAGACACGGATCGAGTAATCAATTCGACAATTGCCGCTAAGCATGTTGTTACAGCATTAATCTCTTTGTCGGATTCTTAGAATATGAACGTAAGGAAGTGCAATATAACTTGTCAAACGTACCCAAATTCTTCATGTGTGAGTTCTCATAGTTGTATTGGGGACATCACTACAGGCGTAAAAAGAGAGTAATATTGAAATGGCTAACTCGCAATATGAATAAAATTCAATATTACTTTGTTATTCTTATAGCTAATCGGTGTTTTTGTAATTTTTTCAGGATTGCAATAGTAAGTTATTTAATAATTGAATTGAACGTTAAAATGTTTGGTGAAAGGGCTCCCTTCATTTTCTATTTAAGAACGTTTATGAACAAGAGCATCCCCGAATTAATTAAAGTAAACCAAAAATGCACATTTCGACAGTAATCAAGAATGATCCTAAAGCTTTTCTCATTCCGTCTTGCTTGCTCAATATTTCTGTCCTTATTTCTAGAGCACCCCCAAAAAATGGTACGCACACGTACACTATATTTTAACGGTTCAGCACTTCCTTATGTTCATATTCTAAGGTCGGATTTGTTATGCCTGTAAAAGTTATTTTATTTAAACAAAAAAATGTCGAAGAGAAACGTTTGAGAACACGAAGGAACATTGGAAATGCTCAACATAGTGCAAGAGCAAAGTGGCACTTAAATCGGCATTGGATTCACTTTCGATTCGATCCCTTAATCCCAAGTAATCAAATACGCGAATCGAAAACCCAATCCAATCTCGATTCAATCTCTCAATCCGTCATGTATACGTAGTATATACATGTAGGAATATTAGAAAAAGACCGGGAGCTGAAATGGTATAAATTGCAGACTTTATTTGTATCGCAAATTACAGGATGCCTGATCCGTCCCGCTTGCCGATCGCCAACCAAGAAGAAAGAGCTTCTCAGGTGCGTCGAGCCCCACCCCCCTTTTCACGGATCCGAATGCAAACTATGCGAGAATTATGTGCTAAATGTGTGCTAATTATGTGCCGAAAAAAACTTTTTTGTGCTCCAAAATTAAGTGCTTTTTTTAAACATTCAAAATGGGGGGTGTGGCTCGACGACGAGTTACAACTCCCCTCAAACTGTGAGCAAAAACATTTTTTTTCTTCAAACTAGAATTATGTGCTTTTTATGTGCTTCAAGAATGTGCAACAAAGAAGTTTGTAAAGTTAACTGCAAAAAAATAGTTGACATTTTCAAGAAGTGCGAATCCGATAAATTACTCGGCATGCACTAAATTCAATCAAAACGCGTAACCAAATTCTTTTCTCAGCAGCAGCTTATTCCTTCGTCGCCTTCAGTCGAATAATTAATTGCAAATTAATAAAAAACGCGATTTCGAGCTGCACCCCCCACGAAAAATATGGAAAATATTTCAAGTCCAAAAAAAATGCAGCACAGCAATTGTTCCTTGGCTTAATCAAGAGCACATAATTAGCACGTAATTACTGTGCATTGATTTTACAAGTATAAAATTGTTTATTTATAAAAAACGCGATGTCGAGCTAGACCCCCCGCAAAAATTATTTACAAAGCTCCAAGCCGGATGGGATTGCAGCACGAAAATCGTTTTTTGGCTCAATCAAGAGCACATAAAGAGCACATAATTCCTGTGCTTTTTATTTCCGAGCACATAATTATTTGTTAATAAAAAAGTGATTTTGAGCTACCTCCCTTCCCCCTCCTGAAACTTTGAAAATGCTCCAAACTGGGTGGAATTGCAGCACAAAATTCGTTTTCGGGCTTAATCGAAAGCACATAAAGAGCACATAATTTCTGTGCCTTTCATTCTTAAGCACAAAAATAATTGTTTAATACAATAGAGATCTCGTGCCCCCCCCCCCCCCCCCCCTTCAAATTTTGAAAATCATTATTAATCAAATGTATAAACACCGCGCCGAATCAGGCGTTGCTTATCATTTTTATGTTGCGATTGCATTTTTTTCCATTCGAATATGGAATGGTTTTTTATTTTAGAAAAGAAAAAGGGAGACATTTCTTTATAAGATTGACTTTATTTCTTATGCATAAACCAGTAAATTGGGTATATTTTTCATATTTTTCGTGGGGGGTGCAGCTCGAAATCGCGTTTTTTATGAATTGGCAATTAATTATTCGACTGAAGGTGACGAAGGAATGATGTGCTGCTGAGAAAAGAATTTGGTTACGCGTATTGATTGAATTTAGTGCATGCCGAGTAATTTATCGGATTCGCACTTTTTGAAAATGTCGACTACCTTTTTTGCAGTTAACTTTACAAACTTTTTTGTTGCACATTCTTGAAGCACATAATTCTCGTTTGAAGAAAAAAAATTTGTTTGCTCACAATTTGAGGCGGGGTGTACCTCGTCGTCGAGCTACACCCCCTTTTTGAGTGTTTAAAAAAAGCACTTAATTTTGGAGCACAAAATTTTTTTTTTCGGTACATAATTAGCACATATTTAGCACATAATTCTCGCATAGTTTGCATTCGGATCCGTGAAAAGGGTGGTGGGGCTCGACGCACCTCAGGTAAGATCGTTGTTTTATCCCTATATATATATAAAATCGAATATTTGTTTGTTTGTTTGTAAAGTTGTAAATTTCAAGGGATTGCCGTGAAAATTGGTATTTGGGGGTTTTTGTAGGTCCTCATTGCGAGTCTATGCTCGAAATTTGAAAATTCAAGATGGCGGATCCAATATCGCGACCAACAATTTTTGGACTTCAACGAATTCAATTGAGAATTAATACTATGGGTATTTTGAGGCCACTAATTTCATAGCTACTAACAAAGTTTGGAAATTCAAAATGGCGGAACCTATGTTTGTTGCTTAATTACGCCTTAATACTTGGTTCGATCATTTTCATTTTTTGAGTGAAGGCACTATATATCTGGGCTACTTTTTATTCACGGATTTCAAAATGGCGGAACCAAGATGTCGGCCAAAAATTGTAAATTTTAAGGGATTGCCATGAAAATTGGTATTCGGGGGTTTTTGGAGGTCCTGATTGCGAATCCTCGTTCGAAATGTGGAAATTCTAGATGGCGGATCCAATATGGCGACCAAACATTTTTGAACTTCAATAAATTCAATTGAAAATTAGTACTATGGGTATTTCGAGGCTACTAATTTCGAATCTACTATCAGAATTTGGAAATTCAAAATGGGCGACCCAATATGTGTGTTTGTTTTATGCTTAATCATGCTTTAACGCTTGGTTAAATCATTTTCATTTTTTGAGCGAGAGCTCTAAACATTTCGGCTTAACATATAGGCTACTTTTTATTTACGGGTTTCAAAATGGCGGAACCAAGATGGCGGCCAAAGATTGTAAATTTCAAGGGATTGCTGTGAAAATTGGTATGTAGGGGTTTTTGGTGGTCCTGATTGCGAATCTACGCTCGAAATTTAGAAATTCAGGAAGGCGGATTCAATATGGCGACCAAAAATTTTCGAACTTCAACGAATTTAATAGAAAATTAGTATCATGGGTATTTTGAGGCCACTAATTTCGAATCTGCTATCAAAATTTGGAAAAACCAAAATAGCAGAACCAATATGACGACAACAATTTTTGGAATTCTACGAATTTAAGTCAGGTAACCATGAAATAGTAAAGAAATAATAATACCTTTATTTATTTATTTAACAGCTAACAATGAAAATATATAACTACAGAATAGATTATTAGCCCTTCTGGTATAGACTGTGGTAGCAAAATGAGTTTTGGACGGTCCTATACCACAGATTTTAGTAATACTTCTAAACTTCCTAATCTGGCTGTAGTACCAACATTTCAGAAGTATTTAACTAATTAGTATTTTTGATACACCGGGTGAAACCGGGTTACTCAGCTAGTATTTTATAATTAGTTTTAATATTTTGGTTTTGGTTCATGAATGCGGAAACGACGACTCGGAGCTCCACAAGGGACACTGGCGCGGGTTCCCAATGCGGCGAAGGTCCTGGTGAAAAGTTGTAAGTGAAATAAGTTAATTGTGAATAATTGACGATTGAAGTTGTTTTTATTTTCAGAAGCATCGCTGCTCACTGTGGGTGGCGCCAGGAGAGGCCAGCGAAGGATTTTCGGATTTTTGTGTTCGTGCACTAACAACGCCTTACATCTTTATGTACTGACACGAAAGCAGTAGTTAGTTTACGCCGACTTGAGATAACCCGTCGCCAAAATGAACGCAACCGCAATGACGAGCGTTTACACTTTCTACTATTTCGCACATTGTTTCCGAAATTTTTAGGAGGGTTAAGAGCCGACATAAAAATTCTCTCCCGAGCAACTAGGTACTCTATAAGCCGCTGATGTAAGGGTTTACGCGGGTAAACAACTGATGCGGGAGCCTCAATTTTTTCAGGCTATTTGGGCCCCGGTAAAATATTAACTGCTCTAGAGGGAGGATTATGTGGCTCTGTACTCTCGTTCTCTAACTCAAGAACATCTTCCAGGATAACATTTTCAACATCTATTTTAGGTAATTTCGACATCAGGTGAAAGGGCAACATTAGAAACGGTAGGTAATTCATCATTAACCGGATGAACCTCAGAGCTTCGAATTAGGGCTACGAACGGTTTCCTGCGGGGTGTCTCACATCGGCGGTGTGAGATTTCAGACGTTGTCTTGGGGCTTGTTCACTCCAGTGCCAATAGGCGGAGGTAAAAATAATATTTCAAAGATTTTCGGGAATATTAAATTCTCCTGACCACAACAAAGTTATTGCTTTTTCGATCAAAAACACAGGCCTTGTTCTGTCAACATTTTAGAACTTTGATGCTATAGCCTTTTCATGTTTGACACAGACCTTTGGCCTCTCTGCAGCTTTGACATCATAATCGAAAGGAAAATTGTCGATTTTTTTTATTCCTGTGGTTGAAATTAAGAGTTCCCATGTAAAAAATTGACGCGACCTTAGAATAACCCGGACCTTTGACCTTAAGGTCGAACCCAAAATCAAACTCGAAAGTTAATATTTGGTTCTTTATTTCCGGGACAAAAATAGGGGTTTCTACTCTAAAAAATAAACTTGAGCTTGATATCTGACCTCACTACTACATGTTCCCCTCTGAACTATACAATTTTTGTTTATAACTTTTCTTAGATAACCCTTTCCTGAAGATATTCCCGTGATAGAATAAAAATGGACTTTTCATGAAATAAGCAATTTTCGATTTACAAATGACCTTAGAAAATCAAAATTTACCTTATAGCAGAGATATTCGAACCTAAAATTTTTCGTTCTTTCCACTTCCAGTTTTCTGAAGAGTTCCCGTGCATTCATTAAAATGGGTCACCCTGTACATCCTGTTTCGTTAAGGTCTGAACAGAGGTATGCTAATCGATTCTACATGGTCTTCTGATCAACGTTTATTCGGAGACCCCCGGCCCACCCCAAAATCGATCCTTCACCCCTGAAATCACAATTGAAAATTTGGAAGAGGTGAACCCAGAGTGGTTCAGCACTACAGACCAGGTATAGAGAGAAAATCCTCAATTCACACGAAATCTCCTAACCCAACCTCATCGCATTGAATTTCACAATAAAAATGAGAAATTCGTGTTAATTATGCGCCTAACTAACCCAACGCATCCAAGTCGAGCCTCAAGCGACCCACTTGGTCCATGGTGCTGAACTACTCTAGCCCGAATAACTTCAGAACACGACGTCCAATTCGATTCCAAACAAACTTTGATCAGAAGACCATGTAAAATATATTGGCATACCCCTGTTCAGACCTTAACGAAACACCCTGTATATAAAATCGAAAGTTTGTTTGTTTGTTGCACAATTACGCCTAAACGCTGGTGCAATAATTTTCACGTTTTGACTGAAAGTACTACATGCATACATATTCCAATTTAACATATAGACTACTTTTCATTCGCGGGATTCAAAAGGCGGAACGAAGATGGTGACCAACAATTGTAAATTTCAAGGAATTTCCACGAAAACTAGTATTTGAGAATTTTTGGAAATCCTGACTTCAAAAAATTCAAGATGGCCGAACCAATATGGCGTACACAAATTTTCGAAATTCAACGATGGATGTGAAAATTAGTACTAAGGCCGTGTGCCAATTGATTTTCGAATGTTATTTCAATCAATTGAAATGAATCTAGCTGTTAAATGTCAAGATTTTATTTTAAAGTATCATTTCCATTATCCAAATATTTACTGAGTTTTGTTCGGTTTAATAATAATTATTATAATAAACTAGTAGTTGACAGTTGTCCGGCTGAAGCCGGACCCGTCCGCCCCTAGGAGTAAGCGAACCTAGTAGTAAGTGAAATGGTAAAGGCCCCTAACATTCCATTTAGTGGAATAGTAAATGTAGGCCTTGCAATAAAGTTGAAGAAAAGGAACCCTGACCTATCAGATATTAGATAGGATATGACTCTTACCGGCTCTGAGATGATAAGAATACGGAAGAATAGAAGTATAAATTTTCCCAAGTCATTATGCGTTCATTTTCGAAAGTCCAATAATGAATTTGGGAAAGCGCTTAAAAGAAAAGAAAATATTTTCAGAGAAGGGAAAAAAGAGTTCGATTCCAGTCGCAGGGGAAATAGGGATGGTATGATAGTGGCAATAAAAAGAAACACTGCATATTAAAAATATTTATTAAAACAAAATATTACATATAAAAATGTTTTAATATGGGTAATAGCTCAGAAATTTCAATTCAATTCAAAATGTCCTGTTAATTGTCGAATTTCTCATTTGCGTGCGCACAAAATTGTTTAATTTTTTTTTTTGCTCGTTTCTTCGCATGCGACCATGAATATTCGTTTGCGTTTCCGTACCCTAGTTATTAAGAACTTTAAGAAGATTAAATGAAAAAAAAACATATCTCTGTTCAAAAAATTGCTAAATTAAAAAAAAAATAATAATAATAAATAAATAAAAAAATAACATTTTCAAAAAAAGTTCAGACCGTTCCCAAAACGAAAAATTGCATAATTTAAATTTATCCTACGGAAATGGAAATATTGAAAGAAAAAACAATTTTAATATAATAAAATCGCGTCTAAAATTTAAATTTTTCAGCTTACGCGTGCTATGTCTGTTATATGTTTACCTACAACTTTTAAAACTCTTAAAATTATGTCTTAAAACAAAAATATTAAAAATTGCACTTACCTAAATTGTTTTTTAAAATCTGCAGGCTGGTCCTTTGGCACACAATCACAGAATCAAAAAAAAGGAAAGAATTACACGTCACTTAAAAAAGTTTATATTTTGAACAATTTTTGTACAGTGAAATTCTCACTATTATATTCGTTTAGAATTTTAAAAATTAATTTAAAAACGAAAATGAATTTCCTTCACGCACAATATTAAAATCAAATTGTTTTGTGTAGTCCTCACACAACAAATTAATTCATCAAATGCACGCTCTAAACATTCACATCCGTCAAATTGTATGCCTGAACACACAATGAAGATAAATATTTCTCCTAGTTTTAGGAACAGAACAGAAAAAATGAACAGACATACCCCGCCTCTGTGCAAGAACGTGGGTGCGCTTATAGACTAAGGGAAATGAAACGTTTAAGCAAACGAAAGAGACGGAACATGGGACATTCGCGGGGCGTGAGGCGTGGGCGCTTGTGTACGCTGGCTGGCCGGCGGCAAAAGCCGAACACGCTACGGTCGCTCGTGTGTGCATCCCCGGCATCGTCAGAGTCCGAAAGCGCTTCAATAATTTTTTGTAGGGTGGGAGGGGGGGGGTGGGGGCGGGGGGTGGAAATGGAAAATATTATGAAGTAGGTAATTCAAAAGATCAAGTTCATGCATGTTCATGTTCTTTTACAATTACCCCCTGCAAATCGGTTGCGAATTGGCCGAGATTTTGGGTAAGGGGTAACTTAACAGGGGTTGGGGGGAACAGGAAATATTGCTTAGTGATGAAGATCATGCAGGGCCATCTCCTAGAATTTTTTCCCGTGGAAATCGGTTAAGAATCGGCTGAGGATGGAAGAAAAATATGTTTTGGAATTTTTTTCGGGCGGAGGGGAGGACGGAAAATATTTGAGAGTGCAGGAGAAGATCAAGCTCACGCAGAGCTATCTTCTACAATTTTCCCCGTGGAAATCGGTTAAGAATTGACCGAGATATAGGGTGAGGGGTAACTTAACAGGGGTTGGGGGGAACAGAAAATACTGCTGATGATGAAGCTGATGCAGAGCTATTATCTAAAATTTTCCCCGTGAAAATCGGTTGAGAATTGGGTGAGCACGGAAGAAAAGTATGTTTTGGAATTTTTTTGCGAGCGGAGGGGGGGACGGAAAATTCTTGGGAGTTGGGGAAAAGATCAAGCTCGTTCAGAACTATATTTTAAAATTTTGCCCGCGCAGCTCGGTTGAGAATTGGCCAAGATATAGGGTGAGGGGTAACTTAACAGGGGAGTGAGGGGAACGGAAAATTTTGCTGAACGATAAAGCTGAAGCAGGGCTATCTTCTAGAATTTTCCCCGTGAAAATCGGTTAAGAATTGGCCGAGATATAGGGTGAGGGGTAACTTAACAGGGGTTGAGGGGAACAGAAAATACTGCTGATGATGAAGCTGATGCAGAGCTATTATCTAAAATTTTCCCCGTGAAAATCGGTTGAGAATTGGGTGAGCACGGAAGAAAAGTATGTTTTGGAATTTTTTTGCGGGCGGAGGGGGGGACGGAAAATACTTGCGAGTGGGGGAAAAGACCAAGCTCGTTGAGAACTATATTTTAAAATTTTGCCCGCGCAGCTCGGTTGAGAATTGGCCAGGATATAGGGTGAGGGGTAACTTAACAGGGGAGTGAGGGGAACGGAAAATTTTGCTGAACGATAAAGCGGAAGCAGGGCTATCTTAACAGGGGAGTGAGGGGAACGGAAAATTTTGCACCTCTGGCAACAGTGAGGCCCGCCGCAGAGAAAAATATTTTTGCCTTACTATTGGCTTGAAAAATTTTCTGAAAAGATAATTTTGTTAAATTGATGAATGAAAATTGGGGCCAAGGGGGTTCATATTGGGGCTATTGAAAGGGCTCGAGGTGGACGTTACCTATAAAAGAAAGTTTAAAAAATTCGGTTGGGGGGTTTGGCCGGAATTTGGAAAAATACAGTTCTGAAGTAGAGTCTGTTTTGGAATTTTTTTGCGGGGAAAGGAAGGAACAGAAAATGTTTGGGAAAGGATCGAAAGATAGAGGTGATGCGAAGGTATCTTGGAAAATTTACCCCGTGGAAATCGGTTAGAAATTGACTGAGCACGAGCCTTGTAAAGCCGTGGGAAAAGGTTTCCTATCGAAAAAGTGGCGAAAAAGTTGGCCGGCGAAACATTCGACAGGATTTAGGTGAGGCGGACACAGGGGCAGAGCGCGTCTGCAAAAGCATTGCGAGGGAAATTCTGACGTCAGTCGTGTGGGCCTGCTGCCGCTGAGCGTGGCTCGAAGCGAACGACTTGTGGGCAATTCTAGGGATTGATCAGAAAAATTGAATTTCCCTAGCAAAAACGGGTGAGGTAGGTGAGCAATTATCTCGGCTCACAGACATAGAATTTTTTTTAAATTTTGATATTTGATCCGAAATGAGTTCTTCTTGGACATATCAAAAATAGAAAAAAAGTTACAGATGGGGGGCTGAGAGAGAAAAAAAAAGGTGAAAAATTGATGGTAAAAAGGGTGTCGAAAAGAGGTGGACTTGTGGGTGGTTGGGGGCGATTTACTTGAAATAGAAGGAAGTAATTAGAAAAGTGAATCTGTAGAAAGTTGTATATGAGGTTAAAGGAGGTAATTGCGAAAAAACGAAATTTTTAGGATTTGTCAGTTGGTCAGAAAAAAATTGTAAGTGAAATAAATTGTGGGAGGGAAGCAGTTTTGTGTAAAATGAAAATTTTTCTTAAAAAGTGAGTTGTGGGAGTTGGGTGGGGGGTAGAAAAAAAAAAAAATATGTGTAAAGAGTAGAGAGGCCAGAGAATATGGGAAAATTATCGAGAAGAAGAAAAACTTAAGAAATGAGTGTGTACCCCGAATGGGAAATTATGAAAGTCGGAAAAAGTGTGGAAAAAATAAAGACATTTATTGAAATAAAAAAAAAAGTAAGAAAAAAATGGAAATTGTAATGATGCAAAAACTAGGGGGGATTTTTTATCGATTTTTTGAGCCTACACTCAAAGAAATTGATTAAGATTTTAATAGTTAAAATTTGAAAAAAGTATGATTTATTGAAGGGAAATTGTTTAGCTTTATATATATAAACTAGTAGTTGACAGTTGTCCGGCTAACGCCGGACCCGCCCGCCCCTAGGAGTAAGCGAACCTAGTAGTAAGTGAAATGGTAAAGGCCCCTAACATTCCATTTAGTGGAATAGTAAATGTAGGCATTGCAATAAAGTTGAAGAAAAGGAACCCTGACCTATCAGATATTAGATAGGATATGACTCTTGCCGGTTCTGAGATGATAAGAATACGGAAGAATAGAAGTATAAATTTTCCCAAGTCATTATGCGTTCATTTTCGAAAGTCCTATAATAATTAAAGAAAATATTGATCATTCTGAACATATATTATATTATTTCTTAAGCCTTGCGTATAAGAATTCCTAAATTTCAAAAAAAAAAAAGAAAAATAAATTCGGTAGCCTTATTTATTTTCCCCAAGTAGTTAAAAAAAAAATAGAAAGAAAGAAAAATAGAAATGGACTGCCACGCAAAATTATTTGTTTTTTTACCAATTAAAATTTTAAAATTAACAACTTTATTGATAGCCCTCCAAGTTTCCTAATTTTTATCTAGTATAAGTATATATAAGGTGGTTAAAACAAAATAGCATAATAACATTACAACAATTATCAACAATCACATTTAAAAATTGTCGCGTCTAATTTTTGCGAGTATAACCACCCATAAATAAGAATGATATGAGAAAAAAATTATTTTAATTACATCTACGTTAAAAGATCTTTATATACTACATTCTTCGTAAATACCTGACCTATGTTATTAATATTATCTTCTGGCACTAAAATTCTTATTTGCTCAGAAGATCGAACTCTACCCAACGCTACATATAGCTGGCCGTGCGAGAATACATTACTACGTAAATCTACCCCAACGCGATCTAAGGTTGGACCTTGACTTTTGTTAATGGTTAAGGCATATTCGAGTTTAATTGAGAATTGTCGTCGAATCATCTCAATCCCCGATCGGCCCGCCGAGAATTTGAAGCATATTCTTGGAATGGTGACGATCTCTGTACTACTGAGAACGGATGCCTCCAAGCGGAACTTGGAAATTGATCTTATTATCAATTTAGTACCATTGACTAACCGGTGCTCAAAGCTTAGGTTCCGAATTAAAATGCAAACGGAAACGACTTTAAGACGCAAATCATGATCGGGGACACCTTTTTCGGAAATCCCGTTAAGGACTTCCGTACCAATAGCGGGATTGTCGGTAACGCCGGCCATCGAAACAAATGAATCGGCGCTAAGTAGATGTTTAGTGTCCCCGGGAAGCCTATTCAAAATGATGTTATTAATTATGTTAATTGCTGCATTTGTTGGAGATAGTATGGCCCTCGAGAGGCAATCTTCAGGGCTCAAAAGCACCTCGTCGGGAAAAACAAAGTTAATCAATGCATCGATGGAGGTAACATTTTCAATTCCAGAAACGCGAACTACCCTAGTGTCATTAATTAATACTTCCGGTACTCTCCCTTCCCCAATAGCTAGTAAAAAGTTTGAAAATTCCCTATTTCTAGTCCTCTGCGGTTCGGTCAATTTAAAAGTTCTTATTCCCTGCCATAAAGGTGAAAATTTAATAGATGCCCTAACAATCTCGTCTGATCCAGCATTTTCTATAATTGGAGCAATTTGCCTGAAATCCCCCGCAAAAATAATAAATTTACCTCCGAAGGGTTTCTGACACTGACAAAGATCCTTTAATGAATTATTAAGAACAGTTATCGTTCCCCTATTTATCATAGTACATTCATCCCATATGATGCACGATACCTCGCGTAATAACTGTGCCCTTTGGCTATTCCAACTAATATTACCCCCTCCTAAATTGCTTGGATTAAGCGGTAATCGAAACATACTATGTGCCGTAGTCCCACCGTCATGATTTAACGCTGCGAGTCCCGTAGAGGCAGTGCGCAATACAATGTGACCATTTGATCGCAATAGATTGGTAACAATATTCAATACCAGTGTTTTTCCGGTTCCCGCGGGACCATCCAAAAAGTATATAGTACTGTTTTGGTTTGTTGATGAAATCCCCGCGGGTTCCAGTATTGACTTTGTTACCATCTGGACGAAGCTTAATTGGCCAGGATTAAGTAGAGGCATCCAATGATCTGAGAAATTTTTGCAAATTTCTCTGTCCCACTTAACGCGTTCCCTGGCCACTTCTGTATTGTCAAATTCTTCTTCTACCTCGGGCAACCCCATATCTCGCAGATCCTTCCCATGACGACGAAGCATTCTATCAATTAATAATAAAGTTTTATTATACGCCCACTTTAAATTATCTGGATTGGGTCCCGGTCGTAATCTAAGGAAATCCTCACTTAGATTATCCTTGAACTCATTCCAAAGGAGGCCAGCTGGACCTCCAAAAATTATGATAGATAAAAATAGTTGTCTAAGCCCACTTCCAGTACTGAAAACTACTGCTTCCCGCATCGCTATAAAATATGCATCTTCAGAGTCTAATAACCCGCGTTGTTTAGCTGCTTCTTGAAATGTTTCGAAGATCTGACCGTCAACAGTTCGTAAATCTTGATAGCTGCTGGCAGGGTAAATTGCCAACAGCATCCTTAAAAAGAAAATTTCTCCTAACGATGGGGACAACCAGTACAAACGGGTGACACACCTTCCCTTTTGTCTGGGTACAATGAAATAATTACTTCTATTACTATAAGTATATATTCTAACACTACTATTTGTGGGGGGTGAATTTAAAATAAGGTAACGTTCGTAAAAGTCTAAATAAGTCAGATGGACTAATTCTTCAACCTGGGGTCGTTCCAAATAAAGCAATAGCTTTGAGCAGCTGCGTTCAGCAGCGACGGCTTCTTGCCCAAGTCGGAAAACTACAGTTTCTCTATTAGGAAGGTGCACAGGCAGTGCTAAAACTGTGGGTCTCCGACTACAAAGATCATATTCTAGTAGTCGCCACATTGCTTCAGAAGAGGAAATATATCGTGCATTAACATATGCCTCGATCTCATCAATTCCCCTTCTGGTCCTATCATCTCCTATTATTCGTGGTGGTTGTGGTGGTGGTGGTTGGTTTGCACTACTATTATTAATTAAATTTGGAGGATTCTGTATAAGAGCTACTCTGGCAGAATCAGGGCCTTTATAAATATATTTCATCATATATTTTAAAGTTTTTGTGGACGTGGATATTTCTAAGTTTACATGGCAGTCCATAATGAGAAGGATAGCTGGATTATAAGGTACTACCCAGCTATCATCTACTTGTCGAAAATCATTACTTCTCCGGATTGGTATATTTACCAAATTTACGAATGGCCTCTTATATATAACTACTATAAATAATTTAAAGAATTACACATCACTTAAAAAAGTTTATATTTTGAACAATTTTTGTACAGTGAAATTCTCACTATTATATTCGTTTAGAATTTTAAAAATTAATTTAAAAACGAAAATGAATTTCCTTCACGCACAATATTAAAATCAAATTGTGTGAAGTCCTCACACAACAAATTAATTCATCAAATGCACGCTCTAAACATTCACATCCGTCAAATTGTATGCCTGAACACACAATGAAGATACATAAATATTTCTGGTTTAAAGAAAGGTAATTTTTTTCCTAGTTTTAGGAACAGACCAGAAAAAATGAACAGACATACCCCGCCTCAGTGAAAAAACGTGGGTGCGCTTATACACTAAGGGAAATGAAACGTTTAAGCAAACGAAAGAGACGGAATATGGGACATTCGCTTGCATACGCTGGCTGGCCGGCGGCAAAAGCGTCAGAGTCCGAAAGCGCTTTAATAATTTTTTGTGGGGTTGGGGAAATGGAAAATATTATGAAGTAGGTAATTCAAAAGATCAAGTTCATGAATGTTCATGCTCTTTTACAATTACCCCCTGCAAATTGGTGGAACAGGTAATATTGCTTAGTGATGAAGATCATGCAGGGCCATCTCCTAGAATTTTTTCCCGTGGAAATCGGTTAAGAATCGGCTGAGGATGGAAGAAAAATATGTTTTGGAATTTTTTTGCGGGCGGAGGGGGGACGGAAAATACTTGGGAATTGGGGAAAAGATCGAGCTCGTTCAGAAGAATATTTTAAAATTTTGCCCGCGCAGCTCGGTTGAGAATTGGCCAAGATATAGGGTGAGGGGTAACTTAACAGGGTAGTGAGGGGAACGGAAAATTTTGCTGAACGATAAAGCTGAAGCAGGGCTATCTTCTAGAATTTTCCCCGTGAAAATCGGTTAAGAATTGGCCGAGATATAGGGTGAGGGGTAACTTAACAGGGGTTGGGGGGAACAGAAAATACTGCTGATGATGAACCCGATGCAGAGCTATTATCTAAAATTTTCCCCGTGAAAATCGGTTGAGAATTGGGTGAGCACGGAAGAAAAGTATGTTTTGGAATTTTTTTGCGGGCGGAGGGGGGACGGAAAATATTTGGGAGTGGATGAGATCAAGCTCACGCAGAGCTATCTTCTTGAATTTTCCCCGTGGAAATCGGTTAAGAATTGACCGAGATATATGGTGAGGGGTAACTTAACAGGGGTTGGGGGGAACAGAAAATACTGCTGATGATGAAACTGATGCAGAGCTATTATCTAAAAAAATTTTCCCCATGAAAATCGGTTGAGAATTGGCTGAGCACGGAAGAAAAGTATATTTTGGAATTTTTTTGCGGGCGGAGGGGGGGACGGAAAATACTTGGGAGAGTAGGAAAAGATCAAGCTCGTTGAGAACTATATTTTAAAATTTTGCCCGCGCAGCTCGGTTGAGAATTGGCCAAGATATAGGGTGAGGGGTAACTTAACAGGGGAGTGAGGGGAACGGAAAATTTTGCTGAACGATAAAGCTGAAGCAGGGCTATCTTCTAGAATTTTCCCCGTGAAAATCGGTTAAGAATTGGCCGAGATATAGGGTGAGGGGTAACTTAACAGGGGTTGGGGGGAACAGAAAATACTGCTGATGATGAACCTGATGCAGAGCTATTATCTAAAATTTTCCCCGTGAAAATCGGTCGAGAATTGGGTGAGCACGGAAGAAAAGTATGTTTTGAAATTTTTTTGCGGGCGGAGGGGGGGACGGAAAATACTTGCGAGTGGGGGAAAAGACCAAGCTCGTTGAGAACTATATTTTAAAATTTTGCCCGCGCAGCTCGGTTGAGAATTGGCCAAGATATAAGGTGAGGGGTAACTTAACAGGGGAGTGAGGGGAACGGAAAATTTTGCTGAACGATAAAGCTGTAGCATGGTTATCTTAACAGGGGAGTGAGGGGAACGGAAAATTTTGCACCTCTGGCAACAGTGAGGCCCGCCGCAGAGAAAAATATTTTTGCCTTACTATTGGCTTGAAAAATTTTCTGAAAAGATAATTTTGTTAAATTGATGAATGAAAATTGGGGCCAAGGGGGTTCATATTGGGGCTATTGAAAGGGCTCGAGGTGGACCTTACCTATAAAAGAAAGTTTAAAAAATTCGGTTGGGGGGTTTGGCCGGAATTTGGAAAAATACAGTTCTGAAGTAGAGTCTGTTTTGGAATTTTTTTGCGGGGAAAGGAAGGAACAGAAAATGTTTGGGAAAGGATCGAAAGATAGAGGTGATGCGAAGGTATCTTGGAAAATTTACCCCGTGGAAATCGATTAGAAATTGACTGAGCACGAGCCTTGTAAAGCCGTGGGAAAAGGTTTCCTATCGAAAAAGTGGCGAAAAAGTTGGCCGGCGAAACATTCGACAGGATGTGGGTGAGGCGGACACAGGGGCAGAGCGCGTCTGCAAAAGCATTGCGAGGGAAATTCTGACGTCAGTCGTGTGGGCCTGCTGCCGCTGAGCGTGGCTCGAAGCGAACGACTTGTGGGCAATTCTAGGGATTGATCAGAAAAATTGAATTTCCCTAGCAAAAACAGGTGAGGTAGGTGAGCAATTATCTCGGCTCACAGACATAGAATATTTTTGAAATTTTGATATTTGATCCGAAATGAGTTCTTCTTGGACATATCAGAAATAGAAAAAAAGTTACAGATGGGGGGCTGAGAGAGAAAAAAAAAGGTGAAAAATTGATGGTAAAAAGGGTGTCGAAAAGAGGTGGACTTGTGGGTGGTTGGGGGCGATTTACTTGAAATAGAAGGAAGTAATTAGAAAAGTGAATCTGTAGAAAGTTGTATATGAGGTTAAAGGAGGTTATTGCGAAAAAAAGAAATTTTTAGGATTTGTCAGTTGGTCAGAAAAAATTTGTAAGTGAAATAAATTGTGGGAGGGAAGCAGTTTTGTGTAAAATGAAAATTTTTCTTAAAAAGTGAGTTGTGGGAGTTGGGTGGGGGGTAGAAAAAAAAAAAAAATATGTGTAAAGAGTAGAGAGGCCAGAGAATATGGGAAAATTATCGAGAAGAAGAAAAACTTAAGAAATGAGTGTGTACCCCGAATGGGAAATTATGAAAGTCGGAAAAAGTGTGGAAAAAATAAAGACATTTATTGAAATAAAAAAAAAACTAAGAAAAAAATGTAAATTGTAATGATGCAAAAAGTAGGGGGGATTTTTTATCGATTTTTTGAGCCTACACTGAAAGAAATTGGTTAAGATTTTAATAGTTAAAATTTGAAAAAAGTATGATTTATTGAAGGGAAATTGTTTAGCTTTATATATATAAACTAGTAGTTGACAGTTGTCCGGCTGAAGCCGGACCCGCCCGCCTCTAGGAGTAAGCGAACCTAGTAGTAAGTGAAATGGTAAAGGCCCCTAACATTCCATTTAGTGGAATAGTAAATGTAGGCCTTGCAATAAAGTTGAAGAAAAGGAACCCTGACCTATCAGATATTAGATAGGATATGACTCTTACCGGCTCTGAGATGATAAGAATACGGAAGAATAGAAGTATAAATTTTCCCAAGTCATTATGCGTTCATTTTCGAAAGTCCAATAATGAATTTGGGAAAGCGCTTAAAAGAAAAGAAAATATTTTCAGAGAAGGGAAAAAAGGGTTCGATTCCAGTCGCAGGGGAAATAGGGATGGTATGATAGTGGCAATAAAATGAAACACTGCATATTAAAAATATTTATTAAAACAAAATATTACATATAAAAATGTTTTAATATGGGTAATAGCTCAGAAATTTCAATTCAATTCAAAATGTCCTGTTAATTGTCGAATTTCTCATTTGCGTGCGCACAAAATTGTTTAATTTTTTTTTTTGCTCGTTTCTTCGCATGCGACCATGAATATTCGTTTGCGTTTCCGTACCCTAGTTATTAAAGAACTTTAAGAAGACTAAATGAAAAAAAACATATCTCTGTTCAAAAAATTGCTAAATTAAAAAAAAATAATAATAATAAATAAATAAAAAAATAACATTTTCAAAAAAAGTTCAGATCGTTCCCAAAACGAAAAATTGCATAATTTAAATTTATTCTACGGAAATGGAAATATTGAAAGAAAAAACAATTTTAATATAATAAAATCGCGTCTAAAATTAATTTTTCAGCTTACGCGTGCTATGTCTGTTATATGTTTACCTACAACTTTTAAAACTCTTAAAATTATGTCTTAAAACAAAAATATTAAAAATTGCACTTACCTAAATTGTTTTTTAAAATCTGCAGGCTGGTCCTTTGGCACACAATCACAGAATCACAAAAAAGGAAAGAATTACACGTCACTTAAAAAAGTTTATATTTTGAACAATTTTTGTACAGTGAAATTCTCACTATTATATTCGTTTAGAATTTTAAAAATTAATTTAAAAACGAAAATAAATTTCCTTCACGCACAATATTAAAATCAAATTGTTTTGTGTAGTCCTCACACAACAAATTAATTCATCAAATGCACGCTCTAAACATTCACATCCGTCAAATTGTATGCCTGAACACACAATGAAGATAAATATTTCTCCTAGTTTTAGGAACAGAACAGAAAAAATGAACAGACATACCCCGCCTCTGTGCAAGAACGTGGGTGCGCTTATAGACTAAGGGAAATGAAACGTTTAAGCAAACGAAAGAGACGGAACATGGGACATTCGCGGGGCGTGAGGCGTGGGCGCTTGTGTACGCTGGCTGGCCGGCGGCAAAAGCCGAACACGCTACGGTCGCTCGTGTGTGCATCCCCGGCATCGTCAGAGTCCGAAAGCGCTTCAATAATTTTTTGTAGGGTGGGAGGGGGGGGGGGGCGGGGGGTGGAAATGGAAAATATTATGAAGTAGGTAATTCAAAAGATCAAGTTCATGCATGTTCATGTTCTTTTACAATTACCCCCTGCAAATCGGTTGCGAATTGGCCGAGATTTTGGGTAAGGGGTAACTTAACAGGGGTTGGGGGGAACAGGAAATATTGCTTAGTGATGAAGATCATGCAGGGCCATCTCCTAGAATTTTTTCCCGTGGAAATCGGTTAAGAATCGGCTGAGGATGGAAGAAAAATATGTTTTGGAATTTTTTTCGGGCGGAGGGGAGGACGGAAAATATTTGAGAGTGCAGGAGAAGATCAAGCTCACGCAGAGCTATCTTCTACAATTTTCCCCGTGGAAATCGGTTAAGAATTGACCGAGATATAGGGTGAGGGGTAACTTAACAGGGGTTGGGGGGAACAGAAAATACTGCTGATGATGAACCTGATGCAGAGCTATTATCTAAAAAAATTTTCCCCGTGAAAATCGGTTGAGAATTGGCTGAGCACGGAAGAAAAGTATGCTTTGGAATTTTTTTGCGGGCGGAGGGGGGGACGGAAAATACTTGGGAGTGAGGGAAACGATCAAGCTCGTTCAGAACTATATTTTAAAATTTTGCCCGCGCAGCTCGGTTGAGAATTGGCCAAGATATAGGATGAGGGGTAACTTAACAGGGGAGTGAGGGGAACGGAAAATTTTGCTGAACGATAAAGCTGAAGCAGGGCTATCTTCTAGAATTTTCCCCTTGAAAATCGGTTAAGAATTGGCCGAGATATAAGGTGAGGGGTAACTTAACAGGGGTGGGGGGAAACAGAAAATACTGCTGATGATGAAGCTGATGCAGAGCTATTATCTAAAATTTTCCCCGTGAAAATCGGTTGAGAATTGGGTGAGCACGGAAGAAAAGTATGTTTTGGAATTTTTTTGCGGGCGGAGGGGGGGACGGAAAATACTTGCGAGTGGGGGAAAAGACCAAGCTCGTTGAGAACTATATTTTAAAATTTTGCCCGCGCAGCTCGGTTGAGAATTGGCCAAGATATAGGGTGGGTGGTAACTTAACAGGGGAGTGAGGGGAACGGAAAATTTTGCTGAACGATAATGCTGAAGCAAGACTATCTTAACAGGGGAGTGAGGGGAACGGAAAATTTTGCACCACTGGCAACAGTGAGGCCCGCCGCAGAGAAAAATATTTTTGCCTTACTATTGGCTTGAAAAATTTTCTGAAAAGATAATTTTGTTAATTTGATGAATGAAAATTGGGGCCAAGGGGGTTCATATAGGGGCTATTGAAAGGGCTCGAGGTGCATCTTACCTATAAAAGAAAGTTTAAAAAATTCGGTTGGGGGGTTTGGCCGGAATTTGGAAAAATACATTTCTGAAGTAGAGTCTGTTTTGGAATTTTTTTGCGGGGAAAGGAAGGAACAGAAAATGTTTGGGAAAGAATCGAAAGATAGAGGTGATGCGAAGGTATCTTGGAAAATTTACCCCGTGGAAATCGATTAGAAATTGACTGAGCACGAGCCTTGTAAAGCCGTGGGAAAAGGTTTCCTATCGAAAAAGTGGCGAAAAAGTTGGCCGGCGGAACATTCGACAGGATGTGGGTGAGGCGGACACAGAGGCAGAGCGCGTCTGCAAAAGCATTGCGAGGGAAATTCTGACGTCAGTCGTGTGGGCCTGCTGCCGCTGAGCGTGGCTCGAAGCGGACGACTTGTGGGCAATTTTTTTTAAATTTTGATATTTGATCCAAAATGAGTTCTTCTTGGACATATCAAAAATAGAAAAAAAGTTACAGATGGGGGGCTGAGAGAGAAAAAAAAAGGTGAAAAATTGATGGTAAAAAGGGTGTCGAAAAGAGGTGGACTTGTGAGTGGTTGGGGGCGATTTACTTGAAATAGAAGGAAGTAATTAGAAAAGTGAATCTGTAGAAAGTTGTATATGAGGTTAAAGGAGGTTATTGCGAAAAAAAGAAATTTTTAGGATTTGTCAGTTGATCAGAAAAAAATTGTAAGTGAAATAAATTGTGGGACGGAAGCAGTTTTGTGTAAAATGAAAATTTTTCTTAAAAAGTGAGTTGTGGGAGTTGGGTGGGGGGTAGAAAAAAAAAAAAATATGTGTAAAGAGTAGAGAGACCAGAGAATATGGGAAAATTATCGAGAAGAAGAAAAACTTAAGGAATGAGTGTGTACCCCGAATGGGAAATTATGAAAGTCAGAAAAAGTGTGGAAAAAATAAAGACATTTATTGAAATAAAAAAAAAAAGTAAGAAAAAAATGGAAATTGTAATGATGCAAAAAGTAGGGGGGATTTTTTATCGATTTTTTGAGCCTACCCTCAAAGAAATTGGTTAAGATTTTAATAGTTAAAATTTGAAAAAAGTATGATTTATTGAAGGGAAATTGTTTAGCTTTATATATATAAAAAAGACATACGTTATAGATATAGGATGAGTTCTCGATGATGCAGAACTGCTGCAGTTCCAATTTTAAGTTAAACTGTCGCAAATAAGCAGCAGTGTAAAGTGAGATATTTCTGCTAAAATGCAGATCATAGCAATGCAGTTTTCAGTTTGTGAACACACTGCATATTTTTCATATTTAACAGCTTTTGTGATTCAATTAATTAATTAATGCAAGCCCGTTAATTCAAAATGGCGAACGAATATTTTAATATTATTATTAACTTTATAATTGATAGTACAACGAAGCGAAGAAGTACTCAAAGTAATGAACTGGTATATTATTTAAGAGAGCAAAAACGAGATCATATTTACATGAATAGGATTCTAAGAAGAGATATACCGAAAATTAAAAATTATTATATATTATTATAACCGTAGTATTTTTCAGGTAAATATTAAACAGTTAAAAAATCAGTATATATACCAACTTTTTTGATACTGAACTTACTTGGGAAATGTGCTGAACAAATTCATGGCAAGAACATATTTCGATCGTTAAAGCATTTTTAATAACTATTTGGAATTTGGCGAATAAAGAGTCATTTAGAGAAGTTTCAGATAGGTACGACATATCTAAGGTGCATGCATACAAAGTAGTTATGCCAACTTTAAATTTTTACGTAAAAAGGTGAAACTGTTTATAAGATGGCCAACCAATGGGGAGCTTCCAGAAATAGTTCGAAAATTTGATGCTCTAAGTGGAGGACAAAGTTTTCCGTCTGTCATTGGATGTGCAGACGGGACGCACATACGTATTCTTGGGCCTAAAGAAGATAATATTAGTTATTACAATTTTAAAAGATTTCATTCTATTATTCTTCAGGTAAGAAACATTGTGCATAAAAAATAGGCATTACCTCGTTTTCTAATTGAACATTTTACAGGCAATCTGTGACATGGATTTCAAATTTTTAGATTATTTTTTTCGAATGGCCTGGTTGTCATCATGATTCCAATGTTTGGCATAACAATCCAATTGGGAAAGCTTTTTTCAATTTTCTTATCATATTCTCGACGATGCAGAATACAAACTGTACCCCTATCTGATGGTCGGATTCAGGGATAATGGTTTCTTAACGGCAGAGCAAAAATAAATTAATAAAACATTGAACCAGAGTCGTTATAGAACAAGCTTTTAGAATTCTTACATCTAAGTTTAGAATTCTAAAAGATATAGAACTGCGAAAGCCTGCAGATATAAAATATATAGTCATGGCTGATGTATTTCATTACATAATCACATCATTGAACAAGAAAAAATAAGAATTACAGATGATATCCTCTCTATTGATAACGAAAACGATAACCCGATATTTAACATTCGTGAAACTGAATTGGACATTTCAGAAGAAGCAGAATTAAAAAGATATGCAGTACGTCAAATGCTCAATTCTTAACTATGGAAGTGAAATACCTAAAATATTTTAAAATCAGTTCATTTTTAGTAATTACTAGCTGAGTAACCCGGTTTCACCTGGTGTATCAAAAATACTACTTAGTTAAGTACTTCTAAAATATTGGTACTTAAGCCAGATTAGGAAATTTAGAAGTATTACTAAAATCTGTGGATGTTGTAAAGAACCGTCCAAAACTTATTTTGCTACCACCGTCCATATCAGAAGGGCTCATAATCTACTCTGTACTTATACGTTTCCATTGTTAAGTGTTAAATAAATAAATAAGGGTATTATTTTTTTTGTACGATTTTATCGTTACCTTGTTGGAAAATATTAAAACTGCAAACCTTATATTGATTGCGTATTCGTTATAGAAATTATATATCTGCCTAAACATTTCGTTACACATGTAAATGTTCAATATTAAATTATTGGGTATTGAATCAACCATTCTAATTTATTTGAGTTTGAAAGCAGATTCGCAATCAGCATCTCCAAAAACTCCAAATACAAATATTCATGGCAATCCATTGAAATTTACAATTTTTGGTCGCCATCTTGGGTTCACCATTTTGAAATCCGCGAATAAAAAGTAGCCTATATGTTAAGCCGGAATATGCAGTTCCTTCACTCAAAAAATGAAAATGATCGGACTAAGAGTCAAGGCGTGATTAAGCCACAAACAAACAAATATATTGGGTCCAAATTTTGATAGTAGAAGTAGATAAGCTATGGGGGTTCGAGCGCAAAATCCCATAAGGTTTATACAGGGGGTCAAAATTCTCAAAACGGTCCCAAAAGCTCGTCGTCTACGTCTAGGAGCAGTTTTTAGGTGGGTGACGTCACGAAAGCTCTCTTGTGCGTGCGTGTGTGTGTGTGCTTGGGCATGTGTATGTGTGTGCTTGGACATGGATGTGTCTGCTTGGGCATGGGTGTGTGTGTGCTGGGGCATGGATGTGTGTGCTTGGGCATGGATGTGTGTGCTTGGGCATGGATGTGTGTGTGCTGGGGCATGGATGTGTGTGCTGGGGCATGGATGTGTGTCAGGGTCACCCCCTCTCCACCCCGCCGAAAGCTTTACCCCTCTCCCATGCTATTAGGACGCGATCTTTGCGAAATGCGTAAGTGGCTTTGTTTATGTTATGTGGGACTTATCTGTAGTTTATACTGACGGGGGCTCTTATCTCTACCAACCAACATTTTAACTCTAACATGATTGATCATGCCTGAACATGTTGCGAAATGCGTAGGTAGCTCTGTTTATGTTATGTATGCTGACGGGGCTCTTATCTCTATGTGGATTGCGGGTAAGCGCGGAGTTGACTCATGCGATATAGGACAAAGGTCTTTTGTTTTAAGGTGTAATTTGATCCCTTTAGGAAGTAATTGTTTACGTTAGATTAGGAATGAAACTTTTAGAGTTCGATTTATTCTAACACCAGAAGTATACATTTTTCATGTGTGGAACTTTGCCTATAGAGCCAGTCGTAAGGGAGAATGGCATATATATGCAATCGACAGGCTTCAATACAAGTAAAATCCTGGAACCAATAATGAAAAAAAAACCACCGTGACAAAATATATAAAACAAGATTTCAGAATATGAATGAATGAATATGGAAAATAAAACAATTGTTAATTTTTTTAAAAAAATTTTCTTTTATTTATATTAATTATAATACATCGTTTGCATTTATCCAGGAGTTATGTTTCGAGGAAAATCCCAACCATTTAACATAAACTTTATTTCCAGTCTTGTTCAGTTAAATTTTCTAGAGCTTTTTGGATGTTTTTCCGTGATTCATCATCTTGTATCCGGATTTATCTATCATCATAGTTTTAATTGTAGCGTCAGCATTTGTTTTAGGTTCGCCAAGGTTTGTGATGTGTTTCCATTCGGAGTTAAAATAAATCCAATTCCTGTAGGTTCTATTGAGCCTTGTTCACCAGCAGCATCGACTTTCCAGCAGGGTCAGTTGGATCAGGAGGGGCTTCCGCTTACTACTTCTTATTGATCAACCAAACTTGTCAACGCTCATTTTCGAAATGTGATATAAATAATTTTATAAGTGTTGATATTTATGCTATTATATCCGCTTCCTGCAACTCCTCAATAATTGTTATTATTTCATTATCATGGCTATTATTTCCTGCCTGTTTTGATGCTATTAGTATACGAAGTCGGTCCACTAACTCATTGGGATCATTCCAATAGACATACTTAATGTTTTCCTTGGGAATCCTTATTATTCCCATCCCTTTATGCGGGTTAGGAGTTCGAATCAACTTCTTTATTATGTTTTTATATTTATAGGTATTTGTTCCTCTTATTTGTTTATTTTCATTAAAATCACGTCTGTGTGCGCATGTATCGTTTAAAATAGATTGATAATTGGTCAAGTGTTCTCTATTGTAATCAGTGGGACGTTTCATAAAAATCAGTTCAGATAAACCTTTGGTTATCTTGTATGGTATATCGCCAATAACAAGATTTTCATCCTCAACTTTTAATGTTGAATTTCCAATCTTCCATCCATCATTATAGTACACACCATAAGTTTTATCAACTTTTACATTGTCATCATTAATAAGCTTTTTATATTTTTGAAATATTTCGTCAGGTGCCCCCAATATCCGTGAACTATGCTCTTTAAATGTTGATGATTGTATTGGTGTGGCAAACTCTTCAGCATCATCGTAGTCGTCGTTGTCATCCTCGTCGTCCTTTACATCATCATCCTCTAACGCTGGTATAGGGGTGCTAGTAGATTCCATCTTTAAATATTTTCGTGCTGGGGGAGTGTATACATATATCGCCACTTCTTTGGCTTTTCTCTTGTTTAGGTTCTAACTTAATTTCTTCTTTAGGTTCAAGCTTAACTGATGATGTTAGCTCTTTAAGTGTGTTGGTAATTGGCTTAAATCTTTCCTCCAGCCGAGTCTCTGCCTCGATTTTATCAGCTTTGAATGCATTGTATTTTTTTCCTATAGCATTGCTCGTCTTTATAATATCTTTTATCAGCTTTTCATCCATTTTTCTTTTTTTTATAGTTATTTGTTCAATAGCTCTAAACTGAAGAGTAAAATGGATGAAAAGCTGATAAAAGATATTATAAAGACGAGCAATGCTATACGAAAAAAATACAATGCATTCAAAGCTGATAAAATCGAGGCAGAGACTCGGCTGGAGGAAACATTTAAGCCAATTACCAACACACTTAAAGAGCTAACATCATCAGTTAAGCTTGAACCTAAAGAAGAAATTAAGTTAGAACCTAAACAAGAGAAAAGCCAAAGAAGTGGCGATATATACACTCCCCCAGCACGAAAATATTTAAAGATGGAATCTACTAGCACCCCTATACCAGCGTTAGAGGATGATGATGTAAAGGACGACGAGGATGACAACGACGACTACGATGATGCTGAAGAGTTTGCCACACCAATACAATCATCAACATTTAAAGAGCATAGTTCACGGATATTGGGGGCACCTGACGAAATATTTCAAAAATATAAAAAGCTTATTAATGATGACAATGTAAAAGTTGATAAAACTTATGGTGTGTACTATAATGATGGATGGAAGATTGGAAATTCAACATTAAAAGTTGAGGATGAAAATCTTGTTATTGGCGATATACCATACAAGATAACCAAAGGTTTATCTGAACTGATTTTTATGAAACGTCCCACTGATTACAATAGAGAACACTTGACCAATTATCAATCTATTTTAAACGATACATGCGCACACAGACGTGATTTTAATGAAAATAAACAAATAAGAGGAACAAATACCTATAAATATAAAAACATAATAAAGAAGTTGATTCGAACTCCTAACCCGCATAAAGGGATGGGAATAATAAGGATTCCCAAGGAAAACATTAAGTATGTCTATTGGAATGATCCCAATGAGTTAGTGGACCGACTTCGTATACTAATAGCATCAAAACAGGCAGGAAATAATAGCCATGATAATGAAATAATAACAATTATTGAGGAGTTGCAGGAAGCGGATATAATAGCATAAATATCAACACTTATAAAATTATTTATATCACATTTCGAAAATGAGCGTTGACAAGTTTGGTTGATCAATAAGAAGTAGTAAGCGGAAGCCCCTCCTGATCCAACTGACCCTGCTGGAAAGTCGCTGCTGGTGAACAAGGCTCAATAGAACCTACAGGAATTGGATTTATTTTAACTCCGAATGGAAACACATCACAAACCTTGGCGAACCTAAAACAAATGCTGACGCTACAATTAAAACTATGATGATAGATAAATCCGGATACAAGATGATGAATCACGGAAAAACATCCAAAAAGCTCTAGAAAATTTAACTGAACAAGACTGGAAATAAAGTTTATGTTAAATGGTTGGGATTTTCCTCGAAACATAACTCCTGGATAAATGCAAACGATGTATTATAATTAATATAAATAAAAGAACATTTTTTTAAAAAAATTAACAATTGTTTTATTTTCCATATTCATTCATTCATATTCTGAAATCTTGTTTTATATATTTTGTCACGGTGGTTTTTTTTTCATTATTGGTTCCAGGATTTTACTTGTATTGAAGCCTGTCGATTGCATATATATGCCATTCTCCCTTACGACTGGCTCTATAGGCAAAGTTCCACACATGAAAAATGTATACTTCTGGTGTTAGAATAAATCGAACTCTAAAAGTTTCATTCCTAATCTAACGTAAACAATTACTTCCTAAAGGGATCAAATTACACCTTAAAACAAAAGACCTTTGTCCTATATCGCATGAGTCAACTCCACGCTTACCCGCAATCCACATAGAGATAAGAGCCCCGTCAGCATAAACTACTGATAAGCCCTACATAACATAAACAAAGCCACCTGCGCATTTCGCAACATGTTCAGGCATGATCAATCATGTTAGAGTTAAAATGTTGGTTGGTAGAGATAAGAGCCCCCGTCAGCATAAACTACAGATAAGTCCCACATAACATAAACAAAGCCACCTACGCATTTCGCAAAGATCGCGTCCTAATAGCATGGGAGAGGGGTAAAGCTTTCGGCGGGGTGGAGAGGGGGTGACCCTGACACACATCCATGCCCCAGCACACACACATCCATGCCCAAGCACACACATCCATGCCCAAGCACACACATCCATGCCCCAGCACACACACACCCATGCCCAAGCAGACACACCCATGTCCAAGCACACACATACACATGCCCAAGCACACACACACGCACGCACAAGAGAGCTTTCGTGACGTCACCCACCTAAAAACTGCTCCTAGACGTAGACGACGAGCTTTTGGGACCGTTTTGAGCATTTTGACCCCCTGTATAAACCTTATGGGATTTTGCGCTCGAACCCCCATAGCTTATCTACTCATCTTGAGTTCGCCATTGTGAAATCCGCGAATAAGAAGGAGCCTATATGTTAAGTCGGGATATGTAGTGTCTTCACTCAAAAACTGAAAATGATCAGACCCAGCGTTTAGGCGTGATTGAGCAACAAACAAACAATCTTTCGATTTTATATTTATACTAGCTGACCCGGCCACGTTTTGCTGTGGCTCAGTTGTAATACGATAAATTAATATTATACTAAACACAGTTAGTATTATAAATCGCATAAACTTCAAAATTTGACAGTCCGCCATCTTGAATTCGTAAATTCTGACAGTCGGGTTAAAATCAGCGACCCCGAAACCCCCTCAACAAATTTTACAAACTTCAAAATTTGACAGTCCTCCATCTTGAATTCGTAAATTCTGACAGTCGGGTTGAGATCAGCGATCCCGAAAACTTCCAAGTACCAATTTTGGTGGAAATCGCATAAACTTCAAAATTTGACAGTCCACCATCTGACAGTCGGGTTGAAATAAGCGACCCCGAAAACCCCCAAGTACCAATTTTGGTGGACATTGCATAAACTTCAAAATTTGACAGTCCGCCATCTTGAATTCGTAAATTCTGACAGTCGGGTTTAAATCAGCGAGCCCGAAAAACCCCCAGTACCAAGTTTGATGGAAATCGCATAAACTTCAAAATTTGGCTGTCCGCCATCTTGAATTCGTAACTTCTGACAGTCGGGTTTAAATCAGCGACCCCGAAAACGCCCATTTTTATTATATTGACGTATCTTCAAGTAATATCGAAGCATAGTGCAAAGAGTTTCATTAAAAACGAAAAAAAAAAAAATCATTTATATACAGGGTGTTCAGAGGTGGGAGGGAAATATTGCAGGAGGTGAAAGGTCAGGCCGAGGCAAGCAAAAAATCGTATGGGTGGGGGGGGGGGGTTATCTCGCACCGTTTGGCAGTTACAGGGTGATTCGTAAATCACGATGTTGCCTTATATGGGAACCGCTATTGTATTTTTATCTTTTTTTTCTACGCATCGCAACGACCCCAAACCGGTCTCACAAAATCACTATTTTGAAACCCTTTCCAAAAAGGTCAACACCGCCCTCCTACCCCCAACCCCTTGGCCGCAATCACCTCTGGAAGTTGAAAAATTAAATTTTATTTCGCGATTTTTCACCTTTCGCCCCACTTTTCTCCGAAATTCACGTTATTAACATACCTACTTTTTATTGTTTTTAAGTTTCCTATCTAATTACCTTTCGAAAGAGGTGCAACATGCACAGGTAGAAAAAGGATACAAAAATCCTGAAATTAAAACATCTTCACAGGTACCTAATTACTTTATTGCACCATAATGGAAAAAGTCGTTAAGTAAAGAATTTTTATGACAGCAAGTTCGGAAATGTTTATTTAGGACACACAGGTAATAAAGTTTTATTATTTCAGCAAATCTGTTAAAAAATAATAAATGTAATCTCGTTAAATGGCGTTATTAGTTTATGATATCCAGTATTGACTTCTAAGTATCCTGACGCTCCGTGTCTAATACCTCCTATGAATTATGGTATAAAAATGGGTACGTTTGAAAGGACATTGACCATAGTTGAAGAGGCAATCGATAGGAACGGGTGTTTAACACAAAAAATTAAGAAAAAATGGCAGAATTCACTGTTGAAGAGTATGCCGACATAATTTACGTGTACGGTTTAGTAGACGGAAATGATAGTGAGGCCGTACGGGAATACCAAAGGAGATTCCCGAATCGGCGTGTACCCGATAGAAGGGTATTTTCAAGGACTTTCAGGAGGTTAAAAGAAATCGGAAGTGTAACCGCCCCTAGAGCAGAAGCGCGATCAGGAACTTCGGCCGATTCAGCGGAAACCGACCAACAAATCCTCAACATCGTCAGGAACAGCCCTGAAATAAGCATCAGACAGGTCGCACGACGGTTAGGATTGTCTGCAGGGAGAGTGTGGACCGTTGTGAACCGAGAGGGACTACATCCATACCACCATATCCCGGTCCAAGCACTACATCAAGGAGATTCCGAAAGACGATTGCAGTTCTGCACTTGGCTGCTCGAGTCTGACATCGAAAACAGAAGGTTTCTAGACCGAATTCTGTGGACGGATGAATCGCAATTCACCCGGGATGGCATCACAAACTTCCACAACCTCCACACCTGGTCAGATGTGAACCCACATAGGATAAGGTGTCGGTCCTTCCAGCAAAGATTTAGTGTCAATGTCTGGGCTGGCATCATCGGCAACCAGTTGATAGGACCCTTCATCTTGCCTCAAGTGCTGAATAGCCAGCTGTATTCGGACTTTTTGGAGAATAACCTTCCGGATCTGTTGGAGGACATCCCCGTGGCCACCAGAAGCGCAATGTATTTACAGCACGACGGAGCACCTGCGCATACTGGGAACATTGTTAGGGCAAGGTTGAATGAACATTACCCAGAGCGCTGGATTGGACGAGGTGGACCGGTTCCTTGGCCTGCTAGATCACCGGACCTTACTCCACTGGACTTTTTCTTATGGGGAATGATGAAAGATGAGGTTTACTCAAGACCAATCAACACCAGAGACGAATTAGTTACCAGGATTGGGACTGCAGCGATGAAAATACGGGAGAGACTGGCTACCATAGACCTCAAACGCGGAATCAGACGAAGGCTACTTGCATGCATCGAGACTGGCGGAGAACATTTCGAACAGCTTTTGTAGCACATAAGTTTTAATTGTAATTAGTTTTTAAGTGAATAAAAAGTATTTTTTAGTTAATTTAAGTATAATTTCTTAAAAATTCGAATTGTCCTAATATTTTGTAAAAGGATTTTTGTAAATAAATGTTTGTATCCTTTTTCTACCTGTGCATGTTGCACCTCTTTCGAAAGGTAATTAGATAGGAAACTTAAAAACAATAAAAAGTAGGTATGTTAATAACGTGAATTTCGGAGAAAAGTGGGGCGAAAGGTGAAAAATCGTGAAATAAAATTTAATTTTTCAACTTCCAGAGGTGATTGCGGCCAAGGGGTTGGGGGTAGGAGGGCGGTGTTGACCTTTTTGGAAAGGGTTTCAAAATAGTGATTTTTTGAGACCGGTTTGGGGTCGCTGCGATGCGTAGAAAAAAAGATAAAAATACAATAGCGGTTCCCATATAAGGCAACATCGTGATTTACGAATCACCCTGTAACTGCCAAACGGTGCGAGATAACCCCCCCCCCCCCCCCACCCATACGATTTTTTGCTTGCCTCGGCCTGACCTTTCACCTCCTGCAATATTTCCCTCCCACCTCTGAACACCCTGTATATAGATTTTTAACGAAAAAAATTTTCATTTATATATAGATTTTTTGGGCCAGGAACAGTCGCGGGCGTCCCCAGAACACTCAATCAAAGTTTCATCACAATCTGATCAATGGTTTCGGAACGCATAGGCAACAAACATATAAACATTGATTTTTATTTATATAGATAGGGATAAAATGCCTATTAAACAAAATTCAATGAAATAAATCGTCTTATTATGTATAATTATCTAATTGATAGTATTACAATAAACTACAAACAATAACTTTTCTTAAAAATGAAAGTAACAAAGCAAAAAAGCACTTCACTTTATGCCGTTTTTTAAATGGAAATCGAGTTCCGGAATACCCCTCGAGGTTAATTTTGTAATAATCCTTTTAGTACTTCCTTTAATGCTTTTAGTTCTTCTAGCTTCTATTAAATCTCTTAGTCTTTGATCATCTTTTTTGGCCTTTTTTACGCCTCTTCTTCTTGGGACCTGCATCTTCATTATCACTCCTTACTGCCTCGTCTACGACTTCAATTCATTGGGAATTGTCATTGCCTGCAAGCAATGCAAACCTGAAATTACCCCATTTTGAGATACAATTGAATTTTACAGTTTTCGGCAGTGCAGAACAGTGTAGAATTGTGTTCGAAACCTTAACCATATTTAGATATGGAGATAGATGAAGATAAGCGTAATTTTATTTACTAGTTGGTTGGTTGGTTTTATTTTGCCTCCAGCGGATAGCGTCACAAATGTGACTTATTCGGTCACGGCCACTGGGCCATATTAACATGAAGAAAGCAATATTAAATGAAAGCTTTACTGAGCGCTGGGAGATTGAACGAAGTGGACCGATTCCTTGGTCTGCTAGATCTCTAGACCTTACTCCATTGGACCGTTTGTTATTGAAAACATTGAAGTATGAAATTCATTCAAAATATGTTAACACTAAAGAGGAATTAACTGAATTGAGACGCCGAGAATACATTGAAAGTGGCTGAAGACATTTCGAGCACCTTTCGTAACATGTTACCATTAACTGTAATATGTTTTTTATTTAATAAAAAGTATTTTTAAGTTAATGTGACTTTAATTTCTTTAAAATATAGATGTTTGTTTTTAACGGTATAATAAGAAGTGACACTCTTGATGATTTTTTGTATGGGAAGATCGAAATTTTTTCTGAGAAAAAGCTTCCGTCTTATGGCCCACCTCAGAAAATAAAATCGCACTAGAATCAGAAGATATTCGTGCTAGAGTGGTTCAGCACCATGGATACGGTGCAGTAAACAAATTTCCAAGTCATGCAAAATCTCCTAAACCAACCTCACGCATCGAATTTCAGAATAAAAATGAGAAATGCCAGTTAATTATGTGCCTAGTCAACCCAACGCGGCTAGTTCGAGGCTCCAGCGACCCACCTATTCCACCATGCTGAGCCACTCTGGCACGAAAAATTAAATATGAAAAAAAAACCCTGTACTCATCAATTTTGTGTAAAATTTTCGAAAAACTCGTTGAGATTAAATTGAGCCTGCGACCAATATCTTTACTATGCTTTTGCTTAGAAAAATAATCTTTGGGTGCCGCGATATTGATGACGTCATCAGTTATTTAAAGACCAGTGTTTGAAGCGGTGTGAAGGTTGTGTTTGTAACTACAATTTCAAGCGAATTGGTTCAAAGATTCTCGAGGAATTATGGTTACCGCATCAAACACTGGACTTCAAATACCGGATGATGTCATCAATATGACGGCCCCAGACACTATTTTTATATGCAAAAGCATAGTAAAAGTATTGGCCTTAAATTCAAATATAAAACCACAATTCACAGTCTTGATTTAAAAGATATGAGTTTAAAAGATATAAGTTTTCCAACTTTCTAGGTGTATGTAGTCCCTTAATGTATTTTAGTATGAGACAGGAACTTTAAGTTTACTTGAGATAATGCTTCCTTTTAAAAAATGACTTCTTCAACATTGATCATCACATGATTTTGTTATTATATATTCCATATAAAAGTTTAAACTTACCTCTCAATTTTCCTCGCTTCTCCGGTAAACTAGGAGGATCAATAATTTCAGGCATCTTCCGCTTTTCTGCAAGTTTTGGTTTTCTTTGTTCTTCTTCTTTAGATTTATCCTGGTACATATTATCCCAATCTGTTTCTGGATTATTGTTATTTTGTAAAATATTTTCCTCATCGTCATCCAAATCGATGAGGGGACTCATGCCCTCTTTTCCTTGTTCAATAAATGTGCTATCAACATTACTTTCTGTAATATGCTGGCCCTCAGAAATGAAAGACATTTCTAGATCAACGATTTCTTGTTTTATATCTTTAATCAAAGACTGGGACATTAGCATTTCAGACTCTTCGTCTGCATCGAGATCCAGATGACTCGCGTTTCCAGCTTCGGATATGGACTGAATATTCCTTTCGTTGTTTTTTAAATCTTCAATGTTTACATGCTTCTCAGATGCCAAAATCGTATCATTGCATGAAATATCCATTTTATCTGTGCTCTTTGGCGAACATTTTCTTTTTGTGCTATCTAATTTCGTAGTAATGAGCAAACTTGCTTGCTTACTATCCGCATCTTCGGACCCATTTTTTCGGACACTTTCAGTTCTCAAAATATGTTTCGAATTTTTTCGAGACGCAGTTGAGTTGGAGGAATTAGTCTTATCTAACTCTGTTTTATCAGCATCACTTTTAGTTAAATTTGTGCTAACTTTTTGTAAAGAATTGGATGTTTTACATTTGTTATGATGCAATATCTCATTATCTGCCTCCTCCTCTTCGTCAGATATAACAAATATATGATTAGATAAGACTACCTCATCTGGCTGTCTTGTATTTTCGGTAGAAACGATGAATGGTCCTGTTTTAAGAGGTAAACCACCTTCCCGAATCTCAATTAAATCCATATTTTCCTTGTCTACAGATTCTCTACCTTTGGCACATTTCTTTCCCAATAACGTCATTTTGTTACTGCCTACCTCGTCCTCGTATTTACTATCAGTTGCTGCAGCAACTTTATTTTCTTTTCGGATTTCATCTGTTATGCCTTCACTCTCTACTTTAGAGCAATCATTAATATCTGCCTTAGAAACATCTTGGTCTCTATTCTTTCCCCTGGAACGTGGACTATTTGTTACTTCGCTAGTTAGTGGCGTTTTCCTCAGAATAAAAATAAAATAGTTCATATCACTAGCGCATTCATCATCTGTTGCATCCACTCCTATTCCTACTCGGTCATTATTGTAAAGTTCTACCTCTTTTCCAACAAATTGCCTGCCATTCACGTATACTCCATTAGATGACTAGAGAAAAAAAGCCTACATTAAAAAAATGCATACCAAGAGAAATCTCATATTACAAAATCGGAAACAGCTATTCGCTCACAGCACACGGAAAATTTGCAATGCCTGCGCGAGCAAAACCTGGAACATATGCGAATATCACATTGAGATAACCTTCCTACTTCTGAGTGTCCTTCCGGCAATCTGATCGTTTCTTCATGGCCCACACGCGCTAGCACCCAACGGGAAACCTTGTCTTCCGACATTTTCACAGCCGACAGCAAATTCCCAGCCTTCTACATTGCTTTACTTAACACTCAAACAGGCAAGTAAACTTAAAATCCACTAAGATACCAAAATGCGGCGATATCTTTGATAGAAAATATCAATTCTGTGATTTCCGGCGCGCAACAAATGTACTTTGTTGTTTTCAGTACGGCAAACAAAAACAAATGAGGAGAAAAGAGTTATGTTCACTGACATAAGGAAATGGGCTACTCGTCCCATGCCATTCATGCCGTATTCAGAAACTCATTCCGGAACGATTATGTTGATTCCTCTTTGTTCGGAAAATTTCCATTCTGTCCGGAAACTGTTCTGATTCCGGAACTTGGTTCCAATCGTTCCTCTTTTTTCTGGCCTTGAAACAGTGACATAGGGTACAAAAACCATAGAAATATAAACTAACACGGAACGGCTGTACCGTGTAAAAACCCTGTACATGAGCGGCCACGCTAAAGTAGCTTGGCGTAGAGTACAGCAATAGTGGCAAGAGGGACTCAGCATAAGCAAATTACCGAAGGTTAGCTTACCGCGTGAACAGTAGCGTGCAAAGCCAACAGCAAAGTATATGCCAGGAACTTTATAATTTATTTTTATAATTATGTGCTTAAATTTTCTACGAATTCATTTCATTTGCTGTCGTTATTTTAGAATTATCTTACAAAAGTTATTATTATTATTGGTTTCTGAAATATCCCTCTTATAATTTCTATATATTTACGACTGTACTGCTGACCACTACTAACACAGGAATTTTCGAACACATCAAGAAATGTGGTACGCTGAATCTGGCTTACAGCCATTTAGTTTATATTTCTATGACAAAAACTCCTTCAAAAATGAGATCAAATTTTGGCCGAAATCTAACTATCTCACTCCTATCTACCCGCAGGCAGACAAATTAACAACAATTCATTCTAATATTCGAATGAATATGGCGCAACCCCGTTAAATGCAATCCATTGCATAACACTTTTTTCTTCATATTAAATTGATTTGTTTTGAAAAAAACCGAAATTGTACAAAAGTAATTGCACAAAAATCAAATTGAAATCAGCTGTTACAATAGTTTAACGATGACCAACAGATGGCTACAGCAATTTGTGCCTTGTGGGAACTCACATCAAATTTAAATTCAAAAATGACAGGCAGCGCACCTGGCGGAATTCATCTGCAACCACGACGTGATTTGTGTGCTTAAAGGTTGGTACTTGACAACACACTAACTCAACTCGCCAGCTCACCCAATAACAAGGAACTGTTTGGTGCGCGCCAAGAATTCATCTATAAGTTTTGTTAATTAACTTTTGTCCGCTGTGAAATAAAGCGTTTAGTTAGAACTTTGATTGTAATTGCTTTTCACTTTGCCCCGTATTACCGCAATAAAATATAAACAATAAATGTGGCTAACCCCATAGCCTTATCTTTTAGATTAAGTGGGCATATTTAGACTCTTGCGTGTCTTTTTTCATTTTTTTACATTCACGGTCGAACCCAATTATATTTTTGCACCAAAAATGAAATGCGTCAGAATTTACGTGTCGTTCCTTTATTTTATCTTTTACTTTTTTATCCTTTGCTACGGTTCACTTCACAAGGCGCGTCATGGCAGCGAAGGAGTAAAGAAGCTTTGAATATAAAGCCTCAGGAAACGCTGTATCGTGTGAAAGCCCTGTACGTGAGTGTAGTAAAAACAGAGGTGCCCATGGAAAGAGAAATACGACTTTAATAAATGAGAGGGAAAGAGCGAAGTAGCATGGGCGCTCGTTCATTTCGTACAGTTAGGGGTGGCCTTTTTACAGACGGCGTTAAAAAAGAGTTTTCGGGGGGGTTTGTGCATAAGAAAATTTGTGTTATTCCTGTCTCCACTGCTGACTAATACACAAATTGTCTGCACTAATACTAGTCGGACTTTACTACACTTTGAGAGTGATATCACGCTTCCTTAGGCTTTATCTTCAAAGTAAAGAAGTGAATGATGAGCTCGGACCTTCTTCTTGCCGGAAACGAATTCGTAAACGAGTATCGTTTTTCGGAGTGTACTCCTTCGTTCGAAACACTGACATTTTTGTAATGGACTGCTCCCGTTTCAAATGTTTGCCAATTTGAAAACTTTAATCGGATAAATCGGCTACACATATATGTGAAATATGAAGGTTAGATAGCAACAATAATTTTTATATCTATCTCTGTTGTACCTAGATATCCAGTTGATTAGTGTCAGGGACATTTTTATGAAAAAACTAAAATGAGATACAAATAACAGAAATCGGTTCGTGACAATTTAATTATTTGTTATTTAGTTGTGTTTAAACATAATTGTGCGGGGTTTTTGAGCATTTTAAATAGCATCCCGGGGTTTGTGGGTGCGATTCCGACCGTGGATAAAAAGTAATTTATAATAGAAGAACAAAAATAATAAAAGCAAATAGGTGAACAAATTAAAAAAAGTATTAAGAGAAAACTTAAAAATAAAAACAACTTTTTTTCCTATCGTATATCCCTATAACCAAACTCGCGCCATCCCGTTCCATTTTCTTATTTGCGTCATCTTCTCTCTCACTTGTGTTTTGGTCAATCTAGCTAACTTCCTTCATGTGTGCGTTTTAACCAAAGGGAATAGTCACCCATTCAGCAACTATTTTGTACTAGAATAAGTGACAGCGCCACAAGTGTCCCACCGGTTGTCATACTAATTATAACACAAGGCGCTTGTAAAAATGTGTGCGGAAACTCCATCCCAGCACTAAAAGCAAAATTGAACAGTTCTTCTGCTCAAAAAGTGGTAAAAACTCTTCCAGATTAAACATTTGGCCGAGAATATTTTGACAGCCGGCAGGCACAACTACAGCCAAGGATTTGTACTTTACACGGGATTCATACAATTCAGCACTTTAGTTGGTTGGTTGATCGGCGCATTGGGAAACGGGCATAAGCAGTTCAAGTGCTATATGTCAGTGGATTGAAAGGAGCGATTCCGTGATTTGATTGTGTTGGTGATGTTGATAATTTTGCAAAAGAACTGTCAAGCGGCATTTCTGGTTTAATTTTTGTGTTGTTCGCATGGTTTTATATTATTTTCAAATAAATTTGGGGGGTTTGAGCATAGATATATAAACTAAACACGGAACGACTGTATCGTGTAAAAATCCTGTACGTGAGCGTACACTCTAAAGTACTTTGTTGTAGAGTACAGCAATAGCGTGCAAGAGGGATGCAGCATAAAGCAAATTACCGAACTGTGAGATAAAATCTGTGCTTGTTCGGTGTTAATTCGAAAAAGTGCAAGTTTTTGCGGTTTTAAACTATCGTTTTACGAAAAGTATTTAAAAATTTTGTATAAGACGATTTTACGCTTTTAGTGATTATTTATTTCAGTGCGATTAACAATAGACGCTAATTTGCGAAATGAAGTACATGGTAGTAGGTTGCCTGAATAACATGAAAGTTTTGCGTGGTAAATCGTTTTTTAGGCAAGTGAAATAATCGCAATGCAACACAGTTGTTATATTTCATGAAATCTCGCTGAAAGGATTTAAATCAACTTCAGCAAATTGAAAAGAATCCAAATTTTTCATTTCGCTGGTTTCTTTACATGCTGCAAAAGCAGGGTAGCTTATCGCGTGCGAATGGTGGCGTGCAAAGTGAATATCTGCAGGGGCATTGGATTTATGCCAGGCATAATAATTTGGCTTCGACATAAATTACATTTTTATAAATAAATACTTGCGATTGTAATTCTTACAAAATTTTTTAATTCCAAAGTTAGTCAAGAAGTGTTCGTTCCGTAGTCTTAGATGAAATTTACTGGAAGACCCCCTGGAATCTGCGACGTAAAGTAGCTTACCCCTTATATTTTATCCTTAACTATTAAGATTTATTATTTCACGGAATTTTTGCATTCCCGTGAATACAGAAATACTAACCTTGGATGAATATAATCATTGCAAGCAATTAAGCTTGAATAAAAATAAAATAAATAGTATTTCTGCCGTTGATATCGGCCTTCTTAAAATTATTAAAGAGTATTGTTAAACTATTGTGTATGTATACAAAAACATATAATGTAAATATAAATAATAAAATAAATCATCTATGGATTTCTAAACAAATTTCTTTTTATTTCAAATATGGCAGACTTAGTTTTTATAACTTTTAAAACATTTTAAATAATTTTGTGAATTTTCTCCTTTAAAACAGATTACTTGAGGACTCAGGAACGCAACAATAAAATCAACAATCACACCATCAACATCGCTTTACTGTATATTGTTTTAAATATATTGTTGACACCGATGTCGCACTTTTGAATGCGGAAAATTATTTCTAACAAACACTGGCCGAATTAGTTTAGAAATTAAATTTGCAGATCTTCTATTTACAAAATTCGTCAAACGAATAACCTTTTATTGCGTAAATTGTTGCATTGGCCTACTACTTGATGTAGCGTAAACCACCTCGCAAATTGATAAATAAAGGCAATGAGGGTTAATGCTCAGTTCACATTTTGACAAATAGAATTATACTTTTCATACAATAACATTTAGAAATAGACTACTCAATTTGCTGTTTCAAATGGTAGGTCTTTTCGACAGTTCTCAGCTAAGGATAGTTCAGATATAGGGAATATACATATACAGTGGAACCTCTTTAACTCGAACCCCGCTAACTCGAAATCCTCTCTAAGACAAAGAAATTAATTATTCCGTCTTAATATTGGGTCTACAGACACCATAAAGACAGCATTCTTTTTGTGGTTTTATAAGCTATATTTTTACTAAGAATGATTTTTTTCGATAAAATACTTACTTTTTGAGTTATTCGCGAAAAACCGCCTAAAAACGTGGTTTCTTTGGTTGAACAATGCACACTTTCACGCGCGAATAATTCGAAAAGTATTGACTTTGAGTAAAAACTTTATAGAACAAAATTTGCTTAGAATTAGTCAATCTATCCATTCCCCGACTTTTTTTCAATCAGTTATTTTTCACCCCTGAGAAGGGGTGGCATCCACCTCCAGGGTAGAAGCACCCGTCGGCACAGGGTCAACTTTGAAGTAGAGGGTAAGTGGAACCTAAATCCAAATTTTCATGCAAATCGGTGCTGTTTGAACAAATCGGAAAGGAAAATGTCCATTGACTGGACTATTAATAATTAATTTAACACCTTCCCTGGCAGAGTTTTCAATAAAGCTTTCGTGAGAGACTTACATGTAAAAATTCATTTGATAAGAGATAGCTTTCATTTGTGTACCGTTTTCGGTACACCTGGCAGGGAACGTGTTAATTTAGGCTCCTGAGTGAAAGAGAATATTAAATAGAAAGTTCATAAAGTAAATTTTTAATTTTTCATATATTAGCAGCCTTAAATCTTTTTCCATGCGGTTCTTAACAACGCAGATTTGGTTACGATTTTTTAGCTGCATGTGCCAAACGAAAGTATCTTTTGAGATTTCTAATAGAATATCGCCAAATTTGAAACCCAGTTGTGTGCCTAATTGTATCGATTTTTTAAAAGCCCTTCCATGCCGGAAATCCTCCTTTCAAGGATTGCTCCATCCTGCATCCTTGAATAAAAAGCCTAAGGAAACGCTGCATCGTGTAAAAGCCGTGTACATGAGCGTAGTAAAAACAGAGGTGCCCATAGAAAGAGAAATACAACTTTAATAAATGAGAGAGAAAAAGCGAAGTATCATGGGCGCTCGTTGACTTCGCACGGTTAGGGGTGTTCTTTCTACAGACGGCGTTGAAAAGAATTTTTGGAGGGGTTTGTGCATAAGAAAATTTGTTTTATTCCTGTCTCCACTGCTAACTAGTACAATAATTGTCTGCACTAACACTAGTCGGACTTTACTACGCTCGGAGTATGATATCGCGCTTCCTTAGGCTTTATCTTCAAAGATCCTGCAGCATGTTTTGAATGAGCAAATTCTTCTGATGGCGCGATATTTTGCTCTGAAAAAGATTGCTTGCAAATATTACGTTTAATTCTGTGAATATTTTAATAACACTAGCCATGTTTTATAGTTTGCCAATCAACTCGCACCTCAAAACGGCAGTGAGTAAATTTGACAGTTAAAAGTGAGTCCCACTCACCACTCACCATTGATCGGAATCGCTTTTCTGGTGAGAAAACTTTTCGAAGTCACTACTCACTACACACCATTGATCGGAATCGCTTTGACAGTTTGAAAGGTGAGTGTGACTCGCACTCACTACTCACCACTGATCACTTTTGCTCATACCATTTGAATCCAAAATGCTTTTATTTTGGTTGAAATATAATAATTTGAGTTAATGTGCTTTGTACCTTTACTCTGATAGTGTGATCGCGGTTCAATATACCACTTCACAAATTTTCCCAAAATTGAGCTGCCGATGTATAAAGTGAATGAAGCTGTGGCTGGCTTCAGCTTGAGGTCTTCACGTAGCTGCGAAATCTGAAAATTAATGGGTGAATTAATACGCACGTTTGACTGATAAACTGACCGTGTCGCTTTATTTTTCCTGCGAGTTTTTAAATATACATCACAATGATGATTTAGTTTAATTATTGCTTATTAATTACTTACATACTGCTTTTGTATTCGCACGTGACAAATTCTTCGATTCAGGGGTGAAAAGTGCTAACCACACCGAAATTGCATGGAGCGATGACCTGTAACTGGGCGCGCGTCGAGGTCGCGAGAGTGGTATCGAGTTACTACAAGAATTTGACAATTAAAATTATAAAATTGGGTCATTAACTTATTGTTTACATCATTTGTTTGTTTCTTGGAAACTTATTTCTTCTAATGTTCTTAGATTCTAGATTATGTTAGATTAAACATTTTCCCCCGCGTTGAATGGGTAATACAACTAGTACTAGACGTCGAATCGGATGTTAAAGGCTGATATTTCAGTGCGAGACAGCGCGATTATATGTACTCGTATATTAATTGATCAATTTGTTTTAATCCAGGTATTTCAGAGAAACTACTGGAATTAACTCCAGAGATAATTTTCGCCCAAGTCCTCATACCGAGTGAAATTAATTCGAAAAGAGCTTATAAAACTCCTTTTGAATTGAATTTGCGTAATGAAATTCTTATGATTTTAACACATTTATTTCAGTTATCATTGATATAAATTAATTTTTTCGTTCAAAGTAGTTAAAATAATCCGATAGAAAAATCCAATTTTTAATTAATTTTTTAAAAAAACTAATTGAAATCAAAAGTAACTGAAATGAATTAGTTACAGCTTTAAGAATTTTATTAAGGAAAAGTTTTTGGAATAACACTTTTTTCGTTTAAAAATTCTCAGCAACACCTCAATTACATCGCTAAACAACTGTTTTAAGAACTCAAATCTAATCCCCATTTAATTTTAGTTACAGTAAAAGGACATAAGCAATTAAATCCAAAATAATTCGCTGCATTGCGGCTCCTAGGTTTATTTATAGTTTTTGAGCCATTTTCGTTAGTAAATCAGGAATTAAATAAGAAGAATTTAACGGATGCTACTAGGCTAATTCTCTTAATTTAATAACAAAATTTCTGCCGAAAACTTAGAAGTTGTGTGAAATTCAATTGTATCTCAAAGTGGGGTAATTTCATCTTTGCGTTCCCTTTAAGGGACTTAAGATATAAAACGAATTATTTAATAATTTTTGGTATAATTACTTAATGGTTTTACTTAATTAAAACTCAGTAATGCTCCAAAAATACATATATTTGACAATTATTAAAATTCACAGCTGACTGCTCAAAATCCGAAATGGTGTGAGCAAGAGAGAATGAAAAGTGCACCATTTTTATATAAAAACCTTATAAGGGACGAATAGTCTTTTTCTAAACGTAAGGGAAGGAAGTTCATTTTCTATATGTCAGTGCCAACTCCACATTTTCCCACTTCAGTTTATTTCTCTAATGCATACTTTGTGTTACGTTTGTATTTTGCCAATTCGCTAGGATGAAGAAGAAGACAAATTAGTTTGATGAAATTGATAACGCTTAAAGGGTATTTTCATTTCATTACTTTATTTATACGAGAAAGTGAAGTAATTATTTTGTAGATGACTACTTTGCAAAAACTGGCCTCCAATTTTTTCCGGCAAAGGATACTTAGATTTGTGGGTTTCAACATAACTCCAACGGTGGCGAAAAGTTTTCACTTTATTTCCAGTCCCTTGAATGTGACAAGCATACCCAAAAACAATTCCGGCTTTCTGCAACCAGTTAGCAGTATCGTGATACCAAATAATGGTTTTAAAGTCAAGGGACGCCTGAAGAGGAGATGCAAGGATTGTTATTTTGTCATGAGACAGCAGCGGCTTTATGTAATATGTAAAACTCATCCAAGGCACAAGCAGATGTCCATGAAGGCGAAAGAAGACAAGTCTTGGATACTAACTCATGCGACTCAATCGAAAGTTAGACCATATTAATGTATGTATCTAAAAATAAATGTCGAGCACTTTCGCAATCTTTATGAAAGGCTTAGCCTATATTTTTTGGAAAAGTAGAAGTGGTCGAAATCTAAAATGTGGGGAAAAATGCAATGCGATTTTTATGCCCGTTATCCAATGCAGAGACCACTGACAGAAATGGACCACTCAATTTCCTGTCTCAAATGCTTTCAATATAAGGCCTCAGGAAACGCTGCATCGTGTAAAAGCCGTGTACGTGAGCGTAGTAAAAACATAAGTGCCCATAGAAAGAGAAATACGACTTTAATAAATGAGAGGGAAAGAGCAAAGTGGCATGGACGCTCGTTCATTTCGCATGGTTAAGGGTGGCCTTTTTACAAACGGTGTTAAAAGAGTTTTTGGGGTAGTGTTTGTGGATAAGAAAATTTGTGTTATTCCTGTCTCCACTGCTGACTAATACAAAAATTGTCTGCATTAATACTAAACGGACTTTACTACGCTTGGAGAGTGATATCACGCTTCCTTAGGCTTTATCTTCAAAGCTCAAATGGTGCACCCTTTTGACAGTTCTCACCTGAGAAGAGTTCAGATATAGGAAGCATATATCTGTCTATTTCTTTCGCATTAGGCGAGATAGGGGCTTAAATCAAAAATCCTGAAAAGTCAAGGATTTTAATGAAATTTTGTAAAAACATTTACTCCAAAACGGACGAATATGCAAAAATAGGCGCCAAATTTAATATTATATTTATTTTAATTGTATTCTGCACGCTTAGATCTAATTCCCCTAAACGAAGCATCAAATCTTAAATAATTTTGCAGTGAGAAGTCTCTGCTCACTTCTAGAAAAGCGATTTACATCGCTAAACAACTGTATTATGAACTCAGAGATCATAATTATAGCATTTTTGTGCGATTGCTATAATCCCCACTTAATTTTACTTACAGTAAAAGGACATAAATGCAATTCAATCCGAAATAATTCTCCGCATTAAACCACTTACGTTTTGTGGTTTTTGTGCATTTTAGTCGGTAAATCAGACAAAATGAGATGAATTTGGAATATGGGATACTAAAAGACTAATTATCATAATTCAATAACAAAACTTCTGCCGAAAACTTAGGAATTGTTCGAAATTCAATTGTATCTCAAAGTGGGATAATTTCATGTTTGCATTCCTTTTAAGGTACTTAAAATACAAAACAAATTATTTAATAATTTTTGGTGTAGTTACTTGAAAGATTTATGTCATTAAAACTTTTGAGCGGAAAATCTGCTCAATTTTACCTTTAGTGGTGGTAACTGAAATGAATTTGTTACAATCTTAAGAATTTTATTAAGGAAATTCAATTCAAAAGGAGTTTTGTAACCTCCTTTCAATTTCATTTCACTCGGAATGCAGAGCATGAACCTGTTAATTTGATTTATCTGAGTGATATTCATTAGGATTTTTAAAATTTAGCTAAATAAAACCACAGATAAAATAATATACAGATGCAGAATGGCGTACCTCTGTTGCAGGCAGCAACCAACTTCTCGTAGCCAACTAAAGCTTTATTCCTAGCCAACTAAGCTTTATACTTTAGCTAAGTTCAAACTCATTTAATTGTAAAGTGTTCTACAACGCAAAGTTCTTTGTGAGAGTGGGACAGTTACAGCTTGGTGCGCTTGTGTTTAAGGTACATATACACATATGGGAGCATCAGACGCGACAGTATTACTATTGAGTTCTCTGAAGTCCACGCACATAGGGTCGAACCCATCTCTTTTTCTCACCAATAGCACCGAACTCGCATAAGGTGAACAGCTATGTCGAATCACCTTAGCACGCAAAAGCTCGTCAACCTTATTTCTGACAACCTGTCATTCCTACGCACTTAATATCTGAACTCTCCTTTGGTAAGAACTGTCGAAAGGGTGCATCAATTGACGTATAATACAATGGACCGCTCACGTACACGATTTCCTATATAAGCAGACGGTGCGATTTGTGTTCCCTCTCTTTCGCTCTGTGGCAGTGACAGTTCGTGAAATGACGTTTTGGAATTAAATTAGACTAGTAATTATTTATCCCTTTTATTTTGAGTGTGACTCGGGAATTGGTTATAAACATTTTTGAGTTGTATATAAATGAATCTTACAAATCCAATGTGTGACTTATATTGAATGAAAATAATAACGAACTTATTTGTCAAGTGTTGCCACAGTACTCCCCTTCCAGTGTCAATGATACCGTTTTGGAATAACCACATGACGTCCTCTTCTAGTCGTCTTTAGTGGTGTTGGGGATGTTGTTGCATTTGTTGATGTTGCGGTTGCTATTGAATCCTCCTTTTCTAGGTTGTCCAATAGATGAGCCGGTTTGAGTCTATGCAATGAAATAGTCTTACGTTGAACTTTCATGTTAATATCAAGATGTTTATTTGCTCTTGATAGTACCGGGAATGGGCCATCGAACGGTTGTTGTAAAGGGCGTTTTACGGCATCGTTTCGTACGAAAACATGTGTACAAGTTGCTAGGTCTTTGTGTGTGAAAACCTTATGTGCACCATGCCTTCGTGGTTGTTGTGGTTGTAAATCCCTCATGAACTCTTGGAAGTGTTGCAAGATACCTGAGTTAAGTTCTACTTCTTCTGTAGAAAAGAAATCTCCAGGAAATTTTAGCGTAGTTCCATAGACCAGTTTAGCGGGTGATGCTTGGATGTCTTCATGCAATGATGTTCGTAAACCTATTAAAACGAGTGGAAGTGTTTCTGTCCATTGTTGTGTGTTGTGACACTTAAATGCGGCTTTAAGTGTCCGAAGAAATCGTTCTATCATGGCGTTGGCCTGTGGATGGTAAGGCGATGATCTGTTCCTTTTGATGCCCAGTAATTTTGCCAATTCCTTAAAGAGCGATGACTCGAATTGTCGTCCTTGATCAGTGATGATTTCTTTTGGGACTCCAAATTTAGCTATCCACCCAGACATGAAAGCTTTTGAAATACTTTCAGCTGTGATGTCTGCTGTAGGAATAACCTCGGGCCATCTGGTAAAACGGTCAATGCAAGTAAGAGCATAGTTGAAACCGTCAGAGTGTGGTAGTGGTCCTACGATGTCCAAATGTATATGCTGAAATCTTCCCTCCGGGACTGGAAATTCAGCTACTGGAGTTTTCGTGTGCCGTTGTACCTTGCTTCTCTGACAATTGATACATGTTTGGGTCCAGTTGCGGCTATCTCGTCTGATGTTGGGCCAGACGAATCTTTCAGTAAGCAGTTGCGTTGTCTTCTTTACACCAGGATGCGATAAGTTGTGTATAGCATCAAAAACCTGTTTCCGTCGTGACGCCGGAATATATGGACGATCTTTGGACGTTGATGTGTCACAGTATAGTTTTCTGTGTGAGTAAGGAAACATAATTCTCCTAAATTGCAGAGATGTTGATGAGTGTAGAAGGTTTTGAAGCTCTAAGTCTTCCTCTTGTTCTTTTGCCAAGTCATCATAGTTGATGGGTGATGGCAAAGAAATAGCCTGTACTCTTGATAAGGTGTCTGCGACAATGTTGCTTTTTCCTGGAATATGCTGGATGTTGGTTGTGAATTGACCTATGAAGCTCAGATGTCTGAGTTGCCTTGGTGAAGATTTCTCCGGCTTTTGGCTAAAAGCAAAAGTAAGCGGCTTGTGGTCCGTATACAGAATAAATTGTCTGCCTTCCAGCAGATGCTGGAAGTGTTTGACCGCAGAGTAAGCGCCGAGAAGTTCTCGATCATATGCGCTATACTTAGTCTGTGTTGGCGAGAGTTTTTGAGAAAAGAATCCCAATGGTTGCCATCCTTCAGATACTTTTTGTTGAACCACTGCTCCCATAGCCGTGTCTGAAGCGTCTACCATCAGAGCTAGTTGAGCGTTCGCTGATGGATGTGCCAGAAGAGTTGAGTCTGCTAGTATTTGCTTACACTGCTCAAAGCTGCTGGTCAACTCCGGTGTCCAAAGTATGCGGGTTTTGTCATTCTTTTTATTGCCAGAATAACACTGATGAAGAGGTGCTTGAATCCTTGCTGCCCAAGGTATGAAACGCCTATAATAGTTAAGCATACCAAGTAGCCTCCTAAGTTCTTGCACCGTCTCGGGCTTCTTGTATTCGATGATGGCCTTCATTTTTGATGGAAGCGGCCTGGTTCCCTCTTCAGATATGAGGTAACCCAGGAAACTCACAGTTGTTGCCTCGAATGTGCACTTGGATGGATTTATTGTTATTCCATACTTTCGAAAACGCTGAAACAGTTGCTCCAGATGTTCTCGGTGTTCTTCCAATGTGTTAGAAGCAAGAAGAAAATCGTCAATGTAAGGGAACACAAAGTCAAGTCCCCGAGTGACTTCGTGTATGAAACGCTGAAAAGTTTGTGCGGCATTGCACAAACCAAATGTCATAACCTGAAATTCAAAAACTCCAAATAGAGTCGTAATAGCTGTTTTCCGGGTGTCATCGGGTTCCATGGGTATTTGATGATACGCTCTTGTCAGATCAATAGTGCTGAAGATCTTTTTTCCTTTAAGCTGATGGGAAAAATCCTGTATGTGAGGGTAGCGATCTGGTACAGTGACCGCATTCAGTCTTCTGTAGTCGCCACATGGACGCCAGTCGCCGTTGCTCTTTTTGACCATGTGGAGAGGGCTGGGCCAACTGCTGCTTGATACACGACAAATTCCCTGATCAAGCATGTATTGGAACTCCTTTGCGATTTGGAGCTGTTGCTGTGATAGTTTTCTTGGCCTGGCATGAACTGGTGGTCCTTTTGTCTGAATGTGGTGTGTTACATTATACTTGATCTGAGTTACTGTATTGGGCCTGGTGATAACCTCGTATTTCTTCAGTGGATATTATAATGTGTTGATAGTGCTGAGTTGTAATGCACTATCAGTAAGTGTCGCATCGCAGCCTGTTGCTTTCAGTTTTGTTGCGCTATCCACTAGCCGATTGTTTTTTCGTCAACCATTAGGTTAAAGTGCGCCAGGAAGTCTTAACCGATTATGGGCTCGGTGACACGAGCGATGATAAAAGGCCAGTTGAAGTTCCTTCGTAAACCCAGGTTGAGTTGCACCAGTCGCTGTCCGTATGTCGGAATCTCAGTTCCATTGGCTGCGTAGAGTAGACAAGTTGCGGGCTGTCTTCGTCTTTCTTCAAATGTTGGTGGAATTACTGACACCTCAGCTCCGGTGTCAATGAGAAATCTTTTGTTTGAAGACTTCCCTGTGAGGTATAGACGACTGATGTTTGATGCGGGGTAGCTAGTCGCCCATTGCGGCCCGCGGTTTATTTTTCCTGGTTCTTGCAAGGTTGTTGACAACGTTTAGCTGCCTTGCCAAACTTCCGATGATACCAGCAAAATGGCTGGTTGGTGGATGCCTCCCGTAACGCTGCTGGGGAATGACCTCTGTTGTTGTGCCAACTAGAGTTGCGTTGTCGTGATGAACTTCGCCGTCTGTCTTGTTTCAACTGCCCAATTTCAGTCCTCAGAGCAGCTATTTGCTGCTGAAGTATAGCAATGGAAGGTTCTGGTAATGTAGAGGTGGACAAAACATCCGAGGATGACATTGTTTCCGATATCTTATCAGCCATCAGTGCCAGCTGCCTAACATCTTGGCTAGCGTTTACCGCCAAGATAGCGTGAACCTGCTGGGGAAGTCGCTGGAGCCACAGGGTGCGCAAAACGTCAAAAGTGATGCCATCAGATGCGAGCTCTTTCATCTGGTTAAGAAGCTGCGTTGGTCGTCTGTCATCTAGTGAAACCTGACTGAGAAGCTTCTGTACTCGCCTCTGCTCGGAATCCTGGTATGCCAGCAGAAGTTGTTTTTTGAGAGTCTCGTATTTCTCAGTTGCTGGCGGTTTCCGGATGACATCTCGGACCTCCGTGAGGAAGTTGGCGTCCAAATTACCAACCAAAGTGAAGTATTTCGTCTCATCCTGGGATATTCCTCTAGTGTGGAATTGGGCTTCCAGTTGTAGAAACCACAGATCCGTATTTTGCTTCCAGAAACGTGGGACTCGTATTCCCACCCTTCTAATTCCTTCGGGTAGCAGAACGTCTCTGGGTGCATCTGGCGATGGTTTGTCATCATTGGGCTGCATTCCTATAGGACTTCTACCTTGGATGGGTAGCTGCTGGCTGTGTGTTGCTGGCTAAGAGGTACCTTATCACTGGTGGGGGGTACCTGCTTAACAATTCCCTCGTCGGGGTCACCACTTTGGAATTAAATTAGACTAGTAATTATTTATTCCTTTTATTTTGAGTGTGACTCGGGAATTGGTTATAAACATTTTTGAGTTGTATATAGATGAATCTTACAAATCCGATGTATGACTTATATTGAATGAAAATAATAACGAACTTATTTGTCAAGTGTTGCCACAAAGTAATTGAACTGAGTTTTAAAAACTTATGATATCAATCAAAATTGTTTACCTTAAATGTTGTCAGTTGATATATAATGTTAAAGGAGGCTGGCTGTGCAATCAAATTTGGGATAAATCCTTCAAGGGGATTTTTGATGGGACCTTCGATGGATAAATCATTGTATCAGATTTAAGTTGAACTTAAATGGAGTTCTCCCAACGATGATGAGAGTCCAATGTAAGTTAAACATTCAATTTGATTTCAATTATTCCGAAAAATTATATATTCGAATAGCTGGGATCGAATCATATGGTTATTTTTTAAATTCCTTTGTTTTATTATATAAGACAGCTTTATTTTTAAATAGCTGTATACTATATTCTTTATCAACTTATAGATACGGTTGTTATCTACTTCTAGCTCCTTAATAGTTCATTCAATTCCATGAACAAAGCTAGACCTATCTAATGTTTTCATAACTTTGATTGTAGTTCGTTATATAAGGTTTTTGTTATTAAGACTAAAATTATTTAATCTCAATAACGACTTAACAACCTTTTCTTTAGAAATAACGCCTAGTATTATAAAAATAAAAAATAAAATGTTATTCAAAAATTACTTTCATCTATGAAATCGTTCAAAATTTCATATGCTACTGGCATAGCCATTCTCTTGAGGATGGCTCTTTTTTCTGTCGTTGTGATGTCTTTTTCATCAAAATGCAATTTACACACTTTGGGGCGGCAAAGCATCTCCACGTCTTCGATGTTCAACCCCAAGGTATTGCACCAACTTTCCCTGTAAATTCTTTTACCTGGGAATCTGTTAATATGAATATATGTTTAATTTATTATATATCGTTAGAAGAATAACACACGTCAACAACAAATTTGTGGCCAAACAAATATAGCACATCATTTCTATAGGATATTTACCGTAGATTACGAATTTGGAAATAAATATACTCAATTGGCTTTAGTGTTCAATAAAAAATAGGGTTAAAAAGTACAAAATTCCCTATTTTTACCATTTTTGCCGTCTTGCCGCAAAAAAAAATTTATTTGTTCCCCCGTGTAATAAGTAACTTACTTAAATAAGGGTCCTGCTGTTCTATTCTCTTCCACATTAGGGCATCCTGACACGATACAATAATCCATCCTTTACGTCTTTATTTAACTCTATAATAAAAACAATTTAAGTAATCAAATCATTTGCAATTGTATAGATTTTAGAAACTTACACATTTTCGTATGCTCTTACACCTAACAAAACATTGCACTCGAAATACAATTTTAAAAATTCTCAACAAATCGAATTACAATTTTCAGATTTTGCTCTTCGCTTAAGTCAAGTGAATAAACAAATCCTGGAAGCTTTTAAATTTGGCGGGCCAATTACACAAAGTTGGCGCTGTGACATCTTAAAATTAAAACACAGTATATGTTCAATTGTTTATGTTTATTAATAAATATATGGTACATCGTTTTTATAACTTAAAATTTATCAATCACACATTCTTGAAAATATTGGTTCTCTGTCAGGGAACAATTTTTTTTTATTTATTTGTGGCATTAATAATGATTTTTATTTACATTCATTGAATGTAAAGTACATATTTTTAAAACTTTTGTTCAACAAATATTTAAATTCAAATACATATTTTTGTCAGCACTCAGCAATTCCGCACCCAAAATATCCGCGGAATCGGCCTATCCATGCAATGTAATAAAAATAGACAGCGCTATATAAATTCTTATATCTCATCTCGTCCCTCTGTGGCAGTAGGTTGTCAAATTGGCGGCTGCTTGAGACAGGAGATTGTGCGGTCCATTTCTATGTATGTCTGTGGGTGCACAATTTGCATAGAAATACAAATTAACACAGAACGGCTGTATCGTGCCTGTACCTGAGCGACCACGTTAAAGTAGCTTGACATAGAATACAGCAATAGTATGCAAGAGGGACGCAACATAAAGCAAATCACCGGAGGGTAGCTTATTGCGTGAATGGTGGCGTGCAAAACCAAAATCTCGAGGGAGAGGCACAAAGTTTATGCCAGGAACTTTAGAATTTATTTTTATAAATAAATATGTGCTTACATTTTCTATGATTTTGTTTCATTTGTTGTTGTTATTTTAGAAATATCTTACAAAATTTATTATTATTATTAGTTTTTGAAGTACTCCTCTTATAATTTCTATATAAATACGCCTGCACTGCGAGCCACTACTAATACAGCGATTTCGAACACATCAGGAAATCTGGCTTACAGCCATTTATATTTCTATGACCATTTGAGATAGTAAATTGAATGGTCCATTTACATATACATGTCAGCGGCAAAGACCAACCACCCAACAACGAACCAACGAAATTGCTGAATCGGCTGCCCGTATAGCAACCAATTTGTACTAGCATAGTGACAACGCCACAGCTGTTCCACCGGTTGTCAAAACATCATTGCACTAATTATAACATAAGACACTTGTAAAAATTTGTGCGGTAATTCCAATCAAGTAAATTGAGCAGGTTTTTCAAAAAGTGGTAAAAACTCTTTCAGATTAAACATTTTCCCGAGGATGTTTTGACAGCCGGCAGGCAAAACTAAACTAAAGGCAAGGACTTGTGCTTTACACGGGATTCAGCCAATTCAGCACTTTAGTTGGTTGGTTGGTCTCTGCGTTGGAGAATAATGCCCGTTCTCCAATGCATATACCAACCAATCATAGCGCTGAATTGGCTGAATCCCGTGTAAAGTATAAGTTCTTGCCTGTAGTTGTGCCTGCCGGTTGTCAAAACATCATCGGGCGAATGCTTAATCTGGAAGAGTTTCAACCACTTTGAGCGGAAAAACTACTCAATTTTGACCAGGTTGATCAAAACACTACGGAGAAAGAAGACGCAAATAAGAAAATGGAAAAGGGGATGGCGCGATTTTGGTTGGTCGTGGTTGGTTGGCCTCTGCATTGGAGAACGGGCGTTATGCCCGTTTTTCAATGCAGATAAGGCAAACATGATCTGTTTCCGTTGTGGGATAAAGGATCACTTCGCCTCAAAATGCACTCGAGGATAGGGTGCAAGTCTTAGCGGTTCCAGCCCAACTTTGGGAACGAGCGCACCCGCGATGCGGGAACATCATGTCAACCTATATAAAGTGGTAAACCCAAGTAACCAGCTTATAAATAATGGTGAGTCATTCCTATTATATATTGATTCCGGTGCCAAATTCTCTCTAGTTAAAGAAAATGTTGCAAATACATTTTCTGGAAAACGAGTTCATAACCTAGTTAAATTAACAGGCATTGGTCAACACTGTGTACATAGTACGTTGCAAATATTATCAAATGTGTTGATTGGCGAATACTTTTTGGAAATTTTATTTCATGTAGTTCCGGATGATTCTTTCAGCAATGACATATTGATAGGACGCGAAATTTTAATGCAAGGTTTTACAGTAAATGTAACATCGGACAGTGTTGTCCTACCGCGCGGTCCTGAAGTCTTAAAGTGAGATTTAGCTTGCATTAGTAATCATAACAGAGAAATATATTTTGAAAACATTAACACATACATTACTGAAAAATACAGACCTCAATTGCTAAACATGGCCGGGATTGCGATCAGGGGTGAGTGGTGAGTACGAGTCATTATTCTGCCCGTCAAAGCTATTTACCATCTCACTTTCAAGCGATTGCAATAAGTTCGAACTTTCGAAAATTGATACAATACCACAAGCACGGCAATATGTACTAAACGTTTTTCTGTTAAAATTTTTTAAAAGTGTTTACTGTTGCTATTTTTCTATAGCATTTTTGTGTAAATCTACAAAATAATACTACATATGAAATATATATGTATGCCAAAATATAGACATGTTTTTTCAATCATTTGAAAAAAAAAATCTTTGCTTATCTATGTTTTCCTAATTATAACAACAATAAAAAACCACTAAATGGAATTGGTGCCTGCTGCTATTGAGGAAAATAACAGAATTCGTATCAAGAAAAGTTAGGGATATCCAGAACCTTTCGATATTGCTGATTTACTTAATAATTAATTTAATTTGGGCTCCTGAATCAAAGAGAATATTAAATAGAAAGTTCATAAAGTAAATTTTTAATTTTTCATATATTAGCAGCCTTAAATCTCTTTCCATGCGGTTCTTAACAACGCATTGTTGGTTACGATTTTTTAGCTGCATGTGCCAAACGAAGGTATCTTTTGAGATTTCTAATAGAATATCGCCAAATTTGAAACCCAGTTGTGTGCCTAATTGTATCGATTTTTTAAAAGCCCTTCCATGCCGGAAATCCTCCTTTCAAGGATTGCTCCATCCTGCATCCTTGAATAAAAAGCCTAAGGAAACGCTGCATCGTGTAAAAGCCGTGTACATGAGCGTAGTAAAAACAGAGGTGCCCATAGAAAGAGAAATACAACTTTAATAAATGAGAGAGAAAGAGCGAAGTAGCATGGGCGCTCGTTGACTTCGCACGGTTAGGGGTGTTCTTTTTACAGACGGCGTTCAAAAAGAGTTTTTGAGGGGGTTTGTGCATTAGAAAATTTGTTTTATTCCTGTCTCCACTGCTGACTAATAGAAAAATTGTCTGCACTAACACTAGTCGGACTTTACTACGCTCGGAGAGTGATATCGCACATTGAAACGTTCTCAACAAAACGTCGAAATGCTCACTTCTGGAAAGGCGGTTTACATTGCTAAGCAACTATTTTAAGAACTAAAAAGTCATGATTATAGTACTTTTGTGCTTTTGCTTATAATCCCTACTTAATTTTAGTTACAATAAAACAATATAAGTGCAATTAAATTCAAATTAATTCGCTGCAATGCGCCGCTTGGTTTTTTTGTGGTTTTTGCGCCAATTTATTTGGTATATAAAGTATAAAATAGGAAGATTTTGCAACATGGGATACTATACAAAACTAATTATTTAATAATTTTGTTGAGTTTCTGTCATTAAAACTTAGTAATACTCTAAAAATGCAATTGACAATAATTCAAACCGCAACTGACTGCTTAAAATCCGTTAATGATGTGAGCAAGAGGGAACGAAAAATGCACCATTTTTATATAGGAACTTTATCAGGGACAAGTTGTCTTTTTCTACATGACAGTGGGGAAATGTAGTCCATCTTATATATGTCAGTGGGGGGAAAGTACTTCATTTTACTTTATGTCAGTGCCAACTCCACATTTTTCCCACTTCTGTTCATTTCTCTAATGCATACTTTGTGTTACGTTTGGATTTTGCCAATTCGCTAGGATGAAGAAGAAGACAAATTAGTTTGATGAAATTGATAACGCTTAAAAGGTATTTTCATTTCATTACTTTATTTATACGAGAAAGTGAAGTAATTATTTTGTAGATGACTACTTTGCAAAAACTGGTCTCCAATTTTTTCCGGCAAGGGATACTTAGATTTGTGGGTTTCAACATAACTCCAACGTTGGCGAAAAGTTTTCACTTTATTTCCAGTCCCTTGAATGTGACAAGCATACCCAAAAACAATTCCGGCTTTCTGCAACCAGTTAGCAGTATCGTGATACCAAATAATGGTTTTAAAGTCAAGGGACGCCTGAAGAGGAGATGCAAGGATTGTTATTTTGTCATGAGACAGCAGCGGCTTTATGTAATATGTAAAACTCATCCAAGGCACAAGCAGATGTCCATGAAGGCGAAAGAAGACAAGTCTTGGATACTAACTCATGCGACTCAATCGAAAGTTAGACCATATTAATGTATGTATCTAAAAATAAATGTCGAGCACTTTCGCAATCTTTATGAAAGGCTTAGCCTATATTTTTTGGAAAAGTAGAAGTGGTCGAAATCTAAAATGTGGGGAAAAATGCAATGCGATTTTTATGCCCGTTATCCAATGCAGAGACCACTGACAGAAATGGACCACTCAATGCACCCTTTTGACATTTCTCACCTGAAGAGAGTTCAGATATAGGAAGCGTATATCTGTCTATTTCTTTTGCATTAGGCGAGATAGGCGCCAAATTTAAAAATTATATTTATTTTAATTGTATTCTGCACCTAAATCTAATTCTCCTAAAGGAAGCATCAAATCTTAAATAATTTTGCAGTGAGAAGTTTCTGGAATAACACATTTTTCATTGAAAACTTCTCACCAAAACGTCAAAATGCTCACTTCTAGAAAAGCGATTTACATCGCTAAACAACTGTATTATGAACTCAGAGATCATAATTATAGCATTTTTGTGCGATTGCTATAATCCCCACTTAATTTTACTTACAGTAAAAGGACATAAATGCAATTCAATCCGAATTAATTCTCCGCATTAAACCACTTACGTTTTGTGGTTTTTGTGCATTTTAGTCGGTAAATCAGACAAAATGAGATGAATTTGGAATATGGGATACTAAAAGACTAATTATCATAATTCAATAACAAAACTTCTGCCGAAAACTTAGGAATTGTTCGAAATTCAATTGTATCTCAAAGTGGGATAATTTCATGTTTGCATTCCTTTTAAGGTACTTAAGATACAAAACAAATTATTTAATACGTTTTGGTGTAGTTACTTTAGCGATTTATGTCATTAAAACTTTTGAGCGGAAAAACTGCTCAATTTTACCTTTAGTGCTGGTAACTGGAATGAATTTGTTACAATATTAAGAATTTTATTAAGGCCGGCCATACACGTTACGGTTTACCGGAGAGGTATACCTGCGCAGCTGACCTGTTCAGGTATACCGGAGCGTGTGTGCGAGCCACTTCAGGCAAACCTGGACAGGTAAAACGACCTGCGCAGGAGACCGGAGAAGAATCGAATTTCAATTCTTTTTACCCGCACAGGTTTGCTCACCTGAGCGTGTGTGTGGGCCGTCCGGTATACTTCCACAGGTTTGAGTCAGTTGTGGCGAATACTCCAACTAGAGAGCTTCGCGTTCTTTGCAATCGCGCGCCACTCGTCTTCTATTGTTGACATTTTATTGTTTTGCAGTGTTTACGTCATCATGGCTGTCCGAATTCTAGAGAAATTCCTTGAAATTTACAGATCAGAACCCTGTTTGTGGCGAATTAAGAGCAAGGAGTACCATGACTGTGATGTGAGAGAGGCCGCTTATGACAGAATTTTTTTTACTGTTCATAACCAATAACAAACCCACCAAAGCAATCATGTCATCTTGTTCGCTCGCCATTTCTCTGCTGTAGAAATCCTTCACCCATCCGATTTACCGTAACGTGTGTGAGCTCTCGGCTGTACAGGTATACCGGAGAGGTATAGCTGCGCAGTTATACCTCTCCGGTATACCGTAACGTGTATGGCCGGCCTAAGGAAATTCAATTCAAAAGGAGTTTTGTAAGCTCCTTTCAATTTCATTTCACTCGGAATGCAGAACATGTACCTGTTAATTCGATTTATCTGAGTGATATTCGTTAGCATTTTTAAATTTATCTAAATAAAACCTCAGACTTTCAACCATTACCTACAAATACGAAAAACTTGGAAAATCCTACGACAATTCGTTTAAATTGAATATTTTCATAAACGAATTTAGTTCATACAATAATGAATGAATAATATAATATGTATAATATAGATTTAAAAGTTTACTATAAAAAGTTTTTGTTTCCAAATTCTTTAATTGAAGCACAATAAATCGTTAACATTTATTAATAAAATGTAGTAGATCATTTTCCTAACTAAAAAATTATCAATAACAACTTCCTGAAAATGTCGATAATCTGCCAAGGAGAAAACTTTAAAAACATATTTGTGGCATTAATAATGATTTTTATTTACATTTATTGACTTTAAAGTCAATATTTTTAAAGCTTTTGCTCAATAAATATTTAAATTCAAATAATCAAAAAATCTGTGGAATTGGTCATCGCTTGAGAGAGGAGATTCAGCGGTCCATCTTTATATATGTCTGTGGGTCTGACAGTCTAAAGACGTTCCATTGCTTTGAATATAAAACCTAAGCAAACGCTGTATCTTGTAAAAGCCCTGTAGCAAAACCTTCTATATTACAAGAACTGACATATAGAAATGGACCACTCGTCCCATACAAAATGCCTATATCAATATGGTGCATTTTCGTTCCCTCTTCCTCACACCATTAGCGAATTTTGGGTAGTCGGCTGTGGGTTTGAGTATTGTCAAATGTATTTTTAGAGTATTACTAAGTTTTAATTTCATAAACCTTTCAAGTAATTACACCGATTACTAAATAATTGGTTTTGCATCTTAAGTACCTTAAAAAGTATGCAAACATGAAATTACCCAACTTTGAGATACAATTGAATTTCACATTATTTCTAAGTTTTCGGTAGAGATTTTATTATTAAATTATGAGAATTAGTCTTACAGTATTCTATATTGCGAACTCTTCTTATTTTATGCCTGATTTACCGATGTAAATGGCACAAAATTCACAAAAAATCTAGGTGGCGTAATGCAGCAAATTAATTCCAATTTATTTGCATTTATATCCTTTTACTGTAACTAAAATTAATTGGCGATTATAGAAAAGTTCTCTAGATATGACCTTTGAGTTCTTAAAACAGTTGTTTAGCGATGTAAACCGCATTTCCAGAAGTGAGCATTTCGACTTTTTACTGAGAATTTTTCAATATGTTATTCCAGAAACTTCTCACTGCAAAATTATTTAAGATTTGATGCTTCGTTTAGGGAATAATATTTAAGCGTGTAGAATACAATTAAAATAAATACAATTTTTAAATTTGGCGCATATCTCGCCTAATGCGAAAGAAGTAGACAGATATATGCTTCCTATATCTGAACTCTCCTTAGGTGAGAACTGTCAGATTCAGATTCAGATTCAGATTCTTTATTTCGACAGTAATTTCTTACAGAATCCTCCAACAAAGGCGGTAAACTTAAATTTATACAGCGATAGGCTATAGCGTTATGCCTAATTAACCTGCTTATTATATATAAAACATTTTCATACAGTCGAGACTTATATGTAAGATAGATTTCCCTGACATTTTAAATATAATGCAACGCACACAGGTGAGAACTGTCAAAAGGGTGCACCATTTGAGACAGCAAATTGAGTGGTCCATTTCTATAGTCAATGATTACAAGCCATGAATTGGCCTCTTGAATGTGTGCGTAAATGGTCTAACAATTCGAGAAATTTACATTTAGTCTCATGGAGGCTAAATGAAATTTCCAGGATAAATTGAATTAATATGGTAATTTGGACGCTAAGGACATAAAATTTTCGCTCGGGCTTTTTGTTGAGTTTGATTTGAACTCAAAAATGTTATATTCTTTGTTCTAAGAGTACTACAAAAGTCTTATGAATTAAAGAAGAACTTCTTAGGGTAACCGCTAGTGAAAATCATTTTTGGATACGAACTTTAGTTTGGAAGCTGCCGCGAAATTTTTTCCAGACCACTTTGCCCTATAAATGGGTCCGTGCACCGGACCACTTCACGGCTTGTAATATAGAAGGTTTTGCCTTTACGTGAGCGTAGTAAAAACAGGGGTGCCCATAGAAAGAGAAATACGAGCGAAGTAGCATGGGCATTCGTTGACTTCGCACGATTAGGGGTGCTCTTTTTACAGACGGCATTGAAAAGGGTTTTTGGGGTATTTTTGCATGACAAAATTTGTTTTATTCCTGTCTCCACTGCTGACTAATACAAAAATTGTCTGCAGTAACACTAGTCGGACTTTACTACGCTCGGAGTATGATATCGCGCTTCCTTAGGCTTTATCTTCAAAGCTTGTTTTGCACGTTACGTTTTGGAGTAAATGGAATGTTTTTACAAAATTTCATTAAAATTCGTGACTTTGAAGGATTCTTGACTTAAGCCCCGAGTTCTACTGCAGCCAAATTGCTGCTACGGCGGCGCTGGCACTGGACTGGGATTGTTTACTTGGCTGCTGTTCTACAGTGCAACTTGAGGGGATTGAATTTTTCTATAAATCCTCTGAGTTGCGTGCTCTGCTCAACTCAATGAATAAAATCTTCAAGGGAAAAAGACACACGAGCAGATTCATTAGGTTTGAATTATCTAATTAAATTCAGAAGTTTTGTGTTTTAGATATTTTTCATTGATGTAAAAAATATAATAAAACAAATTTTGCGATTTTTTTTAAATTTCGATTTACTAAAGATTTATTTTTGATTGATTAGAAAGAGCCTTTTATATAAGTTATTTTGGATTTTCATATCTACTTTTTCTTATGCATAATTAAATATTTCTGTACTTTAAGCTTGTAAACAAATATATGAATTTAAGTAACTACGCTATAAAAAACACCTAGTATATGTACATATGCACAGAAGACATATGTACCATATGTACAATGTACATATATGTATATTAGGGTGATTCAATTTTTTTTTTGTCTTTTTCAAACAGGTTCAATAGTTGCTAGTATAGGAAAGAAAAGTTCTGGCCCAAGGGCGGCTCATAATATTAATATTTACTGGTGGCTCATTGAACTTTTTTGTTTTCCATAAGAATAACATGGGAAAGAATGCATTACTAGACGTTTTTGTCTGTATCTCGTGAAAAAATGATCATACATAAATGAGAATAATTCCATTACAAAGAGCATGAAATTTTCTACAACAAAGTACTCTTGCATTTTTTTCGTAAAGTTAACACAATATTAGTTTATTAGCATTCAAACTCAAGGCATAAATTGAAGATTAACAAAAAAAGCGACTTTGTGATATTTTTAATAAAATCATCAATATTATTCACGAGATATAGATTTCAGGCGTAATTTTAAGAAGTATAACCAATAAAATAAAACTTGCTCAATGATGGTTTCAATTAAAATTTATTGGTTAATGTTTAAACATTATTTAACAATTTGTTTTTTTTTTTTGGTTATGAGATAAGAGTTATCAATTAACTTTTATAATTCCTATCTGTAATAAGAGTTATTATGCAATTTATTTTTATTGGTTACAGGATAAGAGTTATCGATCAACATTTCTAAGTTTTCTCAGTAATGAGAGTTATTACTGGATTTTATTTTTTTTGGTTACCGAATAATCATTATTCAGAAATTTATTCTTTTTTTCTTACAAAGTTCTAATTTTAAAGCGATTTCCACTAACTTACGAATTCAAGATCGCTGACTGTTAAAATTTGAAGTTTTGCGGTTTCCCCCAAAATTGGTACTTGGGGTTTTTCGGGGTCACTGATCTCAACTCGACTGTCAGAATTTATGAATTCAAGATGGCGGACTGTCCAGTTTTGAAGTTTATGCGATTTTCACCAAAATTGGTGGTTTTCGGGGTCGCTGATTTCAACCCGACTGTCAGAATTTACGAATTCAAGATGGCGGACTGTCAAATTTTGAAGTTTTGCGATTTCCGCCAAAATTGGTACTTGGGGTTTTTCGGGGTCGCTGATCTCAACCCGACTATCAGAAGTTACGAATTCAAGATGGCGGACTGTCAAATTTAAGCCTAAGAGAAAAGAAAATTTTCGAAACAAATTGAGGTTGAGGTCTCACGGATTAGAATTTACGAATTCAAGATGGCGGACTGTCAAATTTTGAAGTTTTGCGATTTCCGCCAAAATTGGTACTTGGAATTTTTCGGGGTCGCTGATCTCAACCCGACTGTCAGAAGTTACGAATTCAAAATGGCGGACTGTTAAATTTAAACCTAAGAGAAAAGAAAATTTTCCAAACAAATTGAGGTTGAGGTCTCATGGATTTTGATAAAACGTTATAGTATACAACATTAATTTGGGGTCAATGTGAAAAAGATTTGTAGGTCGGATTGTAGATCGGTTGAACTTCTCGAGATATTTAATTGTAAAGTTTGAAATCTACATTTTTGCCGGATGAATTTTCAGCGTATTTCCAAAAAAATTCCTTGGAAACTGTATTAAAACCATTAGTGAAAGACGCTTCCATCTTTCCTCTTAAAATTTTCTCCGTTTGTCTTATTGAGTTCTTGAGAACCGAAAAAGAGTTTTGCGTTGAACTTGTGTCAACCAAAAAACTAGCTTCAAGACTTTTCGTATGTGACATAACATCTTCTTCAGAAGTATTCTAAAGTACAATTGAGTGTAAAATAGAGTTAAGTTAGTAGTAACCGTAGTTCAATTTTACTTCGTTCATATGCAACTTCAGAAACAAAAATAGTTAATTATTTATTTTGCGCCTGTTTGAAACCGTGAATAGCATAAAAGTGTTTAATTTTAACTACGTAAGTTAATACTATTATAAGATTTTGAGATTTTTTTTGTTTTGTTTTTTAGAACACTTTTATAAAACTAAATAACATACATGTATTATATTGTTTTTTACTCGCCAAGCCCTTTAATTTTTAAACCCATATCAAAGTGATTGTGAAGAATAAAATAATCTGAGGGCGTCCGTTATATTGAATTCATAATATTGGCACAGAGGCTATGTTAGAAAATTTACACATGTATTAAATATTTCAAACTATAGCTTGACAAAAATTGGTTGAAATATTGATTGCAAATTTATTCTCGGACAACAACAGAGAAGTGTTAATAAAAGCAGTGTAAAAATACTAGACAAGTCAATAGATTATTAATAATTCAGTGCAGAAAATAGTAAACTTCTACTTTTAACTGGTATCTTTAAATATATATTTTAAAATAATTGATTATAATAATTTTAGGCAGTTAAATAATAAAAGAAATTACCAAAATTTACGGACCAAGGAGTAAATATGACTTCAACAATTTATTTATTATTTTATAAAGATATATATTATAGAAAGGTAGAAAACTAATCACTTTTTTTTTTTGTTAAATATAGTTTTCAGAATGCTACTATTTTTGTAATTATTTTAATATTTTGTGTTTTGAATAGTCATCCAATCAATCATTAAAGTAGTCGTAAATTAGTTAATTTCGTCAAATTTTTTCTTTCAAACGAACCTACCTTTGTCAAAGAAAGCATTTGAGAAGCCAGTTTTTTTAAATATTTTCTTGTAGCTTCTTTTTTTTCTGCTGTTAGAAGGCGTCTTAGTCTAGGATCTAAAAATAATGCTGCATTTATTGTCTCATTTTCCAAAAGCTGAGATCCCCTTTTCTCTATGCAAGCCAAGATTACTTCAGCTATATTACTTGCCAAAGCTTTCAATTCGACTTTTAATTGTATCCATAGTATATAAAAATCACCAAGAAGCAGCTGTTCCTTCTGGAGCTCTAAAGTAGCTGTTTCAACGGTGTTAGAGAAGTTACAATTTCTTCCCTTTCAGCCCATTCGCGAGCCTATAGTTTCATTGATGCTTTTAAATTTTCTTCACAAAATTGTTTATAGTCCAGTAGACGCGCGAACATGTTATATGTGGAGTTCCAACGAGTTGGAACATCCAGCTCTGGCATTTTCATTTTTAAATGTAAGATTGTGAATCTATATAAAATATCAAGGCAATGTTCGATAATCTTTAAGAAATAAATAATTTTAAAAACCTTAAAGTTGGGGTTCTTAAAGTCTTGGCAATATTACGAGCACGTTCGATAATTGCCTTATGGTTTTCGTTAAAAAAATCCTTTACAGCAAGCTGTAATGTGTGGGCAGCGCATCGAACAGAACGAACATTTTGTAGTGACAAATTGCCAAGCTCATTTTCATAATACTCATCACTATTAATGTTTTCACACACATTTGATTCCGAAAGTAATTGCACCGCCTTTAATATATTTCGCCCATTGTATGTTGTAATAGAATAAATTTGATATTTTGTAATACCAAATTCTTCAATTACACTTTCAATTACGTTTGTTATGTTTTTACCAGTATGTTTTTTCGTTAATTTTACTATTGCGAGTGTGTATGCGCAATTTAGTTTATTGGAAATAATTTGGTTTTATCTAAAACTCCGCGATCGTGTCGTGAAGCGGTATCAATTTTTAATGAAATTAATTGTCCCTTAAATTTTCTCTTTATTTCATTTTTCAAAATTTCCCTTTTTTCGTTGAGAATATCCATTATATTTTTTGAGTTAATTGTGGGAATTTTCAATTCTTTAAAAATTTGTTCAGTTAAAACTTTAAACGAATTACAATCAAAAAATGAAAGCGGTTGTGATTCTTTTGTCACTAATTCCACGCACGCATTAATTATAATAGGGGAGCCCAACAGGGGATTTTGGGATTTACTCAAGCGCGGCAGATTAACATATGGGGGGATACCTTGCACCCTGTTGAGTACCTCTACCAAATCTTAGCCCTCTATATAGGGCCGCGCGTGAAGGGCAGCCGATCAGAATAGTAAACAAAAATCGATAGCTGGAAATACTCGAGCGCGTCAGATTAAGGTATGGTGGGTTAATTACATGCTGAAAAGTGTGCATTTCAATAATCTGACGAATTGAGCGTGACGTAAGGGAGTGAGAGGGTCACAAACTTGCAAAAAAAAAAAAAAACTTCACCTCGACATTCTCGAGCGCGGTCGAATTTTTTTTTATTTTGAAGGGAATAATTGAAGGTGTATTGGATGTGACGTTCATCGGTCGAGCGACACGCCAAAGGAACCAGCCAATGAGCGCGCAGGCTCGATGTTGGTGCACGCGCGCTCAACCTCATGGAAGTCAGTCGTGCATCTCCCGTCTAAACCAAAGCATCCGTCTATCAGTTATCCCCCATACATGGTGTCAGAAGTGGGATCCGAACCCACGCCCTCAAAGAGGACCAGAACTTGAGTCATCATTGGTACAGGATATCTTAATGTTTAATTCAAGATTGTTAATCCCGGCGTTGTGACAAGAAACAATTTTAAAAAAACTACATGAAGGTCATTTGGGGGTTAATAAATGTAGAGCTAGAGCTATGCAATCGGTGTGGTGGCTTGGATTGAGTACGCAATTAACAAGGTTTATTAAGTTTTGTCCGAAATGTGTAGAAAATAGGATAAATCATAAGGAAGAGTTTGTGACACAAGAATTTCCAACACGGCCATGGCAGAAAGTCGCTTTAGATTTATTCAAATTAGACAAATGGTTTCTGGTGATTACAGATTATTATTCACGATTTTTTGGAATTGTAGAGATGAGAAAACTTGCTGAAAAAGACGCTGTTGTGGCGTGTCAGGAAGTTTTTGCATGATACGGCATACCAGATGAGGTCCGAAGCGATAACGGACCTCAATTTCGAGGAGAATTTGGCAAATTTGCAAAAAACTACGGATTTAAACATGTAACTACTTCTCCGTATTATCAGCAGAGTAATGGCCAAGCAGAAAACGCTGTAAAAATCGCGAAGAAAATTTTGTTAAAGTCGGATGATCTTAATCTAGGTTTGTTAGCTTATAGAACTACGCCGTTAAAAAATGGGTTCAGTCCAGCAGAAATGATGTTTTCTCGTCAGATTAAATCAACGGTTCCGGTTCACCCGAACGAACTAGGAACTTGTATTCACGACAGAAAAGTTCAACTGAAAGAATTAGAATTAAAAAACAAACAAAAAGAAAACTATAACAAGAGACATCGAACGAGTAATTTGTCAAAATTAAAAATAGGAGATGCGGTGTGGGTTGTAGATAAAAAAAGATATGGAACAATAATTGATTACAGCGAGAGTCCGAGTTCGTTTATAATTAGGATAGGTGAAAAGAATTATCGTAGAAATCGGTGGCATTTGATGGAAGCTCCGTATAAAAAGTCGGAAGCACTATCTGTAATAGAAAACCCAAAGTTGCGTGCGAACTATTGGCCGGCTGATAAGGTACATAGTTGTAAATGAAGAAGTCAATGTAGAACCGGCGGAAGGGGAGAGAGATGTTAATCAAGATGAATTGGTATTAGCAAAAGAAATTCCGCAACCTCAACAACAAAATGTAAATTTAAACGAAAACCGTAGCGAACGTCCAGTCAGGACCAGGCGTCTTCCAACTTGGATGAGAGATTATATTCCGGAATTAGACTAGCGGAACATTTTGTATGCGAAAGTATTCGAATGTATTTGTTAACTATGGATGTCGTCTTGTGTATACAGTTTTATGTACATATATACTTATTCAAATAATGTTTGAATAAAAAGGGAAAGATGTATTGGATGTGACGTTCATCGGTCGAGCGACACGCCAAAGGAACCAGCCAATGAGCGCGCAGGCTCGATGTTGGTGCACGCGCGCTCGACCTCATGGAAGTCAGTCGTGCATCTCCCGTCTAAACCAAAGCATCCGTCTATCAGTTATCCCCCATACAGAAGGATAACGGGAAAAATATAATCTGCCGATTTCCACAAGCCAAAGTAACAAAAATCGACAATAAAGTTTAGCGCGTGCAGTTGCAGTGAAACATGTATTCCCCACTCCGCGCCTCTCTCTCTCTCACTCTTTCTCTATCTCTCACTCTCTCGCACCGTCCCTATACTACTTTCCGTCAGCCATCACGCCATCACAGCTGATCACAGCACTTGTGGTATTATATGTACATAAAACGTTCCGGCTTGTTTGTTTCTGTTTTAAGTTTGGTTAATTAAATTTTGTGGACAAAATATATTTCAAAAGATTGTTAAATTTACGTCAGAAACAATAAAAAAATGCAAGACGGTTGTGGAATATCGTCGGAGCAAACCAACTCTCAGGAAATCACGGATAACGTACGATAATGTTGAATTTCCGGCTGAAACATCAACAGAATTTTTCCAAGCGGTCAGATTAAGAAAATCCCTCCAAATAATCGTCAGATTATGGATCAGCACGACCAGGACATCAAGGTGAACCATCTGTATGAAAATCTGACGCGCTCGAGTATTTTAAAATAGCATTTTTTTTTGCATTTTCGAAAAGTCGCCACGAGCTTACGTCACATCCGAATCGTCAGTCTTTTGAGTGGGACCTTCGTTCGGGATCACTTAACATCCCCTCTGAATATCTGACGCGAGTTTTATTTCACTTTTATTTTAAGATCAAAAAAGGAAAAACTTGATTTTTCGAAAGACCTTTTATTTTAAGATACTTGTCTTAATACTATCGCTGCTGAACATCGACTGCCTATCTTAAAACTATCCTAGAGCTTCTTTTCAAAAGTCACGTTTCCTGATATTCTTCTCAAAAGAGTAGTGTTTCATGTGGATCAGTTATCTGTCGTTTGTCTGGGAATTTTGCAGACTCTATGGGAAACTCATTTAAAGTGGTTTCGCTTGAATATCTACTGTTTCTACATTTCTTGGAACGAAATATTTCACGTTGCATATTTGGATTATCAGGGAACGTAACTCTTCCTTCGTTAAAATAAGGATTTGTGACGGTCGCCCTCCCTAAATACTTACGCCAACAACCAGCGGACTACGGACACTAAATATCTGGTCTGACTGTACCTCGCTCTATTCCGAATGTGCACAGCGCCAACTGGGCGTGAATGCCATCACCATGGAATTCAGCGGTAGTGCCACAAGCGTCGACTCCACCACGGTCGTCACTGACAGGCACTCGGCCATTTTGGTGAAATCTTTCGAGCCAGGAGGACAAGAATTATATCAGTGCGGCCAAGGCTGGTCAGTTATTTTGTAAAAGTTGTACCTGAATCAGGAAATCTGCGGGCTAGGACAGCCCTGATCCAGCAGGCGATAATCACCCTAAAAGGTAGGCCCCGGTCACGATTAATTGTGCAGGTGTAAGCATGAGAAAAAAAAAAAATCCTTCCTCCTTAGGGGGACGAAAGCTTAGAAAAATTTCTTTTCATCTTTTTCTCCACCCCCCCCCCCCCCCCCCACGAGGGAGAAGAAAAAAAAAGGGGGTCGCAAACGACCGCTGTCCGGCCCTGCTATAGCGCTCCATCATCTTAGCCCTGTTCAGAAACTGGGGGCGAAACGGGGAAAATCCCGTCTTTCCTTTTTATTGCTCTCCATCTCCATGCGCACACCAGACGACTTCGCCGCACCGGATTTTAGCATCCCCGAGGATATCCTGACCTCGTCATCAGCCACGTGGGAAATTTTCCTCGAGGCAGCCGGCCTCCGCCATTAAGGACTCTGCACCGGCATCCCCCCCCTCACCTGAGCCCCACTGGGACTACTCACTGGACCACTGCCCGCGCGTCCGAAAGCAGCGTCAGGGAAACGACCGCACTCCGCCACTCCGCCTCCTCGTGGGAAGCAGCCCCAGCCACCAGCTGGCCCGGCAAAGGAAGGAATTTCGCGGCAGCGACGGGACTCTTCACCGGACACCCCCCTCCACGCTCACCGGCCTTACTCTTCTCTATTAGACTTGTACACACAAAAAAATATTTATTTAAGCATCTTTCCTCTTAGGTAATCTTAGTTCGTAACCCGAACGCTAGTTATAGGAGACCCAACAAAATAAAAGTAAAGTAGTGAGGGCCTCGGCATCGGGGAGAGCGGAGCGTTCTCTGCCACCCCCCCCCCCCCCCCCCAACGTTTTACCACCGTTTTCCTTTTAAGCTCGTCAGGGGCTGCAAGAAAAAGGGAATTTTCCATTTTGCTCTGCAGGCAGCAGCGAGGGATTTCCTCTGAGTCGACTCATCGGAAGCGAACCTCGGGTAAGTCCAGATTGTTATTAATTTATCTTTTTCTTGCACCCAAATCTCGACAAAAAAAAAAAAAAAAAAGAGAAAACATTTATATAAAAGGGGAGCCTCCTCCCGTTCGGTGACCTTATAATACAACCCCCTCCCCTCATGAAGAAGGGGCTGGAGTAGTTATTCTTTCACTCGCGAGAGTGGTCGGTTCTTTTTGTAATGGCAATTCGTTGGCGCGCACCCTTCTCCGCGACCCGAGCCTCACTAGTTAACTCCTGTAGTCACACTCTCAATTCGATTATATTTAGTACGCTGCATCTATTTATTTAACTCACTTGTACGTTAAACTACACTATTTCTGCAATTCACATTTTGCCTAGCCACTACGGTCATTGATTAGAATTTCTTGGAGATCAATTAAAATTAAGAAAAGAAAAAAAACGAAGAAAAAAAAAAAAGCAGAAATAAAAATATTATTCTAATAAAGCTATAGTAGATGCAGAATGTTGTAATCCATGCTGTTAAGGTATGACATGTAATCATTCTTGTTATGAAGAGTTAAGGAATTAAACCCCGCTCATGAATTAAATAGTCTCTTTTCATTCTCCGGCTATGTGAACACTTGAGTCTCTTTTCCCCCCCCTCGTTTATCTATTCGGTTATCGGTAGGGCGCCACTACTCGTAGGGGGTAGTGGACATTTGTGAGGTGGGTCAGAGGGGGAAACAGGTCTCGCGGAGGCAGACCTGCTCCCCCCCTACAGTGACTTTGGCGGGTCACGCGTTTTTTTCTTGAGTGTTTGGTCCAACCCCCCATTCCCGGTCCAGTCCTAACCCTTTTAGTGTGGGGCATAAAAAAAAACAGGGAAGGAATTCTTCCACCCCTTCCCAGTAGGAGCGCATTCTAAATTTCCTGCGGTGCGACCAAGAGCGGCAGTCCACGAACCACCCCACCGGCGAGCTAGACCGTGCCGCCAGCAAGGCGCTCCCCGGACTGTGACCCCGCGCACCACCACCCCTGGCTTCACGCCTGCACCCTGTGGATAGCTAGATATTTATTTGTTTAGTTATCAACAAAAATATAACAGATTCTCCTGAATCCGGTTTACAACTTTTACTTTTAATTTTCTTTGTTTACAATAATAGTATAAAAGGACGGTTATTATCATTATAACAATTATAGTGGTAAAAGTAATTTCAGAATAGCTGATTATTTTATAATATTTTAATTCTTGAATTTCTTTAATATTTTCTTCCGTCTTCAATACAATTTCTTTGAATTTAAAAGTACTATCATCTTCAGGTTTGTATTCCAAATTTGGTATAACATATTTATTTTTTATCTCTCTTATGTTGTTGTAATAGGTTTTGTTATCTAAATTGACAATACAGTTATAAAACTTAATAAAGTAATTACCTTTTAGATTGAATTCCCTTTCATCACAGTTTGAAGTCAACATTACATTATTAGCCAATTGAATTAACATGGAAGAATCATCAATATTATAACTATCAGTATTACAGTCTATAGTATTTGTTTCGGCGGAAACATTGAAAAGCCACGAACCGCGCACTAAAAATATAAACAAATGGAACTGTCAGAATGAAAAGTAGGGTTAAGCTGCAACTTCACGCAGGATTGTGTAGCAACACAATTTTAACTTTGCACGTGCGTGTTACGGGATAAGAAGAAGATCATTGCCGTCCCAGTAGGAAAAGCGATCATCCTACGAGTAATCGCAGAGCGCTCCTTTAGGATGAGAGGAGTGCTCCTTTTTGCATCCATTTGTCCTCTTTTTAACATAGGCATGTCATTGGAAAGGAGCGTTCCCCTTTTGCTCCAAAATGATCAAAATGTGAGTTTTTGTTTTGATCGTTTTAACCTCTACAACTAGCAATAACAGAGCGTTCCACCTTAGCTCCAAAATTAGAGAAAAGGAGCCCTCCTTTTTAGCTCCGAACCAAGCAAATATGGAGGCTTCGCTCTTGAGCTCCGAATTAGGAAAAAATTGAGGTTTTCATTGTTATAATTAAACAAATGCAAAATGAATTCATTTATCGTATAACAATAAAATGAATTAAAATTATTTAAATTTAAATTACTTAAATTTTGTTTTCATAAACATATAAATAAATTATTTTCGCATTTGTTTATTAAAAACATTATAAATTGAGTAAGCCAAATGTAGTGAAAAAATAAGTATTTAATATATAATATAATGCAAAACAAATTTGATTCATTAATTCATTAATCAAAACAACTAAAGTAATTCATAAAAATAACAACTCAAATAATTCATAAAAAAAAACAACTTAAATAATTCATAAAAATAACAACTTAAATAATTCATAAAAAAAACAACTTAAATAATTCATAAAAAAAAATATAGAATTCACTACTTATTATTTATAACAGCCTCATTGCGGCCGTAAATTAAGCCATTTTATTTTTTTGTTTGTAGGTTTCTCGATAGAAGTGTTGTTTTGCCCTTCTGAAACCTTCTTTCATTGCCTTCTCGTATTGTTGGTAGCCAAAATCAGATCTTTTAACTGCTTCTGCAAGGCAAAAAAGTAATTAATGTGTATTCTATATGGTTACTAATAAATCGTACCGAAAACGTATGTATTAAATAATTTTAAATTTTTAATAGCAGTCCTATTTTTGGTGCCATCCCAATTTATGCGCAAAATGATATCTGCGCCAAACATATTATTAAAGATGGTTTCAATTTTAGAGTGACCAATAAATTCTTTTAAGTATAACACCTGTATAGGATAAAACAATATTTCAACCATCAAATTTAAATTATAAGAGTAAATTTACAACTTACGATATCATCTTCAGAAGTATTACTTATAATAGTATCTACCTCGCTAATCTCTGCCATAGATTTAAGTGGAAATATGGCAAGGTTGCTTTTATTTGGGCAAATTTTCTTTGCTATTTGATTTAGCATAACGTTTTGTTGGCATAAAATCTCTTTTAATGCTTGCATTTCTGTGCATACATATATCAGTGAATTTTGAATATAGAAATCCGCAAAAATTACTTCGCTTATCATTACATTGAATAAAATTTCCAAAGTCTTTTCAAATTTAATTAATACAAAAACACAATGCAGGTGTTGTTTTCGCAAAATTTATGGATTATTTTTTCATTATTTAGCGATGATTTTTAAAAGAAAAATACGGGAAGAATTCACAATTTATGGCAAGTTGTTTTAATCTTTAATATTATTATTATTATATTAAGTACAATTAATTGTATAATTAAAATAATTTCGCTTACCTTCTTATAATAAAAACGCACTATTAAAAAAATTACTGCACAAAACAACTGAGACGACTTCCACTTTCAATCAATTTTCGGCAACTGACTCACGCGACGACGCGATGCACTCCTTGATGATTCATCAAACGCCATTTATCCCGCATTCCGCCTCTCTGTTCTTTTTTGTTTTCTTATCCAGTATACTCCTTAATAGCTCCTTTCAGAGCTGTGTTGGAGAAATTTAAGAAACAATGTAAATTTCTGTGATCGCTTACTCCTCTCGGAAGGAGCACTCCTCATTTTTCCTACTGGGGTGTGATCGACCAACACATGCGTAATCCAGGCGAAGCACAAGGGGGAGACGTTACAGCATGGAAAGGACACTCCAGTGTGTGATGGACCAACACATGCGTATTCCAGTCGGAACGGAAGTGGCAGGTTGCAGAAGGAAAAAAACCAAGAAAAAATTAAAAAAAAGGAGATTTAACGCTTTTTCGGCCTATAAAAGGGCGCGCTGAACGCAGAACGGGCATTAGTTCTTGGGCGATCACCGAAACTAATCCAGCAGCTCTTGGGTAATTACCAAAGCATTTTTTAACCTCTGGTCAACTACCGAGGATATACTCAATAAGGGCGTTGGGAACTACCGCGCGTTTAACTTTAGACATTTTCTAGCTATACTTGGAATAGTTTCGATTTGGGATTATAACCAATTGAAATTCTTCTGAGTCTTCTCTCCTCTCGTTGTCTATACTTGGAATAGTTTCAATTTGGGATTATAACCAATTGAAATTCTTCTGAGTCTTCTCTCCTTTCGTTGTCTATACTTGGAATAGTTTCAATTTGGGATTATAACCAATTGAAATTCTTCTGAGTCTTCTCTTCTCGCGCTATTTAAACGTAAATCATTTTATCTACTAAACTTGGAATAGTTTCAATTTGGGATTATAACCAATTGAGATTCTTCTAGGTCTTCTATCCTCGCGATTGTTTGAGCGTAGGATATTTTCTACACTTAGAGTGGTTTCGGTTTGGGATTATAACCAACCGAAGCTTATCTGAGCTCTTCTTCGCGCGTTTATTTGAACTTTTATGACATTGAATTTTAATGAATTACTATTAAACTGGGCTATTGTAATAACATATTTAGCTGCAATAACATTTTTATTGTTTAACTTACGGCGACTGTATTAAGAACTTTGTGATTAAGGATTGTGTTCAATTTTAGTTTATTTTATTTTAATAAAGTTCACGTTTTAGAATAATTAAATTTTTATTTCACACTTTCCCTTTCTTATTTTCATTATTTGTTCGGTTCGACTATAAGAGGTCGAAATTACAGGTTTGCTGTTTTTGGGCAATTGAACCAGATGCCCTTTTGGATAAAAAATTGTATGTTCGTTTAAAGCAGAACGAAACAGTATTTTTACAGTTTTTATTGACAAAACAATGTTTTAGCTTATTTAACTGATGGAGTGCTTTATTTTCATCGTATTCGTAATATTTGTTTTGATGTTCAATTGCTATTGTTACTGTAGAATCTATTTCGTCACAAGTGCCTTCATTTGATAATAGTGGAGCGCCGTAAGATTTATACCTCGGAATCCAGGGCCAGTCAATAAATCTTTATATAAACTTTGGAAATGTGTTTTTAATAGTATATAGAAAAATGTTAAAAAAAAATTTTGTGCGATCTCAATTTTTTAATTATTATTATAAATAATTATTAATTTTTCGGAATTTTCCTTTATTTATATTAGTTTTTGGAATCCCTATGGGAAGTATTTTAGGCACGGGCGGGGGAAAAACAAAACACAGGATTTCGATTGTACACTACTTTATTTTTTCCGATTATAAGCGACTTGCTCCAGGCGAGCAAGAATACAAAAAAACCGGCGGTCACGTCTTCACGCGTGTGGTCTCGTCGGAAGGCAGCCAAGGAAGAGAAAGACCCCGAGCTGTCATTCAGGAACAAATGTGATTGGGCTCCGGTCGTCAGGCAGGAGCAAAAAGGCCGCGCAGATGTCGCTGCGATGCGCAAGGAAGCGCTGAGCTTGCGAACACCTCGCGCGGAGTCAACAGCTGCTTGCGCCGGGAGCGCTGCGCTCTCGGCGGGACCGAGCGAGGCGCCACAGTCACTCCCCACCCAATGACCTTCGCGTCGAGCGAAGGGAGTGAAAAGGTAACTCTCTTCTTCGTGAAGCTCTTCGGCTGGTGCTGACGCTGAACCTGTGGCGGCTGCCGGTCTGAAGGCGCTGCTGGCACCTGGAGGTCGCTCGCAGGTGGAGGCGGCTGGCGCTGAGGCAGTGGCGAAGCCTGCGGTGGTTGTTGCGGCTGTGAGGCTGAACGTGGCTGGTCGTCGGCTTGTTCCAAATAAGCCGGCTTGAGTTGGTCCGTGGAGAGTGTTTTTGCGACTCCGTTGACCTCCACGACGAAGGTGCGAAGGTCAATTCTCTTAATTACTCGATGCGGACCGGTGTAGGGTTGTTCCAGCGGCTTCTTCACGGCGTCGATGCGACGAAAGACGTAGTCGCACGACCTCAAGTCCTCGAAGATGAACGGATGGTGTGTGGCATGCCTAGAAGCTGGGACAGGGCGAATGGCTTTGAACATCCGGCGCAAGTTCGTGATGAATTCGTGCGGACTGCCGGCGGGTCCGCTCTGGGGCGTGATAAATTCGGGAATTCGGAGTGATGTGCCGAATACCATTTCGGCCAGTGACGCCTGCAGGTCCTCCTTAAAGGTTGTGCGAAGCCCCAGGAGTACTGCAGGGAGTGCCTGAGGCCAAGGGACCTCGGGAGAGCACTTTAAAGCAGCTTTGAGCGTTCGGTGGAGTCGCTCGACCATACCATTGGCCTGAGGGTGGTATGGCGTGGTGTGTACGTGATGAGCTCCGAGGAGACGGGCAAGATGAGTGAGGAGGTCTGCCTCGAACTGCTTGCCTTGGTCTGCTGTGATTTCGAGCGGCGCACCAAAGATGGAAATCCAGCGTTCGACCAGAGCTCGAGCCACGGCGGGAGCCGTCATGTCTCGAAGAGGTACGGCCTCCGGCCACCGAGTGTAACGGTCGATGATGGTGAGGCAGTGCTGGTAACCCTCGCAGAGGGGCAACTTGATGAGGTCGATGTGGATGTAGTCGAAGCGCCCATCTGGGGTGGTGAAGTTGCCGAGCTCGGCGCGATTGTGGCGATGTACCTTCGAAAGCTGGCAGGGCACGCACTGCTTGGCCCAGCGGATGACGTCCTTGCGTAGACTTGGCCAATAGTATTTGAGCGCTACGCACTTGGCTGTGGCGCGACCACTCGGATGTGACAGCTGGTGCACTGTGTCGAAGGCTTGACGGCGAAGTGACACAGGCAAGTATGGCTTCATAATCTTGTCGAATTCGATGTAGTGGGCCGGATGACCGTCGATATCGAGCTCGTGCAGCTTTAAGCGGGGGGCGGTCAGAAGATGAGGCAGCTGGTCGTCGGTGGCTTGGGCCTCACTGATGATTCGAGAGGTGAGAGCAGCTAGTGAGTCGACGACTTCCACTCGCGAAAGGGCGTCGGCCACGACGTTCTCGTCACCTCGGGTGTAGTTCAACCGCGTGTCGAACTGGCTGATGAAGTCGAGCTGCCTAATCTGTCGAGGCGATGCCTTATCCGAGCGTTTCTCCAAGGCGAAGGTGAGAGGGTGGTGGTCCGTGTAGGTAATAAAATGACAACCCTCCAGGATGCGCTGAAAGAATTTTATGGCCGCGAAGACTGCCTGAAGCTCGCGATCATAGGTTGAATACCTTTTTTCAGTCTCGGATAGCTTCCTGGAAAAAAAACCTAATGGAACCCACGAACCATCGAGTCGTCGTTGATCAAGAGCGGCGCCTATGGCGGCGTCAGAGGCGTCCGTGCGTAACGCCAGTGGCTGTGTCGTTGACAAGTATGCGGATGTAGCTGCCGAGGCGATGGCCTGTTTGCATCGGTCGAAGGCAGCTTCGGCGTCGGCTGTCCAAGTCAGCTGGGACTTCTTTGCAGTACAACCTTTCAACATCTCCGAGAGTGGCGCCTGGAGATCGGAGGCGTGAGGAATGCAACGTCGGTAGTAGTTGAGCATGCCGAGAAAGCGTCTCAGCTGCGATGAGTCTGTTGGCTTTTTGAACTTGCCAATGGCCTGAGTCCTGGGCGCCGGAGGACGAAAACCCTTCTCGGTGACACTGTAGCCAGCGAAGATGACCTCAGGCAGGCCGATCTGGCACTTGTCCCAATTCGGCTGAAGTTTGGCGGCCTGGAGTATTTCGAGGAGCTGCCGCAGATGATGATGGTGTTGCTCGTGGTTGTCGGAGAACACGAGGATGTCATCCTGGTATACGCGGACGAAAAGCAGCTTCCCGAGCAGGTGGTTGACTGTTCGCTGCATGGTCTGAGCTGCATTTCGAAGCCCGAGTGGCATGCCGATGAACTCAAACAGGCCGAACGGCGTGGTGACTGCCGTTTTGCAGCTGTCCTCAGGAGCAACCGGAATCTGGTAAAAGGCTCTTTGCAGGTCGACGACCGAGTACACCGAGCCCCCGGCGTCCTGTAGGAGATCCTCTATAATAGGCAGGGGGTATCTGTCCGGGCGAGTGCTTGCGTTAAGCAGACAATAGTCGCCTGTGGCTCTCCATTTACTTAGGCACCATGTGCAGAGGGGTGGCCCATTGGCTCGAGGAGGGCCGAATGACACCACGCTCCAGCAAGAGGTCGAACTCTTTCTTAGCGGCAGTGAGACGCTCACCTGCGAGACGGCGTGGTCGAGAAAAGACTGGCTGGCTGGTGGTAACGATGTGGTGGTGAACTGGTAGATCGGCGATACTCGCCATTTCACCAGGCCGCGCAGTGGATTTGGAGAACTCCGACATTATGCCTTTGTAGGTCTCTGCGTGAGGGCTCCTTGGAGTCGTCAGTGCTGAGACGACGGAGATGGTGTGAATGTCGGGAGTTGGCCCCAACGTGCACTCGGTTGAAAGGCTCGTACGGTCGTCCAGGAGTTTCCTGAGGCGGAAATCGAGTATTAGGCCGTGATGGTGCATGACGTCGGCACCGAGGATGGCAGTCTGGACGTCGGCAATAATGAAGGGCCATTGAAGCGGTCGGCGGAGACCGAGGTCCAAAGTTAGCTCTTGGGTACCGAAGGTGGTGATGGGCGTTCCATTGGCGGCCTGCAGCAAGAGGGACTGCCTCTGCAAGGGCTTGGCGACGAGCCTCTTGGGGATGATGGACAAGACGGATCCAGAGTCCACTAGGAAGCGAGTCTTACTGCTGCGGTCGGCTACGTATAACCGTTTTTCCGAATGGGGGCCGGCGATGGTCGCCGAATACAGCGCCGGCCCGCTTAGTTTCCCTGACGCTGAAAGCTGCAGGGTGGTCTGCAGCGCATTGCCGATGTACCGTGTTTGCTATGGTACCAGCAAAACCCTGTTCTCGGGTCCGGTCCCGGAGTTGCTGAGCGGGCACGCTCCTGGGAGAGGCTTCGGGTGGCTGAGCGGCCTCGCTGCATGCTGGTGGTGGCACCAGGTCGCTGCAGGGCGTCTCGAGTAAGATTTACCAGCTGCAGTATGGCCTGACGAAGGGCCGCGAGCTCGGCGGCAACTTGGTCAGGAGGTTGGCTGGGCGAGGCACGGCTAACCGGCGAAGTTGACCTCGCAAATGGCAGTGAGGTGGAGCAGACGCCTGGACCCATGCCGTGCGCCTCGTCGGCGACCTCGGCTAACTCGTCGAGGGTCTGATTTTTTATCAGGATAAGCATGCGACGTGTCTGTTGTGGGAGTAGGTCCAACCACCTAACACGCAGGACGTCATCACTGACGCGAGAGCCGGCGAGGATACGCATTTGCCGCAGGAGCTGTGAAGGGCGCTTGTCGCCCAGCTCAACGCCCGTGAGCAGCTTATGCAGCTGAGCATCGGGTGAGTCAGTAAGTCAACCGATAATGGCTGATTTAAGGGTCTGGTATTTGTCCGCCTCCGGCGGTCGCTTTATGACATCAGCGACCTCGGCGATAGTGTCCGGGTCCAGTGACGACACCGTGAGATTGTATTTTGTGGCATCCGCAGATACACGGTGTACCTGAAATTGGCTCTCGACTTGTAGAAACCAAAGCTCCGGGCTGAGGCGCCAGAAGGGCGGAAGCCTGCACTGATTGACAGTGTTGATGTCAAAACCTGGCATCAGCAGACGAGGGTCAAACTGCATCGAGGGGAGCTGCTGGCTGGCCTGGGCCGCCGGCGATGGATCAGCGGCGAGCGGCCGCTTCCCACTACTTTGGGGCGTTTGCAGCCCTGCGAAAGCATTATTTTGCCGCAGGACAGCCTCACGGTGCTCCGCCTCCCGTAAAGCGGCTTCGCGTGCTTGGTCGTCGTCGTCGTCGCGCAGCATAACACAAGAGAAAAAAAAACTTTGTCGCTTACCGAGAACAGCAGCAGGCTGATGTAAGGCTGATGAAATGTTTTCCTTTTTTTTTTTTTTTTCACGAACTACCCCGCACACTTTTGCCTGCTTTTTTTTTTTTTCTCTTTTTTTAGGTTATTCTTTTTATACTCCGGTCGCGTCCTTTTTGTTTTTGTTTTTTTTTTCCTTTTTTTCAACTCGCGTCGCGTCCTTTTTTTTTTTCAACTCGCGTCGCGTCCTTTTTGTTTTTTCCAACTCGCGTCGCGTCCTTTTTGTTTTTGTTTTTTACCGGGGTCACCACTTTGGAATCCCTATGGGAAGTATTTTAGGCACGGGCGGGGGAAAAACAAAACACAGGATTTCGATTGTACACTACTTTATTTTTTCCGATTATAAGCGACTTGCTCCAGGCGAGCAAGAATACAAAAAAACCGGCGGTCACGTCTTCACGCGTGTGGTCTCGTCGGAAGGCAGCCAAGGAAGAGAAAGACCCCGAGCTGTCATTCAGGAACAAATGTGATTGGGCTCCGGTCGTCAGGCAGGAGCAAAAAGGCCGCGCAGATGTCGCTGCGATGCGCAAGGAAGCGCTGAGCTTGCGAACACCTCGCGCGGAGTCAACAGCTGCTTGCGCCGGGAGCGCTGCGCTCTCGGCGGGACCGAGCGAGGCGCCACAAGTTTAAGGTTATATTTTAAAAAGGAGAACTATTACAAACTTGATCTTAAAGTTACTATGCAAATATAATTTATTAGGTATAAAATTGAAATCTTTACTGTAAACATTTTTTCCCCTTGTCCCTCTCATTTTTCAGTAAATTGTTGGTGTAAATTGTTGTAATCAAGATCGACCAATTTTTTTTTTTAACTTTTTTATTTGAGCTTTGAACAATGCAGTCCAACAGTTTTTGTGAAGATTCATTGACTGGCCCTGTATTCCGAGCTTTTACAATTTTTATGCCTTACGGCGCTCCACTATAAGGGCATAATCAATTTTTTATTAACAGATATCATTTGAAAAGGTATTATATTTTTATTAGGAATATCATTTTGTTTGCCGTCGTTCTGGAGAATTCAACTTTTAAATTCTTTATTTTATATGAGTCGATTTGATACTCACGAATTTCTTCGTGAGTTAGTAAGGATGGATGGATAATATTTAGGTTGGAGAGGATAATGTTGTCTTGTAGTTCGCTAATAATTTTGTCTGTTTCCTGTATAGTTAGTGTAATGTCAAACGTCGCAATCTTAAGTTTGTTTTTGTCGGTTTCGTTTTTTAAAAAGTTCTGTATTAATTTTCTGTCAGTCAGGATAGCGGTATACAATTTGTTGATTGATTCATTAAAATTGCTATTGATGTTCGTTTAGAGTGGTTATTAGGTTATGATTATTGGTATCGATGACTTCTAAGTGTTGGTTTACCATCTGTATGTCTTCGTCATCCATTGTTCCTGTAATCCATTTGTTGATTGTACCTATGAAATTAAATAATCCTCGTTTTTGTATGGTATGGTGTCCGTTTTATAGCGTTCTTAACGTTTTTCAATATCCGTCATTAAGGAACCACTGATGTTTTGAGGGAATACTAATGTACTTTTTGTCAATTCTTCTATTATGTTTTCAATATTCTGTAAGTCGATAATGTGTAAGGAGTAGTTGTATGTTCCAGGTATTAAAATTTCTTTTTAATGTATAATGGTATAGCCTGAGTTTGATTCAATTTTCTCTACTTGTAACTGCGCTGTTGCTGTCGATCGGAACATCACTAGTATGAGGAGCATTATTGCCATTTTCTGAACATTTAAGGGGACGTTTAATATTACAAGGGTGCACATTAGACAGATGGTACTTCCTAAATTCAGGTTCATCTTTGTGTCTAAGAGATTTGTAATTTTTAATGTAACCTTCCCTTCTTGTTTCTTCGTATACTTCGCGATTTCTCTTATATTTCTCTAGTCTTTTTGTTTGAGATTTTATTAGGTTACTGTATATTTGTTCTACCGAAATTATTCCTTCTTCGGCTTTTTGTGGAGAGGTGTTAATCGAACTGTGATATTGGTTATTATAAGCATTTATGGCAATCAACATTTGGGTTCTTATGGGGCTTGGTTGCTCTAAATTGAGGATACGCAGTTTTTCTGTAAGGGTACCGTTTAGTCTTTCTATGTCTGAATTGCCAGTGTGACTATTAGGTTTTACTAAATGTAGCTCTACGTTTTTTGTTTTAGGAACTCTTTTATGCTGACGTATTTGAATTCGTTATCAGATACAATTTTTTGGGGTTTTTTGTGATTGAAGTACATTCTTAGCTTTTCTATAATTTCCGTATGGTTTCTGTGTTCCATTGGATATGCTGTTGCGAATTTTGTGAATTTATCGATGAAGACCATAAACGTTTGTTTTTTATTGGTATAAGTGTCTATGTGTACATATTATCTGGTTTTTATTCGTTGGGATTTCTGTTCTTTTGAATTTGGGTTTTATCGGTTTTCTGTCATATTTTGAACGTTGGCATATGTCGCAATTATTAGTGACCTTATTGATAATTATTTTCAGGTCTTTATGATATATTTTAGTTTTTAAATCTTCGTAGAGTGCGATAATACCGGGGTGCTTTTGTTCTTTGTGTTGAATCGATATGACTTTAATTAACTCCTCTTCAGTTTTGATATCTTGGGCGAAATAGGAACATTTTAGGAATTTAATGTTGGGGTATTCTCTGATTAATATCTGTTGGATAATATTAAACTCATGATCTGTTATCTGTGAATAAATGGTTACTTTGTTACCAGTCATGTAGGTTTTCAGTTTGTGGGTTAGTTCTTCTGGTGTTAAGATTGGGCTTATATTTATTCTTCGGTTTCCTAGAATATTTTCGTATTCTTGGGTAAAATTTGAGGTAATTATAATTTGTGTTTGAACCTATTATAATAACTACGGTATCCAATATAGGGATGTGATCATTTTGTTCTTCTTGTGTTGAGTGGATTGTGTCAAAACTTTCTAGGTCGTCCGCATTATTTTGCATAGAAATATCGGATAGTTCTTCGGAATTATCCGTTTTTTCTTCTAATTCACCTGCAACATCTTTATTCTCTGGAATTTTTACAGTTGGGTTTGACTTGTAATTGTTACTATTTGACGGGCCAGGATTATTGTTTCGGGGATTTGAAGGATCTGTAGATTCTGAAGAGTCTCTTCCTTCGTTAAGGCTGATCGTCTCGGTCAGTGCATTAATTTCGTGTTCGTTGGTGTTAATTCGACTGAGAAAGTCTGCTATTTTGTTTTCCTTACCTTTTAGGTATTCAATTTTAATATTATGTTCGCCTAGAGATAAAATCCATCTTTATAGCCTTGGGTTCAGATCTTTCCCTAAATATTTGGTGTGTAACCATTTTAAAGCTTGATGGTCCGTTCTAAGCTCGAATTCTTTGCCATAAAGGTACGGTCGGAAGTATGTATTTGACGGCCCATACAATGGCGAGTAATTCTTTCTCGGTCGTATTGTATCTGATTTCGTGATTATTCAGAGTCCTACTTGCATAGGCAATTGGGTGGTTATCTTGAAACAATACAGCGCCAATAGCAAACTGGCTGGCGTCTGTATTTAGCTTGAATAGTCTGTTGAAGTCGGGGTATTTGAGAATGGGATGAGAAGTTATTAGAGATTTCAACTGTTCAAAGGCGTTGATGTAGGATGGGTCAAACTTATTTATCTGGGTATCCTTTTTTAAATATTTTGTCAATGGCTGGGCTATTCGGGCATAGTCTTTTATAAATTTGCTATAGTACCCTGTAATTCCTAAAAAAGACTTAATCTGTTTTTGTGTTGTAGGAAGTTTAAGCTCGATTATATCTTTTATTTTCTTTGGATTAGGCTGGCTTGATGCCGTTAATCGTTAGTACATGTCCTATGTATTCTGTTTCTTTGCAAAGAAAGTTGCACTTATCGATCTGTATCTTTAAGTTAGCTTGCCGGAGTTTGTCGAATATTTTGTTTATATTCTCTGCGTGTTCTTGAATGGACGTGCTAAAAATCAATATGTCATCAAGGTATACGACACAGATTTTATTGATGTGTTCTCTGAGCACCGAGTTTATTAACCTTTGAAAAGTTGCCGGGGCGTTTTTGAAGCCGAAGGGCATTCGAATATATTCGTAATGCCCAAATGGGGTGGAAAATGCTGTCTTTTTTTGATCTTCTTCTTTTACTAGTATTTGGTGAAAGCCCTTTGCCAAATCTATTGTAGTGAAGTATTGTGCTTTACCGAGTTTATCTAGGATATTATCGACGTTGGGTATAGGAAATTTATCGTCAATAGTGATCTCGTTTAGTTTCCTATAGTCGATCACTATTCGCCATTTTTTTTTATTGGAATTGTCCATTTTCTTGGGGACAATCCAAAGTGGCGAGTTGTATGGGGAATTTGATTCTCTAATAATCCCCTGTTTTAGCATATCTCTAATTTGGGTTTCAATTTCTTTTTCGTGAACTTGTGGGTAAGGATAAAGTTTACAATAAATTGGATTGTCATGTTTTAGTCGGATTTCATGCTTAATTTCATGTGTGGAGGTCAAATTATCGCCTTCACAAAAAAATAAGTCTTTATTTTTTGTTAATAAATCTTTTAGATAAGACTTTTCTTCGTTATTTAACTGTTCCTGATTTATTCTATTTGATATTTCTTCTTTCTCATCGTTTATAGGTTCTAGGTGATTTGCTTGAGCAATTTCAATGGGATAATCGATATTTTCAAAAGGGATCTTATACTTAGAAAAAATTTGCAGATATTGATTATTAAGATCGATTTTTGACTGGAATGGGACTAGGAAGTTATTGCCAATTATGGCCTCATATTTTCTACTCTTGAGAGGGAAATTTTCCATTCTAGTGTTCCCTTCCTAATCAGTTCCTTGGGAATGGGTGTTATTATTTTATGTGTTACGAAATTAGGACCTCCTAAAGAATTATATTTAAGGGGTTTTTCCAACTTCGTAATATTATGAGGTAATATATTGGGCTTTATTAGACTAGTGTCTGATCCGGTATCGAGTAGGCAATTTATTGCAATGTTATCAAAAGTTAATTTTATAATAGGGAGTTGGTTTTCCGAGGCTAGTCTGTAAAATTTACCTCTTCGTTGATTTCGGTCTCTCTATTAAAGTTATCAACTTCCATTGGTTCCGATCGATTATTCTCGTTTCTTTATTGTCCTGATCTATTTATAGCAAATTCAGGTCTTCCGTTTTGTTCGGGATTTCTATTGTTGTTAAAATTTCTGTTACCGTTATTGTTGAAATTTCTGTTACCGTTGTTACCGTTATTGTTGAAATTTCTGTTACCGTTGTTACCTATTATTGTTGTTATTGTAGTGTCTGTAACTGTTATTGTTTGAATTGTTGCTATTTCTGGGATTTCTCTTAGGGTTGTTATATGAGTTGGGTGAGTTATGCTGGTTGTTATTTTGCAAATAATTATACTCGTTATTATAATTTCTCTTACTATTTTGTGAGATTTTATCTGATTTATTATTTTTGTAAATTCTAAATATGGGTTTGATCACATTTTCACGGTAATATATTTCTGTTTGACAGAGGGAGTTGTCTAATTCGAATAAAGTTTTGTCTTAGTCTATTTGTACCTGAAGGATAGGATCTATAATAGTTTTGATTTTAAAATTTGAACTAATTCTTTATCAATTAATTCATATGTAAAAATATCTTCGTCATCAAAATCACATATTTCACTTGCTTCTGCCTTAATGCTAGTCAATTTATTGAAAAGATCTTTCAAATTGTGTATACCTTTAAATCTTTGGCTTGGAACAGCAATTGATGAATTGTCCGTTTCGGTCGGAATCTCAGCTTGAGGGTGTTTTCTACCGTTGTCCAATTTCTTCTGTCCTCGGGGATTTCTAGAATGGCATTTCTGGCCTTTCCTATGATTTTGCAATTGATGACCTTCTTTAGACAATACTGCTTTAGTTGAGCGTTGTTTTCACCACACAAAGACTCTACATCTTCCACGGTTTTTAAGAACGACTTTAATTTGTATGAATCCTCACCGGAAAATGGTGTTATTTCATTGAGGTTTCGTATAATTTGGTCAGCGGATAGTTGGAATCTGGTTAGGTTGGCTTGATTCACTCTAGCTTCTTGTTCAGCAATTTTTTTTGTTAAAAATGCTATTTGGGTTGTTAACTGTTCTATCGTTGCCATTATTACACTCTAACTTTAGTAAAACAAAAATGCTGTATACAAATGATCACTTAATTTCAACTTTAGTCCAAAATATCAATGTATTTCTTTTATTGGCCACTTTAATTGTTGAACTTGAGTTCACTTAATGCCAATTTTCCGTTCACTTTCGCCGATAACTTTCACTGATCACTCTATTGATCACTTTTTAAATTTGGTTCTTAGGATTCTTACTCTTTTGAGAAGAATCCTACCGACTGCGCCAGTTTTATTTCACTTTTATTTTAAGATCAAAAAAGGGAAAACTTTATTTTTCGAAAGACCTTTTATTTTAAGATACTTGTCTTAATACTATCGCTGCTGAACATCGCCTGCCTATCTTAAAACTAGCCTAGAGCTTCTTTTCAAAAGTCACGTTTCCTGATATTCTTCTCAAAAGAGTAGTGTTTCATGTGGATCAGTTATCTGTCGTTTGTCTGGGAATTTTGCAGACTCTATGGGAAACTCATTTAAAGTGGTTTCGCTTGAATATCTACTGTTTCTACATTTCTTGGAACGAAATATTTCACGTTGCATATTTGGATTATCAGGGAACGTAACTCGCGCTCAAGTAAATTTTTTTTTCCCATTTTTAACCCTTCCGTACGGCCGCCCCCACCATACAAACCGGCAGATTAATATACATACCTCCGTCATCAGAGACTCGTGGGGCATATACATTATCAATATCTGACGCGTTCGAGTATTTCCATGTGAATGTTTTTTTTTTACATTTTTGAAAGCCTGTGGTCGATTCTTTTGTTAAGTGTATGTAAGTTATAGGAGAGAATTTAAGACTTTATAACTTATAGTATACTGGAAGTTATGAGAAAATTTAAAGGACTTTTGTTGAGTGTGTATGTGTTTAATACACTTGCGGTCATAAAAACCGCACCACGCAGGTAGTTTCAATAAAGCACATAATTGAAGGAGGTAGGGTAGGGGGAGGGATGCAATTATTTGACCTGCTCTAAGGGGGGTATAAAAGCAACCCTTTCGGTGAAAGGATATTCAGTTTAAGTTATGTTTGTAAACGAAAGTTTAAACAGATCCAGGAACGTATTGGTCAACAGAATATAAACATGAAAATTTGGTTTACAATTCTTTATTTTAATTCATTAATTTTAGAAAAGAACTTCAAGCAAAAATGTTATAAATTTTCCTATATTAGTATCGCATAATTGGTTTGCCTAATCACGGAAAAATCGCATTTTTTGTCAAAAATGACTCGAATCGAGCATTACCTTGACTTTATGTCGATTTTTTTACAATGCACGATCGAAGAAAAAGTTCACGTCTTGATGAGGAAAAATCCAAAATGTTGCTGCTGAAATATCCAAAGGAACTTGAAGAAAAACTAAGCGGTTTGTAGAAAAATCCAAGCGTTGATCCAAACGAACTCACTTTCAATTAAACAATGAAACAATTCAAGGCCTACATAAAGCTTTTAAAAAAACTTTGCCTTCTTGATTAAATCTTTAAAAACTTTGCCTCCTTGATTGTTCCTTTAAAATACAAATTTCAAGTAGATTTAATTACAGGTGAGATTAGAGAGGTGAGTTTAGAGTTGACTTCGTCAACAAGTTAAGTGGTGGTAAGATAAAGTGAAAAAAGTGAAATGGCCGGAAAATACAGGCAGTTGTCCCGAGAAGAAAAAGTGAAAATTTTTACATTGGTGTTGTGTATATATGGCATTACTGTTTAGCTTAGAATCATCTTGTCGCACAGGGCAAGGCCCTTAGCACTAGCTCAGACACTTCCGCTGTATCTGCCTTAGAGTTAAGACGCATATAATAAAATGTGAGTTACGAAATACTATTGTTTTCATCCCTCCTAAACACTACAATTGGTAGACCAAGGTCTGTCGTATCGTCAGATAGCGGCTACAATAGGATGCAGCCATTCAACTATCGTTCGCTTAATGAAGAAAAAGGAGAATTTGGATCCTCTGGAGAGGACGAAAGGATCTGGAAGAAAACGGAAGACAAATTCAAGAACGGACAAGGCCTTACGACGGATGTCCTTGAAGGATCGCTTTAAAACCGCTGTCCGTATGAGGGCAGAGCTGAGGGACTATCATCAAGTCGACCTTAGCGCCGAAACAATCCGTAGAAGGTTACGAGAGGTAGGACTTTATGGAAGACGACCAGCGAAAAAATCCATGTTGACAAAGAAAATGAAGGCTAGCATGGGCGAAGAAGTACGAAAATTGGACGAATGAAGATTGGCGACGTGTGATTTGGTCCGATGAAAGCAAATTCAACTTGCTGTGCGCAGACAATTTACCATACGTGCGACGTTCAGCAGGAGAAAGTTTTAAGGAAGAGTGCACGATTAAAATAGTGAAGTTTCCTCAAAGTCAAATGGTCTGGGAATGATTTTCTTTCTACACCCTAGATCCTTTGCACTTCGTTGATGGAACAATGAATGCTCAGAATTATGGGCAAATGATAAACGAATTTTTGCTACCAGCCATTGAAGAGCACCTTTCGTTTACTGACGAATTAATTTTCAAAGATGATTCGGCGCCTTGCCATCGCACCAAATCGGTAAGGATAGTATGGAACATGAACTGCTAGATGTCTATTTCATAAACAATTAATAAAAAACTAATTTATCCTCTTATGTTTTTTTCAGCTCCAGAAAACATTTTCCGATCGTGGAATTCAGAGGCTAGACTGGCCAGCGAATTCGCCCAATTTGAATCCAATCGAACATCTGTGGCATGTGATGAAACGGCAAGTAGCAGATCATATACTGGAGAGCAAAAAAAAGCTGAATCCAGTACTGGATCTTGTGTGGAAGACCGAAATAACAGATGACATCACTGGAGTATTGGTGCACTCAATGCCTTCTAGGACCGAAGCGGTTATTGCAGCCAAAGGAGGGGCTACGCGGTACTGAACACTGTACATACAATGTAAATTATGTGTAAGCTATGTTTAAATAAAAATATACCAAATTATACGCAAACTTCATAATTAATGTAATAAACAAGTAAATAATAATAAAGTATGAAAATCAATAATCTAACTTTTTTTATTTATTTCTTCCAAAAAAAAGGCAGTAGGCAAATGAAATTCTACCAAACTGTTTATGAGTTACCATTGATTATTATGGCAAAGAATCATTCCATTCGGAAAGGTAGGTATCCTTTTATTCAATTTTTTCATATCAATTTCAAGTGGTGCGGTTTTTATGACCGCAGGTGTATAAGTAACTTAAAGATCGCCATGGGTCGAAAAAGGAATATTTTTATTCGCGACTATTTTGAATATTTTAATGAAAGCAATGAATCTATTTGTAGAGCGTGCCGTGCTAAATTTAAAAGATCGCATATCAGTAATTTAAAAAGGCACATAGTTACTAAACACAATGATTTGTATTGTGAAGAACACGAAATAGCACAATTGATGAGTGGTGAAAGTTCAAGTGCAGAAGACATTAAACAAAAAATCTCAATTCACATATCTAAAAGTATTACCTCACTAGTGCGTGCGTGGAATTAGTGACAAAAGAATCGCCACCGCTTTCCTTTTTTTGATTGTAATTCGTTTAAAGTTTTAACTGAACAAATTTTTAAAGAATTGAAAATTCCCACAATTAACTCAAAAAATATAATGGATATTCTCAACGAAAAAAGGGAAATTTTGAAAAATGAAATAAAGAGAAAATTTAAGGGACAATTAATTTCATTAAAAATTGATACCGCTTCACGACACGATCGCGGAGTTTTAGATATAAATGCCCAAATTATTTCCAATAAACTAAATTGCGCATACACACTCGCAATAGTAAAATTAACGAAAAAACATACTGGTAAAAACATAACAAACGTAATTGAAAGTGTAATTGAAGAATTTGGTATTACAAAATATCAAATTTATTCTATTACAACATACAATGGGCGAAATATATTAAAGGCGGTGCAATTACTTTCGGAATCAAATGTGTGTGAAAGCATTAATAGTGATGAGTATATTATGAAAATGAGCTTGGTAATTTGTCAATACAAAATGTTCGTTCTGTTCGATGCGCTGCCCACAGATTACAGCTTGCTGTAAAGGATTTTTTTAACGAAAACCATAAGGCAATTATCGAACGTGCTCGTAATATTGCCAAGACTTTAAGAACCCCAACTTTAAGGTTTTTAAAATTATTTATTTCTTAAAGATTATCGCACATTGCCTTGATATTTTATATAGATTCACAATCTTACATTTAAAAATGAAAATGCCAGAGCTGGATGTTCCAACTCGTTGGAACTCCACATATAACATGTTCGCGCGTCTACTGGACTATAAACAATTTTGTGAAGAAAATTTAAAAGCATCAGTGAAACTATCGGCTCGCGAATGGGCTGAAAAGGAAGAAATTGTGACTTCTCTAACACCGTTGAAACAGCTACTTTAAAGCTCCAGAAGGAACAGCTGCTTCTTGGTGATTTTTATATATTATGGATACAATTGAAAGTCGAATTGAAAGCTTTGGCAAGTAATATAGCTGAAGTAATCTTGGCTTGCATAGAGAAAAGGGGATCTCAGCTTTTGGAAAATGAGACAATAAATGCAGCATTATTTTTAGATCCTAGACTAAGACGCCTTCTAACAGCAGTAAAAAAAGAAGCTACAAGAAAATATTTAAAAAAAACTGGCTTCTCAAATGCTTTCTTTGACAAAGGTAGGTTCGTTTGAAAGAAAAAATTTGACGAAATTAACTAATTTACGACTACTTTAGAGCGATTAGTTTTCTACCTTTCTATAATATATATATCTTTATAAAATAATAAATAAATTGTTGAAGTCGTATTTACTCCTTGGTCCGTAAACTTTGGTAATTTCGTTTATTATTTAACTGCCTAAAATTATTATAATCAATTATTTTAAAATATATATTTAAAGATACCAGTTAAAAGTAGAAGTTTACTACTTTCTGCACTGAATTATTAATACTCTATTGACTTGTCTAGTATTTTTACACTGCTTTTATTAACACTTCTCTGTTGTTGTCCGAGAATAAATTTGCAATCAATATTTCAACCAATTTTTGTCAAACTATAGTTTGAAATATTTAATACATGTGTAAATTTTCTAACATAGCCTCTGTGCCAATATTATGAATTCAATATAACGGACGCCCTCAGATTATTTTATTCTTCACAATCACTTTGATATGGGTTTAAAAATTAAAGGGCTTGGCGAGTAAAAAACAATATAATACATGTATGTTATTTAGTTTTATAAAAGTGTTCTAAAAACCAAAACAACAAAAATCTCAAAATCTTATAATAGTATTAACTTACGTAGTTAAAATTAAAAACTTTTATGCTATTCACGGTTTCAAACAGGCGCAAAATAAATAATTAACTATTTTTGTTTCTGAAGTTGCATATGAACGAAGTAAAATTGAACTACGGTTACTACTAACTTAACTCTATTTTACACTCAATTGTACTTTAGAATACTTCTGAAGAAGATGTTATGTCACATACGAAAAGTCCTGAAGCTAGTTTTTGGTTGACACAAGTTCAACGCAAAACTCTCTTTCGGTTCTCAAGAACTCAATAAGACAAGCGGAGGTTGCTGATTCGTCCTCTGAGGAATCGACCGAAAATTTCAGCCACCAGGAATTATTTAAAGCTTACAGAGAAATCGAGGAACACAAGGAAAAAATAACTGATATTGAGATTGATCTCATTGAATACTGGGACCAAAAGAAATACTTGTTTCCACTGCTGCGGGAAATGGCTCTCGTTTTACATGCCGTACCTGCGACCCAGGTGAGTGTAAAAAGGGCATTTTCTGTACTCAAGATTACTTTCAGTGATCTAAGATGTAATTAAAAAATAAACTTTATGAAATTGTATAATATTATATTGTTAAAATTATAAAATTTTAAATTAAACCTTAACTTAAAAATTCTTTTTCAATTTATTTAAAGCCTGTTGTTCTCCGTTTGATATCCGTTCGGGTTCATAATGTAGCACTGTTTATTTGAAGTAAGTTCTTTTAGAACATAATATATGTACATGTATGAAAAATATCAAAAAGACGATAAATACATAGTATATGTATATGAGTGTTTGAAATCTTCTCACGGATTTTGTTGAAATGTTCATTTAAAATCAAAAAAGACGTATATGCAAAAAAAATTTTGTTGGTCGCTTGCACTTCCCAAAATATTTAGCTTTAAAATTTGAAAAAATTTCATTTTTCTGCTCCAATTATCTGTGTACCTACTCCCAAAGTATATTAGTGAAAATTTAGCAAAATCCCTACATTTAAGGTATTTCCATTGTTTTCAAGTAAAAAACACTGGAAGATTTGTGATAATAAAAAAAAAACAACTTCCAATTTCCCCGATCAGACGACAAATGCTTGCTTTTCGCTGTTTATATATCGAAAAAAATTTACCTTAAATCGTTTATTTTAAGGGTTTTTTTCCAGAAACTTTTAAAAGAAAAGATGGAAGCGTCTTTCACTAATGGTTTTAATACAGTTTCTAAGGAATTTTTTTGGAAATATGCTGAAAATTCCTTCGGCTAAAATGTAGTTTTTCAAACTTTACAGTTAAATATCTCAAGAAGTTCAACCGATCTACAATCCGACCTACAAATTTTTTTTCAAATATTTTTCACATTGACTCCAAATTAATGTTTTATACTATAACGTTTCATCAAAATCCGTGAGACCTCAACCTCAATTTGTTTCGAAAATTTTCTTTTCTCTTAGGTTTAAATTTGATAGTCCGCCATCTTGAACTCGTAAATTCTGATAAGCGGGTTGAAATCAACGGCCCCGAAAACGCCCAAGTACCAATTTTGGTGGAAATCGCATAAAATTCAAAACTTGCCAGGCCGCCATCTGGAATTCGTAAATTCTGACAGTTGAGTTGAGATCAGCGACCTCGAAAAACCCCAAGTACCAATTTTGGCGGAAACCGCAAAACTTCAAAATTTAACAGTCCGCCATCTTGAATTTGTAAGTTGGTGGAAATCGCTTTAAAATTAAAACTTTGTGAGAAAAGGGAATAAATTTCTAAATAATGGTTATTCGGTAACCAAACAATAAAAATCCAGAAATAACTCTCATTATTGAGAAGAATTAAAAAACTTGACCCAAAAACTTATCCGATAACTAATAAAAATAAATTGCTGAAAAATGGTTATTCGGTAACCAAACAAAAAAACCCAGAAATAACGCTCTGTAGCGACATTGTAGCGATTTGCGCTTACGCCACTGCATATTTAATCGATAGAGCTTAACATTTACTTCTTGAAAATAAGTAGGTAATGAAAGCACACGAAAGTCTAACTAAGCCCGGCTTAAAGTTTTAGTCTGCTGGAGTTAGTCGTGTCGTGTACACCAGTTAGGTTTCTTTTTATAACAGTAGCCCATAGTTGAATTATATTTTATAAGTTATAAAGCCAAATATACGTGGTTAATACTTTAAGCTAAATACGGGCGTTTCATTGTTAATAACTCAACCTGGCTAAATGATGACAGACACGACTCCATAACAAAGTATTGTTAGGCTATATCTCTAGACCTAACAAACTGGTGACCCCGTTGAGAACATTGCTAAATAACAACCATTCTGGAGATTCGTAGACAATCAGCAGACGATCGTCTTAAAAAGTCCCAGAAAAAAAAAACGCAAATTTTATCATCTGTACCTGGGCATGGTAATCAGCTTCGCGGGCAAAGTCCAAGCCGACCACGAGGATCCAGCTTTCATCATCAACGATACTCGCATTTCATGCAAATCGAGTACAGCGTTCACAGAAAGCAATTGCACTCCTCGTCATTACTATCAAGGCGTAATATATATATATAATTATATTAATAAAATAACTAATAATTGAAACTTATGGAACATTGTAAATTTGCAAGGAAAAATGCAAAATGATAGAGCATAACGACCGATACACAGCCAAATACAAATTTATTAATTATGCCGAAAAGATATGTATAACAATTTTCGAATATGGTTTAGAAAAAATTATATGGACTGAAAATGGAAATAACTGCAAGCTAAGCCGCAGCAAAAGTTTCAGCCGGTTGAATATTATTTTACTGCACCTGCAATTCGCTCTGTCTCCGATCACACATTGCAGTTTTTAAAACTGCTGGTAGCCGCTGCAGTAAAGCTGCGTGCGCAGCTTTTGTGGTTGCAGCCGCAATCACACATTGCAACCCACGACTTTCGCAGTTTTTTGTGCTGCAGGAAGGTAAAAACTGCAATGTGTGACCTTAGCTTTAGTTATGTAAGTACTTTTGTCGTAAATTTGCACTATCTATTAAAACCATAATTATTGGTTTTTTTTTTTTTTTTGATAAATGTCTCTATGTTACCATATTCCGATATTTTTATCAGAATGAAAGCATTATCACCAGAAATTCGAAGTGGAGTCCTGAATTCCCTTAGAAAAGCTGAAAGTTATCGTGAACTAGCTAGCAAGTTTCAATGTTCCATAGGAAGTATAGCAAACTCGCCCTAAAAGTTGGAATGACAAGTGTCAAATGTCAGTCTGTCAGTTTAGTGTTGTGTTTCTCGGTGTAGTTTTGGGGGGTGATTTTTAGTGTAATAAAGTGGTAAAGTGCTCCCCAGGAAGGCGGAAATAAGTTTCCTTAAGATGAAAGTTTGTAGAAAAAAGTGGGCGAATATGCGAAAATTCAGAGTCGGTGAAAGAGACGTTTCGAAATTTTAAAAATTAAATATCTCGAAAAGTATTGCTTTCCGCGGAAAAATTTTTGCATATTCGTTCGTTTTGAGTCATTATTAATGTTTCTACAAAGTTTCATCAAAATCCGTGAGGGGTAAGCATTGTACACTTAAGCCACCCATTTTGTTGTTTGTATCTTAAATATCATAAACTAACACCTTTAATTCATAATCTACAAATTTTTAATTTATTTCCTTTGAGGCATTATTAGACTGTGCATAACTTGAAAATTTGCTAAACATGTGAACGAATTTGTGAGTCACTGTATATTTCGAACCAATTTTCGTGGAAACATCTTGGATAACAGTGATTCATTCAACATTTAATAGAATTGTTTCTGAAACTAGATATACATATATTTTTTTCTTTTCCTTTTGCTTCCATAAAATATTAAAAAAATTGCTTAAAATTAAAATATTTGAATTTTGGTAGAAACTTAAATGCAATCCACATTCTTACAGTAGTAGTCAAAGAATTAATAGAATTGTAGAGTTTTAATTTGCAACAATTTATGTGTAAGGTGAGCACGAAATTCGCAAAACGAACATTGATTGTTCTTTTCATTATACATATACTTACTCATTTTGCAAGTATTACTTAGTTTGACTCTGGTGGAGCTTACAATATATTTTTTTTATTTAAAAAAAAAAAAAAATCCTATAAAATGACTGATAGTAGTGATACTGATACTAAATTACAAACAAATTGTGATACAACTGCTGCTACGCATTCGGCAGCATCCGTTGACATCCGTTTACCTTTATTTTGGGGAAAAGCTCCTACAGCTTGGTTTATTACAGCAGAAGCGCAGTTCACTGTAAAAAAAAAATTAAAAACGATGACGTTAAGTATGCGTACATACTTTCGGCCCTTCCAGTCGAAACCATCAATACAATTATTGATATTTTAAATTCGCCTCCGGACAGCGGAAAATATGAATACCTTAAAAAAACCCTCATTAAACGTCATTCAGTCTCAGAACAAAAACGCCTCGAGCAATTGCTATCTGCGGAAGATATCGGCGATCGTAAACCGTCGGATCTGCATAGGCATATGTATGTGTAATCTCGCCGGAAATATTTCCGTTATTAATACTTCCTTAATTGAGTCATTATGGGAACGTAAATTGCCTCCCTCGATTTCTATCCCACTAGCTGTTGCATCAAGTGAAAACTTCGAAAAATAAACTAAATTATTTAAAAAACAAAAAACCCGACTGTAGTAAAAATATCAACTGAAAAGCGAAAAACAAGCTCTATAATCTATAGAAAATTGTAAGAGCAATGTCCTTATAAGTAACGCACCATGCAATTATTTTTTGTTCGATACCTCGTTAACAAATAATACAATTTATACTATTATTTAAATATAACTTAAATATTGGAAAAGGTATTGCAGGCGGGGACAAGCAATGAACGACAAAACATATTTCTTGAAAAAAAGTAACATTTGGACTAATTGGTCCCCGCCTGCAATACCTTTTCCAATATTTAAGTTATATTTAAATAATAGTATAAATTGTATTATTTGTTAACGAGGTATCGAACAAAAAATAATTGCATGATGCATTACTTATAAGGACATTGCTCTTACAATTTTCTATAGATTATAGAGCTTGTTTTTCGCTTTTCAGTTGATATTTTTACTACAGTCGGGTTTTTTGTTTTTTAAATAATTTAGTTTATTTCACACTTTTTTTTTGATTTTCCTGTCAAAATGGTAGCATCAAAGTGTTATAACGTATATATATTTGTAATGGGCTATTTATTAGCTCTGATTTGAGACCCATATTGTTATAATAAAAAAAACCTTTTTTTTTATTCCCCTCTATTTTTTTCGCGGAAGCCATATTGAAATATTATATGCCCATTTATAATGGGCTATTTATTAACTTTCATTTGAGACCCATATTGTTATAATAAAAAAAACTTTTTTTTTATTCCCCTCCATGTTTTTTTCGCGGAAGCCATATTGAAATATTATATACCCTATAGCACTCCGACAATTAAGACGAATCGAATGACACCTTATATGTTAAAATCTGTCAAGCCGTTTAGGCTGCAGAGCGACACAACGAAATAGACATACATACATACATACGCTCGAAAAACATAACCCTCCTTCGGCAGTCGGGTAAAAATTAGAACTGGCTGATAAAATCTGGGAAGTTACGCAAAATCAGCGTATAAACTGCATTAATACTACACATAATAGCAACGATCAGGCTAGTTGTAGTAATTTTTCGAGCTTACAAAAAGACTTGAATGAAGCAAAAGCGCAAATATCGGAACTTAAAATATCAATAAAGCGCATGTCTTTTAGGTCACGTTCAAAATCAGGTTCAAAGAACCGTCATACAAATTGAAATTATGATCGGTCAAAATCTCCGAAACGTTGTTGGTATCATCGCAAATTCGGAAATAAAGCAACAAAGTGCGTTTCACCCTGCGATTTTAAATCAAAAATCGAGAAGGACCCAAACTAAATTTACTCAATGTTGCAGCGGCCAACAAAGGGGATATAGTTTCTCGCCGCCTAATCCTAAAATGTAAGAATACGAAATTTGATTTTTTAATTGATACGGGGCCGACGTATCGGTGATTCCGTCTTCATTTTATCCCCATGCTTAAAATCTTCTGATTATCACTTAACCGCAGCAAACGGTTCGGGTATAAGAACGTACGGTACTATCCTTCTAAAATTAGATTTAGGCCTACGTAGGGACTTCATATTTCCTTTCATAATTGCTTCAGTAAATAGACCAATTCTAGGCGCAGATTTTCTGCATAAGCATAACCTCTTGGTAGACATAAAAGGAAGGCAACTGTTAGATTCACTTACAAAAGTTTCGAATCAGTGCACAATAGTCAATGCCAACACTCCCAGTCCGAACATATCTCTGCTTAACAATGATTACTAACATTGATTAAGCAATTTCCTTCGTTAACTCAACCTCCCGATTATACTCTCAAACCGAATCACAATGTTGTGCATCATATCGTGACAAAAAGACATATTCCATTTTCTCATCCGCGACGGTTAAGTCCAGAACGTTATAAAATGGCGCAAGAGGAGTTTGCATACATGCAGCAAATAGGAATATGCAGGCCTTCCTCATCTTCGAAATGCTCCCCTCTACATATGGTAACCAAAAAGAACCCGAACGACTGGCGACCTTGCGGTGACTATCGCAGGTTGAACGCGGTTACAGTCCCTGATCGGTACCCTATACCGCACGTCCACGATTTGTCCATGAATTTACAGGGATGCAAGGTGTTTTCTAAGATAGATCTTATCAGCGCATACCATAACATCCCCATAGCCGAAGAGGATATCCATAAGACAGCCATTACTACGCCTTTTGGAATGCTTGAGTTCGCACGAATGCCTTTCGGGTTAAGCAACGCAGCTCAAACATTCCAAAGATTCATGAACCAAGTTTTGGCTGCCATGGATTTTGTTTTTGCATATCTGGATGACATCCTAGTATTCAGTAAAAACAAGAACGAGCATTTCGGGCATTTAAAAATTCTTTTGCAGCGTCTTCAAGATTTCGGTCTTAAAATTAAGCCTACGAAATGTGCGTTTGGGGCCAGTGAAATAGATTTCCTTAGCTACAAAATTAATTCAAAAGGAATAAGTCCTTCGGATAGTCGAGTCAAGGCTTTATTAGATTTCCCTCAACCAAAATCTATCCGTCAATGCCTAAGATTCGCAGGAGCTTTGAATAATTACAGGTCATGCATTCGTAAAGTCGCAGATCTACTAGTGCCCATTTATGAACACATTGCTCCTATCAGCACAACAAAGAAGTGTAAAGGCTCGCGCCCATAGAATCCGTTTGCGCTCCTCATCCGCATCGAAAAAGTTGAAATGCATGCTTTCTTATGGGCCCGCGCCCATCCAATTCGTTTCCGCACCCGACTACCGCAAGCAAAAGTTGAACATTTCTTAACTTTTGCTCCGTACTGTATGCGTTAACGAGGACTTTCAAAGTTTTGTCAGCGAGCACTTTCAAAACTTCGTCAGCGAGTGCTTTCAAGCTGTGACCACTGACAGTTTGTTTTTAACGTTAAAAAGTGTTCGTCCAGAAGTGTTTCAGAAGATTATTTAATGAACTGATGTCCATCGTTGTCTCTTGCCTTGATTAATATTAAAATTTCCCGCGCTCTGAACAAATTGTCAAAGTAGATGACAACAACTTTGAGAGCTTTAAGTCAAGATGACCACAATTTTGAGTGCTTTTAGTCACGATGCAAACATTTTTCCGTACTGCAAACGGATTGTATGGGCGAGCTCTCGTGTTCGGACGTCAAAAACTTAAAGCTCTCGTCGTCGAAATGCGGATGAGGAGCGCAAACGGATTCTATGGGCGCGAGCCTTGATGCCTCCAATAAAGCTGTGGGAGCAGTCCTTGAGCAAAATGTAGGAACTAGGTACGAACCTATTGCATTCTTCTCTAAAAAGCTTAGTCATCCTGAGATGAAGTATTCAGCCTTTGATAGAGAACTGCTGGCTATTTACGCTGCCATTAAAAGATTTCGCTATTTTCTTGAAGGTCGTCATTTCGTAGTATATACGGACCACAAACCTCTCGTCCATGCTCTCACGTCTAAAACTGAGCGCAGGCGCAGCCCTCGACAAGAACGACATCTAAGCTATATTCACGAATTCACGTCTGAAATAAAGTAGCAACCCTTTCGGTGCTATGGACGTATATATACGCCCAATAAGTGGTACACTGCTGCGCTATGGACGCATAAACACGTTCGCCGGATTGAGATCTGGCAGCACTATGGTCGTAAATATACGCCCGTATGTCGTCGAGTTTTTGTATGTGCTGAATGGGAACTGATAACGGATCTTTTGTTGCAGTTGTTTGTAATTTGCATTAAAGAATAGTTCTGTGCAATTATTTAGCAAAATTAAATCTCATATAATGAATAGAAGAAGCGGTAGTGAAAATGAAGAAGATATGGGTGTAGGTGAATGGTCTTCTAGTGAAGACGAAGATGACTCAATGTGCAAGGATATATGTGAATGGTCTGAAAGTGATAACTGTGTTATTTCACCACGGCCTGGAACATCCAAACAACGACTATTGACTTCATCTGAATCGGAGGATTCATCACTTAGTAATCAAAACCAGTACAAAAGAGCGAGAATTGTTTAATCATCAGAGTCAGAAAATAATGAACTGGATACTGAGGCAAGCTTAATAAAGAATATTTTATGGACGAAACATGATTTAAACCCAACAGTTCATAGTTTTGATGCGCAAAATACAGGTTGCAAAACAACTGGGGCTAATGCTTTCAGTGTTCTAACAACTTTTTTTTTCTCCAGGTTGTCAACTGATTCTTTCTGATGCTTCTACTGCCCTTGAGTATTTCCAAATTTTTTTTAGTGAAGATTTAATAAATTTCATCGTTGAAGAAACAAACAGCTATTACAACTATGTTATGAAAAGTGGAACGGCAGAAAAATCTCGACTAAAACAGTGGACAGATACTAAAGGTAGTGAAATGTATTGCTTTATGGCCGCTACTATGCTGATGACACGTATAAAGAAACTTAATTTGAAAGAATACTGGAGTACAAAAAATTTGATTAGAACTGACATATTTGCTGACATAATATCACGTGATAGATATATGCTCCTCCTGCGAATGCTTCATTTCAGTAATAATAATATCCCGACCTGCGGTAATCGTTTAGAAAAAATAGATAAAGTACTAGGAAAAATACGTACCACTTTCAAAGAGTCGTTTGTTCCATACAAAAATCTATGCATTGATGAAAGTCTCCTATTGTATAAAGGAAGGCTGTATTTTAAACAGTACATACCATCTAAACGAAACAGATTCGGAATTAAAACGTTTGTATTATGCGATTGTCAGACTGGATATGTCCTAAACATAATTATCTATACAGGAGCTTCTACTTCTACAGAAATTAAAAAACATCATCCAGAGTTGGGGATAGGGGGAAACATTGTTATGACACTGTTAGAGTCATATGTTTGCAAAAATCATGTATTGTATGTAGACAATTGGTTTACAAGTCCAGCATTATTTATTGCGTTGCATAACAAAAGAACCTATGCGTGTGGAACAGTGAAAAAACAGGAAGGGATTACCTGAAATATCGAAAAAATTGAAGAGTGGAGAAATTTCTTTCAAAAGCGCAAATACAGCATTAGCATTGAAATGGATGGACAGAAAAGAGGTATGGATGCTGTCTACATTACATAATGCTGAAAAGGTAGAAACAGGCAAACGAAATTGGCGTACTGGAGAAGCCATTTATAAACCAAAATGTGTTGTAGATTACAACAAGTTCATGGGCGCCGTAGATAGAAGGGACATGGTATTGACCACAATAGAATGTGTGCGGAAGTCTTCAAAATGGTATAAAAAATTTTTTTTCTATTTAATGGATATTTGTGTATACAACGCACATGTCCTTTACATTGAAAAAAATAAGAAATCAACATCCATTGCAGATTTTCAATTAAAATTAATAGCAGAAATCTTACAGAAGTACCATGTGCCTAGAAAAAAGCCAGGTTGCGGAAAGAAAAGCAATGAAGATCATCCCTTTCGGTTAACAGAAAGGCATTTTCCATCAGTATGTAAGAATAAAAAAAATGAAACGAAATCTTCGATGCGAAAGTGCACTGTTTGTAAACAACATGGCAAACGCAGGGAATCTCGCTATCAATGCAATATATGTAATGTGGGACTATGTGTTACACTCTGTTTCCAGTTGTATCACACAATGCTGAATTATTAAATCTTTTAAATACTTTTCTAAGTGTCGAAAACTTGTTAATTTTAAACTATTCTTTAACTGAATTATTAATACTTTTGTTAACTACTTTTATAAACAATAAATGTTGAAGAATTGTTATTTTTAAACTATTTTTTCCCTGAATTATTAAAACTTTTGTTAACTACTTTTATAAATAATAAATGTTGAATAATTGTTAATTTTAAACTATTCTTTCTTAAATCTTCCAAAAATATAACGAAGTGCTCCGTCGCGTTGTTAAAAGTATTTAGCGCTGGGGTGTGCCACATACAGTGCTAAATTCCGCCCATGCAGGACACATTCACCAAAACTATTTAGCACCGAAAGGGTTAAAGGTACTGAAAACGTTGTAGCAGACTCACTATCGCGATGCGACGAATCAGACATGTCAGAAGTATTGAAACTGGATCTTGGAACTCTCATTCAGCTTCAAAAAGAGGACGAAGAACTGAAGTCTATAATAAACGCTAAGAGACCTAAAATCAAGCAAAAACCTTATTCCTACGTCGCCTGAGCCTATTTGGTGCGATGTAAGCACGTCTGAATGTAGACCATTTGTACCTAAGCCTCTTCGAAAAATAATATTTGATAGCTTACATTTTCTGGCACATCCGGGAATTCGAGGCACACGAAAATTAATAACAGCTCGTTACTGGTGGCCGCGAATGAATACTGAAATAAAAATTGGGTACTTTCATGCATATCATGTCAGCGTGGAAAAATTATTCGCCATACAAAATCAGCTCTGAGCAGTTTCGATGTTCCTAAAGGACGTTTCGATCATATACATGTTGACCTGGTCGGGCCCCTTGAACCATCTGATGGTTATCAATATATGCTTACGATCGTTGATCGATTTACACGATGGCCAGAAGTTTATCCCTTGCGAGATATGACTGCCTCAACAGTAGCTTTTACTTTCTTCAGAGAGTACATTAGTAGATTTGGAGTGCCTTTGCGAATAACAACGGACCAGGGCACACAATTTGAGTCCAAATTATTCCGCGAATTGACTCAACTTTTAGGGAACCACAGGATACGGACAACAGCTTACCACCCTCAAGCCAATGGGATGGTTGAACGTTTCCATCGTCAGCTAAAAACGTCTTTAAAATGCAGAGCCAACACTACGAACTGGAGTAAAGAGCTTCCTATCATACTATTAGGAATACGAAACGCATTCAAAAAAGACATTAGTACTCCCGCTGAATTAGTTTACGGGCAAAGTTTGCGTCTTCCTTCAGATTTCTTTTTTGATAACTCAAATAATACTAATACAAACCCAGAAGAACTAATTAAACAACTCCAAGCTAGGATGAATGATTTAAGAGCTACCGATTCTAGGAAATCCAATACTCCTGCGCCCAAAGCTCTCAACGAAGCCGATCAAGTTTTTGTAAGAGTCGATGCGGCAAAGCGTGGTTTAACTAATCCTTATGAAGGCCCTTTTTCAGTAATTCGCAAATTTAGAAAATCTTTCTTGTTAAAAATAAAAGGAAAAAACGTAAATATGTATATCTATCGACAGGCTTAAACCGGCATTTGTCTTAACAGATAGCACTTGTGACAAGGAAGACTAAGAAAAACGTACATTTTAAGAGCTAAAATTAATAAAAGAAGCTGAATTTAATAATATCAACATGTATAATGTAATATAATCTATTACATATAATATATATTTTGTTTTGTTTTGTTTGTTTTTGGTTTCCGTCTAGCGACTGGAAGGGGGGTGATGTAGCGACATTGAATTACTAAATTAATAATTTGAACTACTAAATTTACGCCTACGCCACTGCCTATTTAATCGATAGAGCTTAACATTTACGTCTTGAAAAGAAGTAATGAAAGCACACGAAAGTCTAACTAAGCCCGGCTTAAAGTTTTAGTCCGCTGGAGTTAGTCGTGTCGTGTACACCAGTTAGGTTACTTTTTATAACAGTAGCCCATAGTTGAATTATATTTTATAAGTTATAAAGCCAAATATACGTGGTTAATATTTTAAGCTACATACGGGCGTTTCATTGTTAATCACTCAACCTGGCTAAATGGTGACAGACACGACTCCATAACAAGTATTGTTAGGCTATATCTCTAGACCTAACAGCTCATTACTGAGAAAAATTATAAAAGTTTATCGATAACTCTTATCCGGTAACCAATAAAAATAAATTTCTGAATAATGGTTATTCGGTAACCAAAAAAATAAAACTCAAGAAGAGAAAAATTATAAAATTTGATCGATAACTCTTTTCTGAAAACCAAAATAAAATAAAATTGTAAAATAATGGTTAAACGATAACTAATAAGATTTTCAACAAAATATAACTTTTACTGCCTGATTTTTCTCATGAAACTTATAACCATTACGATCCCTGATTTTAACACAAAAACGATATAATCGTTTTCTGAAGCTATTCTTGGCGGTAAGAATTCTATTGGAGGAAGAAAATTGCGTGACAAATAACCAATGTGCTAAGAATCAGTTGCACAGTTTTGTGAAAGAAGCGCCTAAAATGTACGACTTGTCGATATTAACATGCAATTTCCATTATTTTTTACATATTCACGAAGACGTAATAAAATTGAACGGACCACTCGAAAGTTTTGGTGCTTTAAACCATTTGGAAAGATGGAAAGATCTGTAAAAAAATGCAATCATGTAGCAATTCAAATTTATAATAGATAGGTGGAACATACATAACTTGAATAGTGCTTTAGAAAATACGTCGACATTTAGAAACAAGTTTGGTAGTGAAATGAAATAATTTATATACATATATCGGTAAATAAACCAGACAACTTTTGCTTAGTTGGAGAAAATATTACTCATATAACAAAAATATATAATACCTTAATAATGGTGAATCCCACTTCGAAGGCAAAATAGTTCCTAATACTCAATCGTTTTTAAAGTGGCCCTAATCTAAAATGTCATATAAACGATTTTTCTATATTCTTTTCAAATAAAATCGTCTTTATGACATTTTGGACTTGGGCCACTTTTAAATTAAACGGTTCATATGTAAACATGCGAGATTTAGCTGTATGATAAACAAGTAAATTAAATAACTTGATCTGATTGATGTTAATTTTTAAAATTTTCAAACTAAGTAAATAAGAGTACTTAAATCTCGCGACAAGCTTTTATATCATATAAATTGTGTAATGACGTTATAAGTTGATAGTAAAAGTTTTAAAGGAAAAGTTTATTTTATTCTTTTTAGCGCATTTAAATAAAAGCTTGTTTTTAAAAAAGTTTTTTTACTTTTAATTATTATACTGTGTTCATCGTTACACAAGATGCAAGTGGCAGTGTAGTAGCCCCTGCAATTTTAGATTCTACTTTAAAGAATCTCCTTAAGGAAATTAAGGATCTAAAGGAGTCTGTGAAGGACGCTTTCACGAAACTTACCATGGAAGTGGTAATTCCTATTGATAACCACAGATGAAGTCAAGGCATTTGAAAATGTCCTAAAAAGTAACGAAGAGTCAGTTAACCAATTGGTAAGAACTAATAGTGCTACTTAAATACGAATACTTAAATTCATTTAACTTTGCAATTTTGCGCCAGGGAGGAAATGATTTTACTGCTTTTGTAAGCAATTAGCAATTAGAACAATCATGACAGATACCATGGCCACTAAATATACCTGGAGAGGAACCGCAACGAAACCACCAGTAGAAACATTATTATTTGTTTCGATTCTACGAGGTAAGTTTTTTCAATGTAAATATATGTAAATCGTTTAAGTTAATAATAATAATAGTTTTCTACACACGTGAATTAAGCATTATGACATGTAATCGGTGAAACACGAAAAATTTGAATAATAGAAGGACAGTATTAATTCGTTTCCTTATTTTAAATTAATGTTTAATAAGGTAATTCTTTCGAAACAGGTGTGTGCCATCAAAAATTCAGCAATGCGACCGATGCCACCATCAACGCAATCATGCAAAAAAATTCTACACGTGAATGATAGCGTTAAGAAGTGCGAGAGGAGACTCCAAGAGGCAGCAGCTAATTTAAATTCATAATACATAATATAATAAACTAAGCATTTGTTTTAGTTTAGTTAATAAGTTATTATAAGTTTTAGATTATTTAGGCAATAATAATTAATTTTTGAAATCACTATTAGTTTATTTCTAAGGAAAAATGTATAAAATATAAAATTATCAATAAAATTACATATTATGTGAACATATTTGTAATTAATTCATTAACATGAATATGTAGAAGACATTTCCTGAAGAAAGTGGAAGAGTGAAAGAGTTAAAATTCGTTCTTTACACCACGGGAAGTCGTGTTTTCAACTGAATCTGTCGTCGATGTTTATTTGAAAAAATGAGGAGTTGTTTGAAATACAAAAATCTCTAATATTTTGTTTTTAACATTTTGGATAATACTCGACACGAAATTTGTCCATATTTTTGGATTATATGAAATAAAACTTCCTTACGTTTTAATTGTTTTTTTTTTAAATTGGAGTTATTATTTATTTTTAAGTTTATGTTTGTAATTTGTATAAAGAATATGAACAAGATCTTTATTTTCTAAAGTCCAACTTAACAGCGTAAAGGAAACACATAATATTCCAATAGCAAGATGTTTAAAAACGGAAGTGTTTGAAAAATAAATCTGAAAAGAGAATATTTTAAAATTGTTTACAGTATAAACATTTTTTACCTCAGAAGCCTTGCTGACAACACCCATTATTAATAAAGTTAAGACGAAAAGTTTACCTGGCCGCAGACCATCCAAAGGGTACAATTTAACAGGGCGGAATTGTTTACGTATAAAAGTTACACTAGAATACGTGATAACATTATACATTGATTAACATATTGATTTTAAAACAAATTACCTATAACATATTCTTAGAAACATATTTGTGCAATTAGCTAAAATGAATCCAACGGGTCCGAAAAAAATCGTCAAAATATACGAAAGAGCCAAAAATAAAAATGAAAATATAGCCATATAGTAATTGTATTTATCTATGTCTTTGCTTGTGTTTGTGGCAAACATGTAACCCTCTGTTATGCCATTTACGGCTAAAAAACAGACTGCCAAAGAATGCCATCTTAATAATTGCTCTGCTTGTCCTCCTGCAACAAAGTCAGCACCACCATATAATAATAGAACGGGTCCTGAATAGCTTTGTCCATAAATAAAAGCCATTAGCCCGATTGATGTCACAGTTTTACAAATGGCTTTCAAAACATTAGCACATTCTGTTATTTTCTCCTAAAAGGAAAAATTAAAAAAATATTTTTCCATAATTTTAGGCCGTGTGTTAACTCATAATTAAATTGCATTTATTACACTAAATTCAAAAAGCTCAGAGTTTTATCGGATCAATGTACGAAATAATTTCCTACTCCGCGAATAAAAAAGTTAAAAAAATTAAACAATTCAACAATAATATTTACAAGTAAAGACACATTCAAAATGCTAGTTTTAGATTGGAGTACACAAGTATGAACTTTCATATTGTATGAACTGCATATTTGGAACACCACACCGTGCTTGACCTTCATTTCGCAAAAGAAGAGTTAGGAAAATTGCAGACAACTTATTATCTAGAGCCTGTCCAAATAGAAATTGAAATTAGTTTTTTTGAACTTTGGAATCGTGAAGAACACCTAATGCAAATTAATACCACAGAATCAGAACAAAAAAGAGAAACATTTAGAAGAGGTGATTAATAAAAAATATTTTAAACTGATTCTTAATATCAGATACAATATTATTGGTCAAGTCTATGTCCAATGAAAATCCACACTCGAAATTAGTTTAAAATCATGATTCATGTTCATTTCGCGATTGATTGATATCGTGTGCACAAGTGTATGAATGTAATAAACAATGTATGCAGCAGGGATAATTTTCTTACTTATTTCATTCCAGCGAATCGGTAATAATAAAAGTGCGTTTCCTGGAAAAAATTCTAGTTTTTGGATAAAATCAATATTTATACAAAAATAAAAATTAAGAAAAAATGTATGTACATACAAGTCTACAAAAACTTTTATAGTATTTAATACTGAAACGACTTCGCTTTCGAACGCGAAACACGTCACGACTCAGTATTAAATAAATGATTTTGTGAAGCAGCAGTTTTATTTATTTTTTATTTAAAATTTGTGATTAGCACAATCAATTGTGAACTGATTCCCACAATCAATTATAAATTGATTCCAAGAATAACATTTTAAACTGATTTTTAATTGGTTAGTCTTTTTTGGCAAACAGAAGAATCAATTAATAAATTATTTGATCTGATTCGGTTCAATTTTTTCATTAGCTGGTATCGCATCGCACGCAACCAATCAAATCTCCTAAAAAGCGGACATGTTCCACACAAAACATCGCTTTTTTTCAACCATAAGAATTGATTCTTTAATGGTTGAGAATCGATTCAGAATCAGTTTTAAATCAATTCTTATCTATCTGGGCGAACATGCGATGCTCTCGAGTTTAAAACTTCCGAAAGCTTGCTCTTAAGATCAATACGCCTTATGGTTGGGAATAAATGGATGCTCATGTTACTCTTATTTTTTAGTCATTATTGACAGCGCTATAACCCCTTTCAATTTCTCTATAAGCGGTTCCCATGCCAGAATTTTCACGAAAGCCTTTATGAGAGAATAATAAGTAAATAATATTCAATGTATTTCATATAGCGCATGCCAAAATACATAAGTGGGATGACAGATCTGGCCTAGATAAAAAAATTGTATGGCAGGCAGGGGCATGTCAATCGTTTGGTAGTTACAAGGTGGTTTATAAATTCTAATTTTTCATGGTATCACACATCATTATTTTATTTTTATCTTTTTATTTACTGAACGCAGTGATATGGAATACACCCCAAAAATCTACTATCCCAATGTCCTTGTCCAAAAATGTCAACAATGTTGACCTACCACTGCAAGTACACTCACTTTCGAAATAGGGGAACAAGTTTTTCATGCGTTATATTTAACACCCTGTATATAAAAGAAAGATAGTAGGTATGTTCGATGAAAAAACTGCCAAGCTCCAGAGCGCTCCGGAGCGCCACAGGGCGAAAATTAAATCGTTCGATGAGAACTTTGACAGCAAACCTGGAGCGCCGCGAAGTTTTATGGTGGGGTGAAATAGAGCTGTCAAGTATAACGTGTAACGGCTAGCGGCATTTGAAAGTTAATTTAAATTGAATTGAAGAATCTATTGATTAATCATTGAAGCATTTTTCAATAAATTATATTTAGTTTAAGCACTCACAAATCGTTTTAAACACTTTTATTTACTGAAGTCACTTCGCGCCAAATCGCAAACACAACTGAACGCTCTATTCTTTTTCTTTTTTCCTCTGGTTTTTTTTTACAATTCTCTGAACGCTATGCGGCGCTTGTTGGCGCCACAGGTTTTTTAACGACTTTCTCATCGAACAAACCTAGTTTTTAAGAAAATCTTTTATTTAAAAGAATGCACTAAAAAGTAAAATCCACCATCTTAGGCCGTTCACCATATTAGACCTAGATGATGTCACATATGTTATCATTCGTCAAACCCACTGACATATAGAAATGGACCACTCAATTTGCTGTCTCAAATTGTGCACCCTTTTGATAGTTCTCACCTAAGGAGAGTTCAGATATAGGTTGCATATATCTGTCTATTCTTTTCGCATTAGGCGAGATAGGCGCCTTCAAAGGCGTCAAATTTAATAATTGTATTTATTTATACTTTTATACTGAACGCTTAACTCTAATTCCCCTATGCATCAAATCTCAAATAATTTCGCAGTGAGAAATTTCTGGAATAACACGTTTTTCATTGAAAAATTCTCAGCAAAACGTCGAAATGCTCACTTCTGGGAATGCGGTATACATCGCTAAACAACTGTTTTAAGAATTCAAAGGTGATAATTATAGCAATTTTGTTCGTTTGCTATACTCCCCACATAATTTTAGTTACGTAAAAGTACATAAATGCAATTAAATCCGAATTAATTCGCCGCATTACTTCACCTAGGTTTTTTGTGGATTTTTTTGCCATTTTCGAAGGTAAATCAGGCATAAGGGGCATTTCACGTGAAGCGGACAACGACAAAAAAAGTCAAGTACTGGATTTTGTTCATAATTGGGTTAATTGTACTTCTATGAGACTTGAATAAATATACATGATTATTTTTATTTTTTTTTTGCTTAGTTACCAATTTATGCGACTTCAAAGAATTGGCAAAATTTGAGGAACGGATTTTTCGAACAGTTAATCAAATGGATTGAATAATAAGTAAATCGTGTTTATTTGAGGATATTAATTGATTTTCTTAGAAATTAATTAAAATTAGAAATTGGATTGTTTTTTCGTATAGTAAACCGGAAGTTAACATTAAAAATCTGATTTTTTCCAACTTCGCATTTTTTTAAATTTTTTATTTTTACCAAAAAATATAGCTTGTAGTATAGAAATATTATGCAAAAAATTTTAGAATGGTATCTCAATTCGTTTAGAAGTTATGAACTAAAGTGCGAAAGTGCCGCATGGCGCGCTGTACTGATCGGTCCCTTAGTTTTGCTGTCTTACTCGCTACTTACGGCGTATTATTATAACTAATGAAATATGGTTAAATAACCATAATTAAAAACAAAATTTAATTAATTTGTTTGATTAAATTTATTATAATAATCATCATTACTAAATTATTTTAATCAATTAAATTTTATTCGAAAGGTTTCGGTCGGGGGGTTAAATATAACGATGAGGTAATAAAATATTGGTTCAATCTTGATGGTCCAGATAGCCTAAATGGGTACTGGAGAGATCTACGTAAAAAACTGCGATATTTTTCAAAAAGGAATTTCGGCAGTGTTTTTGTGATAGTTTGGGGAGGTTTTATCAGCCACGGCACTGTTAATCTGGCATTTTCTTCATGCCAGATGAACAGCGTCGAGTACCAGGATGTGCTCCAAACAAGGATCTTGCCAGATCTTCTCCGAATTCCTGAAAATCGATTTACTTTCCAACAAGATAACCCACAAATTTATGTGAGTGCTTGGTTTTCAACCCTAACATTGATTTGGTGGATTGGTCAGCTCGTTCTCTGGATGCCAACCCAATGGAGAACCTTTGGGGTTGGCTCGTCCGAAAAGTCTACGTCGACAACCGTCAAATTAATAACGTGAGGAATTAAAAAAGCCCATCAAAAATGCGTGATCCTTATTAACGAATAAGGATTGACGCCATACGTAGAATCCATGCCAAATCGAATTCTCGCATTTTTAGGGAATAATGGTGGCCAAATAAATTATTAATTTTACCATTATGTTCGCTACTTCTATCCTTTTTTTTTGAAAAAAAACCAGGTGCGGTTATAATAATGAAACGTCTGTTTTGCGCACTTTTTTGATATTTTCAATTTTTACAACAAAGTACCGTTATTAGTGCAATAACTCTTTTGTATATTTTGAGAACACTTAAGTGCGCAATCTTTAGTGCCAGTCAATTTCATTGTTGCTCACTTATTTTTACTGAATTGAAGTAGTGAGCGGTGCGGTTATAACTTTGAAACGCACTGTATTATATACAATGCGATTGGCAAAATTACTAGGACTCCGCTATAGCCGGTCTATACGATGCAAACTTTTGCGGACTTAGCGCAGATTTAAGTCTTAACTACACAGCGAAATCTTATTGACCGAATAAGATAACGTGATCTACACGGCCAGTTGTCAGATTGTGTTTTTGGTACAACGCCACTATAATAAGAACCTGGGGTCGAATTTACCATATACTGTCATTGGGCATGAGTCAATTTCATCAACACTTAAATCTGTATGTTTTGTAAAAGTTTTTACCCGCAGGTAAAAGCTTTTACACAAACCTGTATGTTATCGCCACGGAGCGGAAAATTCTTTCGTTTACAGCACTTCTCTTTTCACAAAATGTTACCAGATTTTACTCGACAAATTTGGCTGAGTAAAATCACCGACTGTCTGTCATGCTATAAGTTGGCTGTGTATTTTGCGGCGAATGTCAAAAGTGAATGGAATCTTCATTATTGACCTGGTTTGAAATTTTACATCCAATTTTTACTTGAAGTAGTATGTTATCTTTCTGATTTTTATCCCTACTATCGTACATAAGTTTTTACTCGATTTTAGCTCAGCAATTTTTTACCCAGAGATATCATACAGACCTTTAGTCATGAAAATGAGGGTTCGATTTATTCTGCCACGAGCATGAGTTAATATCATAAAAATAACACTGTTATAAGCTAACATACGCTAAAATTTGAATTAGTGCTTTAAACGTTAATAGAAAATGAGTTTCAAGGAAACATTAACTGCTGAGGTTTAAATTATCCGTTTTTATATGCAAACATTTAAAATGAATACGAAGATATTAAAAGGAAGTACGTCAAATAAAAGTTTTAACGCGTTTAATATAAATCACTGTACTCAGTCCGTCATATCGTAATTGGCGTTGTTGACATTTGAATTTTAACCCTTTGCGGTCCACTGTCCAGTGTTGAGACCTGACTACAAGCAGTCCAATAATATCAATGGACCACAAAGGATTAAAGTCGCTTCTGAAATAAATTGAAAGCTTATACATACATTGAAGCTTTTCTTTAATTTATGTTTTAATTAGCCATGAATACGCACACGGTCCTAGTATATAAAAATAAAATATTACCTTATTTTGATCTAGTAATGCAACATCTCTAGAGACACTTTGCGTAAAGTAAAAGTAGCTGTTGTCTTCTATGGGACGAAAAATAAAACGTGCCGCCAGACTTCCCAAATTGTTAACAACATCATAAGTCGCTTGTTGACTGAAGGACAAAACTGGACTCACTGACATTACATATTTTTCTCCCTCATTGAGTATTTGTTTCAAAACACTTTGCTTCACAAAACTCAGGGTTAAAATTTGTAATTCACTATTGAATGCTTTGTCCTAAAAATATAAATGTTATATAACAAAAATACATAATTTAGATTAAAATGTGCATAAAAATTTAATCTAAATACTTTTTTTTGGTACATTTACGCCTGCACTGATTAATAAAAAGAAATTTAATATTTGTAAATACCGAACCACTATATTCCTTTCTAACGTTCTTAAACAAGAGGCAACAAATCTTTTAAGGAGAATCGTAGTTCCAGATAGCACATTCGTATATTGGTAAAGCGAAAATCAAAGTATTTATTGTCAAAATTACAACTTCGATAACAAATATTCGTCGAATCTTAACTCTCAGGTAGTATATGGGACATTTCATGTGAAGCGGACAACGAAAACAATGTGCGATTCCGAAATTCGTTCACACTCGGCTCATATACATATACAGGGTGGGGCATTTATCTTGAGACAAAATAATATCTCAGTTGGACACGATTATTTCGAAAAAAGTTTCAGACAAAAATTGTAGGGCGCCGAGGGGGCCAATGAAAGGTCCATATTACGACTTCCGGTCTAGACCGGAAGTGGCGTTTTAGACCGGAAGTCAATTTTTTTAATGGAAACACCAATTTTTTATGACGAATTTCGATTGAACAACGAAGAAAAAAACTTTTTAACAAAAAAATTAAACCGCCGAAAAAACTGAAAAGCAAAAAATAATAAACCTTTTTTATTTAACCTTAATAACTAAGTTCTTAAACTAATGTAAGTATACCTAAGTAAATCACCCCTATTTTCCCACCCTTAAGGTAGGATTTTTTTTCCAAATTTATATGGGACCAACTTCGAGGTATATCCTATCCAATAAAAAAAGAATTATCAAAATCGGACTACTCTGTAAAATGTTATGCGTGGTCATACATAAAAAAAATAAAAAAAATATGTATATATATGTACATATGTATATACGCGTCGAATTGATAACCTCCTCCGTTTTTTTCGTCGGTTAAAAAATACTTTTTGTTCTTATTACTTTTCCGATTTAACCCATATCTTGGCCATAAAATGGCCATAAGAACAAAAAAACAGGAGTACCTTGTTGAGATCACTTTTCTTAAAAAAATTTTTCTTACAAAAGTTGTAGGGCATTGAAAGGTCCATATTACGACTTCAGGTCTAGAACGGAAGTGGTGTTTTTAGACCGGAAGTCGATTTTTTGAATGGAAACGCCTATTTTTACCACGAATTTCAATTGAAAAATGAAAAAAAATACTTTTTGTTCTTATTATTTTTTCGAGCGGATAGCTCAAAGCATATGTCCTCGGCACAGTCCCTGCTTCAAAGCCGTCTTAGGTATCGACTGTTATCAGTAAGCAAGTCCGCTTCCCATACATCTGCAACTTCTGCACAAAGCAGATCGTCTCCGGGCAAACCAAGACCAGGTTGTGCAAAAGCGCCTCTGCGGGCATCTCAGCCTTCTTCCTCAACTACTACGCGAGGTAGCCTGGACAAACCGGGACCGAACAACGCCAAAGCGTCTACCCGGGCATCTAAGCCCTCTGCCATCTCATCCAAGCGGCGTGATCACCCCTCGACTTTGGCCTTCAAGCAAAGGAGAGCGGCATTTAGACTGATGACGAAGCTCAACGCCACACCCGAGAAGGAGTTGACTGTCAAGGATAGGGGAACCTTGGCGTGGGCAAAAAAGGTTCTGGCCGGGTGTAGGTTGCCAACTACGGACCCGGCAACTAAAAAGCAACGCTCGCAGGAGGAGCAAGAGCCCACCTCGACCAAGCGAACCTCCGGTCCTCCCCCTAGCAAGCAGGTTAAACCAACCAAACCTTTAGCGAGGTGGTGAAGGTTGGTTTTGGGTTTGGACGGTTTTTGACCGCAGCAATCCGGATGGAGCCATTTAATTGAACAACTGGAAATCAGGTAGGATTGCACTGCTCGACGTCTTCATGGTTGTCCTGGAAAGGAATCCCGGCCCTGGCCCCTGCTGCAGACGGTGGATGGTATCAGGGGCGCGTCAAATTGATCGCCTGCGCGGATCAAAGGCCAGCCGACCCTTACAAGCTGGCGATCTCCTGTTTGGGCGAAGTCTAGCCAGGTGTGAAGCTTGAGGCTGTGCATACGGAGCAGATCTCGTGCAGACCAAGAACGAGAACCTGGATCCCGGCGGATACCTCCGATCCAAAGATCATGGATCTAACTAAGTAGGTTGTGCAATCCAACGATTTCAACGCATGATTAGAGGGTTGCACAAGTCAGTGAGGCCAAAGAAACGCGAGGACACCGTTACCTCAAGGCAGCAATCCGGTGTCACCAGCACGCACAATGGTCCCGGATCCTTCCTACAGTTCTCTTGGGTACGCGAGCTGCTTGGCGCGAGGATTTAAAAGCAACCTCTGCCGAACTCGTCTACGGTGAACCTCTGCGATTACCCGGAGAATTTTTGGTTCAGTCAAAGAACGCCGAGAGCCCATCTGTTCTCATCCGGCAACTTCGCTCTCATTTCGCTCAACTGAGGCCAGTTGCCCCGAAACGCCACGGAGAGAGAGCAGCGTTTGTTTTCAAGGAGCTGAAAACAGCCACTCACGTATTCGTACATCACGATGCAGTGAGAAATTGCCTCCAAATGCCTTACGACGGCCCGTATGAGGTAGTGAGTCACAACGATAAAACTTTCGTCGTGAAAATCAAAGGCAAGGACAGGGTTATCTCCATCGACCGCCTTATACCCGCTTTCATCCTTACGGAGGCAGATGCACACGAAGGTACGCAAATTATAGTACAACGTGCACACGGTCCGCCTCAGCCGCTCAACGCTCAACAGCCAGCTGAGCAAGCAGTCAATCCGCAACCAGAACAGCAGCCTGCCGCCAACCAAGGCCAATCACCAGAACCGCAGCAGCAACAGCAAGCAGCACCACGGCGCTCGGGCAGACAGGTGCGTTTTGTGCAGCGGTACCAAGCGGGTTTCGCGTAAACACATTTTACACGAATTACCGGTACACACTCATTTTACTCATACATTTTTATCGGGACTTCATCACTGGCAGGGGAGTACTGTGGGGACCAGATTCCACACGCGCCTTGCCTACACGGGCGCCTCTTTATTTAAAATATGGGACTACATGCCTTTGACAGAGTCATGGCATCTGTTTCGTCCTCTTTGGTTCCTGACTGCCGTTGAGCTAGCATTGCATCATCGTGGCTGCGAAGTGATTTCTGCCATTTTTATAAACTAATTTCCTTAGCACGAAATAAAGGTACTTTGTAGAGTTGTTGTGAAGTGTTTAATCTCCCGAATCGATTAACCCCCCACACACCCTTATTTCTATGGAGAATGGCTACGAAATCGACGTCGTTGCCACTGATTTTAGCAAAGCCTTCGATAAAATCTCTCACAAAATTATCACTTTAAAATTAAACTACATTGGCCTTCCTCCCCGACTCATTTCATGGATCAATTCCTACCAGGTTAATCGCCACTACAGCGTCCGCTTCGACTCCTCGATTTCTAATCCCTTCGTTTCCCATTCAGGTGTCCCCCAGGGCAGTCACCTTGGCCCTTTAATTTTCATATTGTCCATTAACGATGTCGCGAACGTAATCAGTCACTCTGATATCTTAATTTACGCTGACGATATGAAAATTTTCAAACAAATCTCCAACCCCTCCGACTCATCACTACTCCAAAACGACCTTGACAATTTCCGTACCTGGTGCGCAAAAAACTTTCTTGATCTCAACATATCCAAATGCCAAGCGATCACCTTTTCCCGCAAGCGCTCCTCCACTCCTCCCAGATCCTACTCCCTCTCCGGCGAGCCCATCCCATCTGTCACCTCCCTCTGTGATCTTGGTGTCATTTGTGATAGTGAACTCAATTTCCGCTCCCACATAGATCATTCCATCAGCAGGGCCAATTCCACTCTTGGCTTTGTCAAACGTTGGTCTAAGGAGTTCTCTGACCCCTATGTCACCAAATCACTCTTCGTTTTCTTCGTCAGACCCCTCCTTGAATATGCCTGTCAGGTATGGTCGCCCTCCCTATCTACTCTCATCAACAGGATTGAATCCGTCCAGCGTAGATTCATCCGTTTTGCCCTGCGCGACCTCCCATGGACAGATCACCTCAACCTCCCTCCTTACGAAAACCGCCTTAAACTAATCGACCTTCAACCTGTATCCTTTCGTCGTGATGTCGCCGATATCGTCTTCGTCCACCAAGTCCTATGCGGTCTAATCGATTGCCCTGACTTCCTTCATAACATTTCCCTCAACACTAACCCTCGCAACTTCAGATCTTTCCTCACCTTGCGCCTCGAGTGTCACCGCACTAATTACGGTCACTTCGAACCCTTCACTAGAATGCTACGGAAGGCTAATAACTCTGCCGTCTTCGATTTCCACCTTGATAAAACCTCCCTTAAGCGTAACCTATACCTACCTACCGTCCACTCTCCCCCTCAATTTTAGTCATAATTTAGGTTAATCTAGTTATTTTAAGTTGTAGTTCTAGTCAATTCCTGTAGCTTGTATTAAGCGAAATAAATAACTAAATAAATGAGCACTCCGTCAGAAGTGCTTCAACGCGTCCTCACCAGGCTCGCATTGTGGTGTGCTGAACGTGGGTTAGGGTTTTTTTTTTTTTAGCAACTGGCGTCTCTGCTCATCATAGGCGCCCTCAGGTCTACCTAGTCCAAGGCCCTTAACACCATTCTTCATCTTATACCGCTGGAGCTGTTCGGTAAACAAACGGCAGCTTCCTCGGCCGTAAGGCTAAACGCGGTTAGCAAATGGTCACGCCAGGATACTGGTAGGGCAAATTTCGGCGATTGATTATACGATTCCTGAGCTCTCCCTTGACACCGGGATTATTGCCTTCTTCCCATCTATGCAGGAGTGGGGAGAGGGCCTCGCCATGCAGGCAGGGTCAGTTCAAATTTACACCGACTGCTCCAAAAGGGAAAGCAAAGTTGGAGGGGGTGCTTACTCCGAACAAAATGATGGATAAATGAGAACAAAATGGATAAATGAGAACACTTATGAGATAGCCGGACTAATTTGACCTTCCTTTGACCTAAGCAGGCCCAAAAGCCTAATCTGCCTCAGGAGAGATGCTATCCGCAGCGTCGTGGATGTCAGGCTGTCGGGTCACTATCTTATCGGCAGACATGGCAGTAGACTGAGGGTGGCCTCACACGACTTCTGCAGAAGTTGCCTTAATGAAGAGGAGGAGAAAAGTATCCTATATTTCCTCTGTCATTACCCAGCTCTAGCGGTACGCAGAAACCACAATCTAGGCTCCCCTTTCTTTAGTGATCATTCTCAACTGAGTTCTGCCAGCATTAGAAGACTGGAGCAGTTTATTAAGGACTCCAAATGGTTCGAGTGTTAGATACAGGGAGACTCGTCCCACGTGGTATCACAATGGGCCTTCTATGGCCTACGTGTGCCCTTCGCGGCAGCCACCTCAACCTAACCTAACCTCAGTATCCTCTTCATAAATAATATTATTGAAAGAAACATCTACACACACAAATAGTGTACTGTAACCACTATTAGTTTTTTAAATGTTTGTAAATTCTTAGTATAGAAATAGCCCCTTTTGAACAGATACTTCTCAATAGAAATCGTTCCACGATGACGAACAATATATTATCCCGTTGACTTTAAATAAAAGAAATTTAAAATTAAAAAGTTGTTATTTGTGTAGATTTATATCTTATTAATCCAGGAAAAAAAGACAAAAAATGCTAAACTTCGAAAAAATTCCGAACAAGCTGGCTTTTTGTGGAGATCTTTATTTCGAAGTCCAAAACATATCCTCAAAGTACCCTTAATTTGAACAGGTACTTCTTTTTTAGGGGGGAAAGGAAGTGAATTCTTGTTTTTGGCATATTCTTAGAAGCATATAATTTCAGAAAATCAAATAACAAAAATTTCATTTCTTTTCAAAATTGATGATGAAAAAGCATTGACAAAAGAACGATAGTGAAAACGCAGTCCAATTTAATCATAAATTGGAAATAATTTAATAGTTGTTTTTTTTTGTCTGGCTCACGCTCTGGATCAACGGTTCATGTTGGGAATACACCAAAACTTAATCCACAAACATATCTATCATATCAAAGATACCCTAGAATAGCTTTAACCAAAGAAAGTATAACATAAAGAACTTCCAAGGCACACAAGAAATTTTGTACGAAAATTTTCGCCTGGGGTAACTACATATATAAGAACGCCAGAGATGCATTCTGCATTCAGCATATCGTGAGCCGATCCTATAGAACCTCCGCCGTGTGTTGTGAGCTGCTTTTCAGCCGTTCAAGCTCTTAGCTCTCTGAGTTCTCTCAAATTAGTTCACAGCACTGATATGTAGGACCTGGACTGCTGGTCCCGTACAAAAACTCACTTCGAAAATTAGATCAAATTTTGCCCAAAATTTAACTATCTCGTTTTCGCTTAGTTCCCGCAGGCCGACCACTTAATCAAACTTCATACAATCCACGGCATAACACTTTTTTCTTCCTATTAAATTGATTTGTTTTCAAAAACACAGAAATTAGAGAACAGTAATATGTAGCACAAAAACCAAATTAAAATCAGCTGTTGCAATAGTTTAACGATGACTAATAGATGGGTACGGCATTTTGTGCCGCATCTCTTAGATTATGTTGGCATAGTACGTGAAATATAAAGGTTTGACAAAGGTAGCAACAATAATTTTTAAATCTATTTCTGATGTACTTAGATCCCCAGTTCATTAGTTTCAGGAACATTTTTATGAAAAAACTAAAAATTGGGCGAGATATAACAGAAATCGGTTCGTGACAATTTAATTATTTGTTATTTAGTCGAGTTTAAACATAATTGCGCAAGATTTTTCAGCATTTTAAATGGCATTATTTGCCTAAAAGGTTTGAGTCTAGGCTAAAAATGGTTGTTTTTATTTTTCAGACGTGAGTTAGCAGTTCTGGTCCTATATATCACTGGTGCACACACTTAATTAACTGAACATTCCATGAACGCGGACGGTATGTGTGTGGCAAGGGAATCACAGCACCGCAACCAAAAAACAAGTAGCTTTGTCGTCGCTGCGCGGGCGCTCGCTCTTCGTCGCCTCGGCCTGCGTCCTGCGTCCTGTTCTAGGGATTCTTGGAGCATTTAGGTCTACGGGGCAGATCGGGGTACAGGCAGAGGCCACTCAAATATCTCAGCGCCTCTCAGTGAACAAAGACTGAGCTATTAGGGCTGTTGCTATTCAGCTCAACACAAGATTTCCCCTTTACAAATCCCTTTTCGCCGACCGCACAAGGCCCATTACAGCGAGAATTTCGTAAAGAACGGTCTTGTACTGGGTGCAACTTCTCTATGTTTATATTTTCTTTGCATTGACATCTTCTAAAAGTGGCGCCTGTATTTCATTCCTTGCAGTTGGTAGCAATAGCAGGTTACTAGTGCTTCGAAATATTCGGATATTTGGATATCCGAAATCCAACTGAATTGTTTCCATTCAGTACCACCGATTTTGTTTTAAATAACTGGTTCAAATTTGAATGCAATCGGTCAAGCCGTTTTGAAGATACGAACAACACCGACTTTGAAAACATTGTTTTGAGGAAAACGTGTTTAAAGTTTTAAGTATACTTTGCAGTAGCTCGAGGCGGCTTCGCTCAGATCTTTACCAAATTTTCACAGAAAACTTTTGAAATAATGTGTTCAAATAAACTAAATTATTTAAAAAACAAAAAACCCGACTGTAGTAAAAATATCAACTGAAAAGCGAAAAACAAGCTCTATAATCTATAGAAAATTGTAAGAGCAATGTCCTTATAAGTAATGCACCATGCAATTATTTTTTGTTCGATACCTCGTTAACAAATAATACAATTTATACTATTATTTAAATATAACTTAAATATTGGAAAAGGTATTGCAGGCGGGGACCAATTAGTCCAAATGTTACTTTTTTTCAAGAAATATGTTTTGTCGTTCATTGCTTGTCCCCGCCTGCAATACCTTTTCCAATATTTAAGTTATATTTAAATAATATTATAAATTGTATTATTTGTTAACGAAGTATCGAACAAAAAATAATTGCATGGTGCATTACTTATAAGGACATTGCTCTTACAATTTTCTATAGATTATAGAGCTTGTTTTTCGCTTTTCAGTTGATATTTTTACTACAGTCGGGTTTTTTGTTTTTTAAATAATTTAGTTTATTTCACACTTTTTTTTTGATTTTCCTGTCAAAATGGTAGCATCAAAGTGTTATAACGTATATATATTTGTAATGGGCTATTTATTAGCTTTGATTTGAGACCCATATTGTTATAATAAAAAAAACCTTTTTTTTATTCCCCTCTATTTTTTTTTCGCGGAAGCCATATTGAAATATTATATGCCCATTTATAATGGGCTATTTATTAACTTTCATTTGAGACCCATATTGTTATAATAAAAAAAACTTTTTTTTTATTCCCCTCAATTTTTTTTTCGCGGAAGCCATATTGAAATATTATATACCCTATAGCACTCCGACAATTAAGACGAATCGAATGACACCTTATATGTTAAAATCTGTCAAGCCGTTTAGGCTGCAGAGCGACACAACGAAATAGACATACATACATACATACATACATACATACGCTCGAAAAACATAACCCTCCTTCGGCAGTCGGGTAAAAATAACATTGAGGCCCATTCCAAAATTCGTCGTAGAAATTCAGAACACTAAAAAAAATGGTGTTTACCGATCTAAAGGGAGTTGAATCTGGTATTGCCGTTGAAAACGGTATCACTTCTCTATCGTGGCAGGAAACTCAACTTTACTGAGATTTTTAGAAACAATTTTTTGTTTTCGTAACCTATCCGACGGATTCTGTAATAGGCCTGATTAACTCAAAATCGACGATTTGAACACCCCCTTAAGTAAGAGTATCCTTGTTTGCTTCTCGACATCCAAATAAAGAATATAGTATGGTTCAAAATACTGTCAATAATTAAAATTCTATCCTAACTTAAAAAATGTTGGGAAAAGTAATCCTTATTAATTAGAATTAAACATTCATATTTACCTTGCTTTGTAAAAAGCCAGGGACAAGCAATGAACGACAAAACATATTTCTTGAAAAAAAGTAACATTTGGACTAATTGGTCCCCGCCTGCAATACCTTTTCCAATATTTAAGTTATATTTAAATAATATTATAAATTGTATTATTTGTTAACGAAGTATCGAACAAAAAATAATTGCATGGTGCATTACTTATAAGGACATTGCTCTTACAATTTTCTATAGATTATAGAGCTTGTTTTTCGCTTTTCAGTTGATATTTTTACTACAGTCGGGTTTTTTGTTTTTTAAATAATTTAGTTTATTTCACACTTTTTTTTTGATTTTCCTGTCAAAATGGTAGCATCAAAGTGTTATAACGTATATATATTTGTAATGGGCTATTTATTAGCTTTGATTTGAGACCCATATTGTTATAATAAAAAAAACCTTTTTTTTATTCCCCTCTATTTTTTTTCGCGGAAGCCATATTGAAATATTATATGCCCATTTATAATGGGCTATTTATTAACTTTCATTTGAGACCCATATTGTTATAATAAAAAAAACTTTTTTTTTATTCCCCTCAATTTTTTTTTCGCGGAAGCCATATTGAAATATTATATACCCTATAGCACTCCGACAATTAAGACGAATCGAATGACACCTTATATGTTAAAATCTGTCAAGCCGTTTAGGCTGCAGAGCGACACAACGAAATAGACATACATACATACATACATACATACATACGCTCGAAAAACATAACCCTCCTTCGGCAGTCGGGTAAAAATAACATTGAGGCCCATTCCAAAATTCGTCGTAGAAATTCAGAACACTAAAAAAAATGGTGTTTACCGATCTAAAGGGAGTTGAATCTGGTATTGCCGTTGAAAACGGTATCACTTCTCTATCGTGGCAGGAAACTCAACTTTACTGAGATTTTTAGAAACAATTTTTTGTTTTCGTAACCTATCCGACGGATTCTGTAATAGGCCTGATTAACTCAAAATCGACGATTTGAACACCCCCTTAAGTAAGAGTATCCTTGTTTGCTTCTCGACATCCAAATAAAGAATATAGTATGGTTCAAAATACTGTCAATAATTAAAATTCTATCCTAACTTAAAAAATGTTGGGAAAAGTAATCCTTATTAATTAGAATTAAACATTCATATTTACCTTGCTTTGTAAAAAGCCAGGGACAAGCAATGAACGACAAAACATATTTCTTGAAAAAAAGTAACATTTGGACTAATTGGTCCCCGCCTGCAATACCTTTTCCAATATTTAAGTTATATTTAAATAATATTATAAATTGTATTATTTGTTAACGAAGTATCGAACAAAAAATAATTGCATGGTGCATTACTTATAAGGACATTGCTCTTACAATTTTCTATAGATTATAGAGCTTGTTTTTCGCTTTTCAGTTGATATTTTTACTACAGTCGGGTTTTTTGTTTTTTAAATAATTTAGTTTATTTCACACTTTTTTTTTGATTTTCCTGTCAAAATGGTAGCATCAAAGTGTTATAACGTATATATATTTGTAATGGGCTATTTATTAGCTTTGATTTGAGACCCATATTGTTATAATAAAAAAAACCTTTTTTTTATTCCCCTCTATTTTTTTTCGCGGAAGCCATATTGAAATATTATATGCCCATTTATAATGGGCTATTTATTAACTTTCATTTGAGACCCATATTGTTATAATAAAAAAAACTTTTTTTTTATTCCCCTCAATTTTTTTTTCGCGGAAGCCATATTGAAATATTATATACCCTATAGCACTCCGACAATTAAGACGAATCGAATGACACCTTATATGTTAAAATCTGTCAAGCCGTTTAGGCTGCAGAGCGACACAACGAAATAGACATACATACATACATACATACATACATACGCTCGAAAAACATAACCCTCCTTCGGCAGTCGGGTAAAAATAACATTGAGGCCCATTCCAAAATTCGTCGTAGAAATTCAGAACACTAAAAAAAATGGTGTTTACCGATCTAAAGGGAGTTGAATCTGGTATTGCCGTTGAAAACGGTATCACTTCTCTATCGTGGCAGGAAACTCAACTTTACTGAGATTTTTAGAAACAATTTTTTGTTTTCGTAACCTATCCGACGGATTCTGTAATAGGCCTGATTAACTCAAAATCGACGATTTGAACACCCCCTTAAGTAAGAGTATCCTTGTTTGCTTCTCGACATCCAAATAAAGAATATAGTATGGTTCAAAATACTGTCAATAATTAAAATTCTATCCTAACTTAAAAAATGTTGGGAAAAGTAATCCTTATTAATTAGAATTAAACATTCATATTTACCTTGCTTTGTAAAAAGCCAGGGACAAGCAATGAACGACAAAACATATTTCTTGAAAAAAAGTAACATTTGGACTAATTGGTCCCCGCCTGCAATACCTTTTCCAATATTTAAGTTATATTTAAATAATATTATAAATTGTATTATTTGTTAACGAAGTATCGAACAAAAAATAATTGCATGGTGCATTACTTATAAGGACATTGCTCTTACAATTTTCTATAGATTATAGAGCTTGTTTTTCGCTTTTCAGTTGATATTTTTACTACAGTCGGGTTTTTTGTTTTTTAAATAATTTAGTTTATTTCACACTTTTTTTTTGATTTTCCTGTCAAAATGGTAGCATCAAAGTGTTATAACGTATATATATTTGTAATGGGCTATTTATTAGCTTTGATTTGAGACCCATATTGTTATAATAAAAAAAACCTTTTTTTTATTCCCCTCTATTTTTTTTCGCGGAAGCCATATTGAAATATTATATGCCCATTTATAATGGGCTATTTATTAACTTTCATTTGAGACCCATATTGTTATAATAAAAAAAACTTTTTTTTTATTCCCCTCAATTTTTTTTTCGCGGAAGCCATATTGAAATATTATATACCCTATAGCACTCCGACAATTAAGACGAATCGAATGACACCTTATATGTTAAAATCTGTCAAGCCGTTTAGGCTGCAGAGCGACACAACGAAATAGACATACATACATACATACATACATACATACGCTCGAAAAACATAACCCTCCTTCGGCAGTCGGGTAAAAATAACATTGAGGCCCATTCCAAAATTCGTCGTAGAAATTCAGAACACTAAAAAAAATGGTGTTTACCGATCTAAAGGGAGTTGAATCTGGTATTGCCGTTGAAAACGGTATCACTTCTCTATCGTGGCAGGAAACTCAACTTTACTGAGATTTTTAGAAACAATTTTTTGTTTTCGTAACCTATCCGACGGATTCTGTAATAGGCCTGATTAACTCAAAATCGACGATTTGAACACCCCCTTAAGTAAGAGTATCCTTGTTTGCTTCTCGACATCCAAATAAAGAATATAGTATGGTTCAAAATACTGTCAATAATTAAAATTCTATCCTAACTTAAAAAATGTTGGGAAAAGTAATCCTTATTAATTAGAATTAAACATTCATATTTACCTTGCTTTGTAAAAAGCCAGGGACAAGCAATGAACGACAAAACATATTTCTTGAAAAAAAGTAACATTTGGACTAATTGGTCCCCGCCTGCAATACCTTTTCCAATATTTAAGTTATATTTAAATAATATTATAAATTGTATTATTTGTTAACGAAGTATCGAACAAAAAATAATTGCATGGTGCATTACTTATAAGGACATTGCTCTTACAATTTTCTATAGATTATAGAGCTTGTTTTTCGCTTTTCAGTTGATATTTTTACTACAGTCGGGTTTTTTGTTTTTTAAATAATTTAGTTTATTTCACACTTTTTTTTTGATTTTCCTGTCAAAATGGTAGCATCAAAGTGTTATAACGTATATATATTTGTAATGGGCTATTTATTAGCTTTGATTTGAGACCCATATTGTTATAATAAAAAAAACCTTTTTTTTATTCCCCTCTATTTTTTTTCGCGGAAGCCATATTGAAATATTATATGCCCATTTATAATGGGCTATTTATTAACTTTCATTTGAGACCCATATTGTTATAATAAAAAAAACTTTTTTTTTATTCCCCTCAATTTTTTTTTCGCGGAAGCCATATTGAAATATTATATACCCTATAGCACTCCGACAATTAAGACGAATCGAATGACACCTTATATGTTAAAATCTGTCAAGCCGTTTAGGCTGCAGAGCGACACAACGAAATAGACATACATACATACATACATACATACATACGCTCGAAAAACATAACCCTCCTTCGGCAGTCGGGTAAAAATAACATTGAGGCCCATTCCAAAATTCGTCGTAGAAATTCAGAACACTAAAAAAAATGGTGTTTACCGATCTAAAGGGAGTTGAATCTGGTATTGCCGTTGAAAACGGTATCACTTCTCTATCGTGGCAGGAAACTCAACTTTACTGAGATTTTTAGAAACAATTTTTTGTTTTCGTAACCTATCCGACGGATTCTGTAATAGGCCTGATTAACTCAAAATCGACGATTTGAACACCCCCTTAAGTAAGAGTATCCTTGTTTGCTTCTCGACATCCAAATAAAGAATATAGTATGGTTCAAAATACTGTCAATAATTAAAATTCTATCCTAACTTAAAAAATGTTGGGAAAAGTAATCCTTATTAATTAGAATTAAACATTCATATTTACCTTGCTTTGTAAAAAGCCAGGGACAAGCAATGAACGACAAAACATATTTCTTGAAAAAAAGTAACATTTGGACTAATTGGTCCCCGCCTGCAATACCTTTTCCAATATTTAAGTTATATTTAAATAATATTATAAATTGTATTATTTGTTAACGAAGTATCGAACAAAAAATAATTGCATGGTGCATTACTTATAAGGACATTGCTCTTACAATTTTCTATAGATTATAGAGCTTGTTTTTCGCTTTTCAGTTGATATTTTTACTACAGTCGGGTTTTTTGTTTTTTAAATAATTTAGTTTATTTCACACTTTTTTTTTGATTTTCCTGTCAAAATGGTAGCATCAAAGTGTTATAACGTATATATATTTGTAATGGGCTATTTATTAGCTTTGATTTGAGACCCATATTGTTATAATAAAAAAAACCTTTTTTTTATTCCCCTCTATTTTTTTTTCGCGGAAGCCATATTGAAATATTATATACCCTATAGCACTCCGACAATTAAGACGAATCGAATGACACCTTATATGTTAAAATCTGTCAAGCCGTTTAGGCTGCAGAGCGACACAACGAAATAGACATACATACATACATACATACATACATACGCTCGAAAAACATAACCCTCCTTCGGCAGTCGGGTAAAAATAACATTGAGGCCCATTCCAAAATTCGTCGTAGAAATTCAGAACACTAAAAAAAATGGTGTTTACCGATCTAAAGGGAGTTGAATCTGGTATTGCCGTTGAAAACGGTATCACTTCTCTATCGTGGCAGGAAACTCAACTTTACTGAGATTTTTAGAAACAATTTTTTGTTTTCGTAACCTATCCGACGGATTCTGTAATAGGCCTGATTAACTCAAAATCGACGATTTGAACACCCCCTTAAGTAAGAGTATCCTTGTTTGCTTCTCGACATCCAAATAAAGAATATAGTATGGTTCAAAATACTGTCAATAATTAAAATTCTATCCTAACTTAAAAAATGTTGGGAAAAGTAATCCTTATTAATTAGAATTAAACATTCATATTTACCTTGCTTTGTAAAAAGCCCGGGATGAGTTGCGTTATTTCTGTGAAGGGAAAAGTTCCATCTTGATCCATATCTATCTTATCCAAAGTTTTGTTTTCCACGGATTTGCTGCTCTTTTGTTTTTTTTCTTTTTGTATATAGTAATAAATAAATATATAATGGCCTGCCACTATAGTTAGGGCACTAGAAAGTTGAGCTATTCCAAATGCTATTATAGCTATGTGGCGATTTCCAAGAACTATCCAAATAAATATAAAGGATCTAACAAAAATGTGCAAAGTATCTATAAAAATTTTGAATTTGACAAAACAATAAATTTGAGCAACAAAAAGCGGCATTTCGGCGCTTAACTCAATAACACATGAAAGAGCAACAGCAAAACATCCGAATTTATACTGAGGATACAAATCTTCGCTAACTGGAGACAATACTTTCAACCATAGATAAAGGCATGGTCCAGCTAAAGTTGCGCATATAGGAACCCTGAAATCGAAAAAGATTTGAATCACTATTGTCAAATTATACTATGCCGCTTATTACGTTAACCATATTTGGTTGACTAACTGGGGCCAAGTACATTTGTTTAATTTTTGTGTCGTTGCACTCAAGCTTGCTCGTGTTATCGCTTCTCTAGACAAGAAGAGGAGAGTGCTTTCCAAGAGTAACAACCGCACATTCATAACACCAAGAACATCCCGACCCACTTTCCGCACAATAAAAGCATTTATCCCAAATGTTAAAACTCGACACAGGATCTGTAAAACATTGTTATATAAAAATGATCCAAAGAAAATTCCTCAATCTTACTTGGAATACTATACTAAAATAAACATTCTCCAAGCTACTCCTTAGCACGTCACGACGCATTATTATTGTGCAATAAGTTTAGCGATGACTTATTTTAAAGTAACATAAATTTCACACCTAATATTAATTAACCCTTTTCCATAATACTTTGTTTTCCTTCATATTGTATTGTGAACGTATAATGGATGTTGACAACTTGCGCATTGACATTTAAAGTACTGTCACACAAAATACCTTAAATTATACAGTAGAGGGTAGGGCTTGTTTCTTTAAACATTCCACCGTTTGTGCGAAAGAGTTTTGATCACTAACATATAGAAATGGACCACTCAATTTGCTGACTTAAACCCTAACCAGAATAGAAACGTAATAAACGTAACGTAACGTAAACATTTAACGAAACTGAGCCATTGACGTATAATACAATGGACCGCTCGTACACGATTTCCTGTATAAGCAGACGGTGCGATTTTTGTTCCCTCTCTTTCGCACTGAGGCACTGTCAAATCGTGAAATGACGTAAAATTAACGGTCTATAATGTCAGAGATTTGTCAGCGGGCTGAATAGCCGTTAAAGATTTTCTCTGACAATTCTCTGGAGAACTGTCAAATGACTGCTAATTTGTTTATTGCAGGAAGTTTAATTGAAATATAAGTGCGAGACAGTGCGATTAAGTGTTAATATATCAATTTGTTTTATTTCAGGCATTTCAGAGAAACTACTGGAATTAATTTCAGAGCTTATTTTCGCCTCTGAACATTCCTCGGAGCAGAACAAAGAGTCGAGGAAGCGCCCATTCTCTTCAATTCGGCAGACAAATGTATAAACCGAAATTCAAAGACATGATGGTGGCGAGCGTCGATCGCCTTCACCAGATCCAACTTTTAATCGGGATCGTTCCCCAACACCCTCTGCTCGCAGTTCTATAACCCAAAGTCTTTCACCTCGTACCGCTCGGAACTATTATTCTCCAACATTTGATAATTCTTCGGTTTCCGAGCGACGATTTCTTGTCGATTCAACCTCCCCAAAATGTGGAAAAATTTCGCTTCCAAGCTATGGTTTGGTCTCGCGGACCGCCTCCTCCGCCACGTTGGGCGGAAAATGGGCTGCACGAAGCAATTCACAGTGCTCAACTTCCAGCGAATACAGCCACCGAGATGGAAGCATGCCGCTGAAGGCCACTTGCTTAGAAATGTCCTGGGGAAGCACTAAATTGCGAAAAGACGTTAAGAAATCCGTAAAGATAAAAAACTGGTCCATGAAACGCCTCGTCGTACAGGTGGACGTGACCGGTCCTGGGTTTCAACTTGTTAATTATGAGCCCCAGAATTTATTTACATTGCAACCTCTGCTTTTCTTGCTTATTAGATTATTATAAATAGATCTCTCGTCAAAGTTTTCAGCTAATAGAGCATATTTGCATTCTCCGTATTTGGTGACTCTATTAATCATTTTTACTACATACCCACTTATGTACATATATACCCCACAGCATTTATCTAAAAAACGGGAGCAAATTTTCGTTTGAGAATTCATAATCTATAGAAAAAGTGTTCTAGAAATGACCTATCACGTGTCTTGCCGCAAAAAAAAAGTTGTTCCCCTGTGTAATAAGTAACTTACTTAAACAAGGGTCCTGCTGTTTTCTTCTCTTGCACATTAGGGAATCCTGGCATGATACAAAAATCCATCCTTTACGTCTTTATTTAACTCTATAATAAAAACAATTTAAGTAATCAAATCATTTGCAATTGTATAGATTTTAGAAAATTACCGATTTTCGTATGCTTTTACACCTAAGAAAACACTGCACTCGAGATACCAAGTTAAAAGTCTTAAAAAGTCTTAATTTTAGAATAATAATTCCAAAACTATAGTCACAATTAAAAAAATCTTCAAACAAATCGAATTACAATTTTCAGATTTTGCTCTTCGCTTTAAGTCAAGTGAATAAACAAATCCTGGAAGCTTTTAAAGTTGGCGCTGTGACATCCTAAATTTAAAAGTTTGCTATAAAGGGCTTTTATTTCGAAATTCTTTAATTAAAACACAGTATATGTTCAATTGGTTATGTTTATTAAATATATGGTACATCGGTTTTATAACTTAAAATTTATCAATCACAAGTCTTTGAAAATATTGGTAATCTGGCAGGGAAAAAAAGTTATTTATTTATTTGTGGCATTAATAACGGTTTTTATTTCCATTAATTCAATTTAAAGTACATATTTTTAAAACTTTTGTTCAACAAATATTTAAATTCAAATATTTTTGTCAGCATTCAGCAATTCCGCACTCAAAAAATCCGCGGAATCGGCCTATCCTTGTAATGTGATAAAAATAGACAGCGCTATATAAATTTTTATATATCTCATCTCGTCGCACTGAGGCACTCGGTTGTCAAATTGGCGGCCACGCGAGACAGGAGATCGAGCGGTCCATTTGTATGTATGTCTGTGTGTAAACCACTTTTCCAGAAGTGATCATTTCGTCGTTTTGTTGAGTATTTTGCAATGAAAAATGTGTTATTTCAGAAATTTCTCACTGCGGAATTATTTGAGATTTCATGCTACGTTTGGCGGAATTAGATTTAAGCGTACAGGATATAATTAAAAATAAATACAATTTTTAAATAATAAATGCGAAAGGAATAGACAGAACTCTCATTAGGTGAGAATTGTCACAAGGGTGTCCCATTGGAGACAAAAAATTGAGTGGTCGATTTCTACATGTCAGTGATTCCAATTAGTTTGAATTTCCTATTAAAGTAAAAAAAATCAAATTTAATTAAAAACTACAGCAAATATTGCAATTCATATTTATTGCAAGAAATAGTATTAAATAAATCCACACTTACATTATAATTTTTAACTTCGATTTCAACGAATCTAACTGCTCACTGTAGAATTGATATGTGAATGAAATCGGTCTAAGTTAAAGAAAAAATATTAGAAAATTTCAATATTGCTCTAAATTTAGAGTAACCTAGTACATTTATTTAATTCACCTATTTACCAAAAGTTAGCGCCACTGTCGCATTTTGCTGAAACTTAGAGTTGTCAAACTGGTGCTAACCTTTAAATATAAAGCTTAAGGAAATGCTGTATCGTGTAAAAGCCCAGTACGCAACTTACTAAATACGGAGGTGGCCATAGAAAGAGAAATACAATTTTAATAAATGAGAGGGGAAAGAGCGAAGTAGCATGGGCGCTCGTTCATTTCGCATGGTTAGGGGTGCCCTTTTTACAGACTGCGTTAAAAAGAGTTTTTGGGGGGGTTTGTGCATAAGAAAATTTGTTTTATTCCTTTCTCCACTGCTGACTAATCCAAAAATTGTCCGCACTAACACTAGTCGGACTTTACTACGCTCGGAGTTTGATATCGCGCTTCCTTAGGCTTCATCTTCAAAGGTTCTAACTTAGCCCGTTTTTTGTTAGAGAATGGCGGAGTACTTTAATTTTAGAATTTAGACTATATCTTTTTAGTCTTTAGACTTAAATCGTTAGGGAATCCTAGGGCTCGAGACAATGTAGAATCGGACTTTAAGCAAGCACCCTGTACACATGTACTTACATTCGGAAGATCGAATGTTTGTTGATAAAATTTTGGTATGGAACCCTAATTCCGTAAGCCCCATTCGCTCTTGACCGGTTTTACGATACAAATTTTTTTTTTGAATGTAATAACATATTCAAAAATCCTGCGGCAATTTTTCCCTACTTGGGGAAAACACCCTACATTTGACAACACTGGTTTATTTGCGATGTAGTCTAATCCAAATAGTCTAAATGAAAACAAGTGGTTTCGGTTTGACGAAGTCATGGGTTATGATGAAATGTAATGCCGCAAAAACTGAAAACAGTTCATAAAAAAAAAATTAATCATATGTACGCAATAATCCGTCTATAATTAATGAGCTAGTAGTGACAGATCTACTTGTACTTATTTGAAGTAGTGTTTACAGATTCAAGGTTAGCGGTCATCAATCTAAATCAAAGATATCAGTAAATCAAAGGGGCCTAATCGCTCCTGTTGCCCAGTTTTAATTTCTTTTATATTCATTTCCTGTTGATTTGTGAATTTCCCCAAATGATAAAGTTATTAAATGGCATTACTCGCTGGAATATTCTGCAGCGACGAAAAACCTTTATTTGTTTTTATTCGTCTCAAACACGTGTCATCCCAGGCAACGACGGACAGGCAGCAGAAGTGCCAAAACAGGCCCTTCGAAACAGGGTAGAGGTTTTTTTCCATAAAAATATAAACCTAACTAATATACCTAGTTTAAAAAAATTAATTGACATAACTTCATTTTCTTGCCAGCCGGAAATTGCTTCTCCTTTGACAGATAAATTTGGAAGATATCACACATATTTAAGAATCTCTTTAACGGAGCGCTGTAATTTAAGATGTAAATATTAAGAACTATTACAGCTGTTTTTTGACAATTATGTATTTTAGGTAAATATTGCATGCCAGCGGAAGGCGTGAAGCTATCTCCAAAATCCCATCTATTGTCAATAGATGAAATTCAGTACTTGGCGAAAATTTTTGTAGAACAAGGTATTCGCAAAATTCGTTTGACTGGAGGAGAGCCGACAGTACGAAAAGATATAGTAGATATAATTTGTAAGCCAAAAAAAACTTTTTACATTTAGAATTTAGAATTGAATATTGTAGATAAACTGAAACAGCTTCCTAAGTTAGAGCAAGTGGGAATAACAACGAACGGTCTTATGCTCACAAGATCGTTAGTGCAAATGCAAAGGGCTGGATTGGATGCTATAAATGTTAGTCTAGATACTTTGAAGCCAGCGAAATATGAACAAATAACACGAAGAAAGGGATGGGAGCGAGTTATCGCAGGAATTGATTTAGCGATACAGTTGGGCTACAGGCCCAAATTGAACTGTGTGCTCCTAAAAGATTTTAACGAGGATGAAATTTGCGATTTCGTTAAGTTCACAGAAGATCGGGATGTTGACATTCGCTTTATAGAATACATGCCCTTCACAGGAAATGAATGGCATAGTAATAAACTTGTATCTTTCAGGTAGGATATAATTGCAATTTATGTTTTTGTATTGACCAAAATATATTTTAGGGAAACCCTAAACAAAATAACGCAAATGTGGCCAAATTTAGAAACTCTTCAAAATGGACCACATGATACGTCTAAAGCTTTTAAGGTGCCTGGCTTTACGGGACAAATCGGTTTTATTACTTCAATGACGGAACATTTTTGCGGAACATGCAATAGATTGAGAATTACGGCAGATGGGAATTTAAAAGTTCGGGTTAAACTTTATGTTGCCACTTTACGTTCATTATCCGTTTGGTTTTAGGTATGTCTTTTCGGAAATAAGGAAATTTCTCTACGTGATGCCTTACGTAGTGAATGTACTGAGGAAGATTTAGTATCTTTAATTTCAACTGCAGTAAAAAGAAAGAAACGACAACATGCAGGTAATTTTGTTTTGTTTAATAATTATTCTTAGCTTTGAATAATTCAACCACCGGCTTTTCTTCTTTGGGCTGTTAAGATACATTAAGATGGAGCTATTCTATAACAGGCGAAAAGAAATTAACATAAACCATATCGAAAAATATTGAAAATGTAAATTTGGGTAACGGACAGAAAGTATACATACATTCGTAACAGAAAGGCACACAAACCCTGTGACGTCATCCCCTCATGTAAGTGCTCAGCCAATTGTCAACGGATTTGTATAGCGTAAATTTTAAAGATAGTCCCGCATGAGCTTGAATTTTGGGCCTACTCCCCAATATTTTGGCCTCTTTTGACGCGCGGCTACACTACTGTCTCGAACACAAATTCACATACTCTCCCTCGCTCTGCGCGCGCACGTTCTATCCGCAAAGTAAAACTCCCATCGAAAATTACTTCCACCGAAAAATGCATAGAAGCTTCGCCCCTGTCGGGCGTCCTCCGACACCACCCGCTTTTTTATAGCGTATGCAAACATAAGTGGGATAAAAAATCTGACCTAGACAAACGAAAAATTGTATGACAGGGGGATGGGAGGCTATGTCAACCGCTTGGAGTTACAGGGTGATTCGTAAATTCAAATTCTCCATGGTATGGACATTATTATTTTATTTTTATCTTTTAATCCATTCAACGCAGCGACATCCAACTCACGTAAAAAATCTACTATCTTAATGTGGTTTCCAAAAATATTAGCAATGTTGAACTACCACTACAGGTGCACTCATTTCCGAAAGTGGTAAAAAAAAAAATTTTTTCCTAAAATTCACCTTTTCTCCGAATTTTCTCCGAAATTTATTTAATTAATGCACTTATTTTTTACTTTTATCGAATTGCCCATCTTATTACCTTTCCAACAAGGTACAACATGTCCAAGTAAAGAAAAAGTATAGAAATTTATTCGTAGAAAACTCTTTCTGGTAAATTAAAAAAATTCGAATTATCGTCGTTGCAGTCCCAATTCTGTTAACTGATTCCTCTCTGGTATTAACAGGACATTCTTCATCGTTCCCCATAAGAAAACGTCCAATGGATTTAGGTCTGGAGATCTACGAGGCCAGGGAGTAGGTCCACCTTGTGCAATCCAGCGCTTAGGAAATTTTGCATTTAATATTATCAGTTTCGCTGGTGTTTCACCATGTTCGTCGGCAGAATCTTCCGATGTTCTAGATCGCGATTCCCTGCTATTTCAAATTACATTTCCGGTTTCTCTTAACCTCTGGAAAGTCTATGAAAATACCCATCTTGGGGTACACATCGATTAGGGAATCTTCTTTGGTATTCCCGGATAGCCTCTTTTTCGTTTCCTTCTACTACACCGTAAATGTAAATAATATCGGCGTATTCTTCAAAAGTGAGTTCGGCTATTTTTTAATTATTTCAGCTTAAAAACACCCATAGTTATCGATTGTATTTTCAACTATGATGGATGTTCTTTCTGACTGACCCTCTTTTATAGCAAAATTTCCATCAGGTATTAGTAACAGTGAGTCCCTTGTCCGTTTTTCCGCGCTTCCATAACTAAAAATGCTTATCACACGTACAGGGATTTTACACGGCATAGTCTCTCTGTTTTCGTTTGTTCCCCCAAGCAAATAATGATATCGACTCCAGAACGATTACATTCGACGCACAATTACATAATGAACACGTGATAAGGCTTGCAAAATATTATATTTGAATTGGCGGCTTTTTTTTATAACAAAAAACTACTAAAACATTGTTGTAAAATGTTCTTCGTCTCGAATATCTCAAGAACAAACAATAGGTCTGTTCGATGAGAAAGTCGTTAAAAAACACCTGTGGCGCCACCAAGCGCCTCAGAACACTCTGAGAGTTGTCAAAAAAACCCACAGCAAAGTAGAGCAAAAAAGAAGAAGCATAGAGCTCTCAGTTCTGTTTGCAATTTGGCGCGAAGTGAGTTAAGTAAATAAAAGTGTTTAAAAGGGCTTGTGAGTGCTTAAATTAAATATAACTTATTGAAAAAAGTCTCAATGTTAAATCCATCAATATATTCTTCAATTCAATTTAAATTCTTTTTCAAATGCCGCTAGCCGTTACATTTTATACTTGACAGCTCTATTTCACCCGAGCATAAAATTCGGGGTTAGTTGGAGCGCTTCGCGGCGCTCCGGGTTTGCTGTCAAAGTTTTCATCGAACGATTCAATTTTCGCCCTGTGGCGCTTCGGAATGCTCCAGAGCGCTCTGGAGCTTGGCAGTTATTTCATCAAGCAGACCTAATGATGTCGACTCCAGACCAATTTCATTTGACGCACAATTATAATACGTAATGAATACCTGATCAGGTTTGCAAAACATTTGAATTGGGTTTTTTTTTATAACAACAAAACTACTAAAAAATTGTTGTAAAATAATTTTCGTCTCGAGAAAAAATAATTTTGTCGTCTCCGGACCGATTGCATTCGACGCACAATTACATAATGAATACCTGATAAGGTTTGCAAAAAATTTGAATTGGCGGTTTTTTTTTTATAACAAAAAAACTACAAAAAAATGGTTGTAAAATGTTTTTTAAGGGCACCAAATGAGAAGTTGGGAATGTGGGTAGACCAGACGCACCCATCCTCTTTTTAGTATTTTATTTTGAGTCCTTTGTAGTTTGTTTATCCATGGGTGGTAGCCCAGACAGGGCCACTATAAGTTAAAACCAGGGACCGATAATAATGATTATTTCTGAAATTTAAAACAAAAAAATCATCATTGTACACTAAGCTCAAATCAATTATTTCATTTGTAGCCGTATTTCGATTCAATAGTACTTTGGATAAAAGGAAATAGATAATAACGATTATTATAAAAATCACCTGATAATCGTTATCGATCGATCGAAAAATAAAAGTTACTTGATAATCGTTATTTTGTATTATAATTTATATTTTTTTTATCATAATCATTATAGTCCCTGGTTAAAACAACACTTAAAGTCGAGGCGCTGTTACATTTAAGTACTTCAAGTTAAGCCTTGGACTTAAATAAATAAATAAACCCTTTAAGTGAGCTTCTAAGTAACTAATTTGTTTACGTCACTTTATCGTCCAGGAAAAATTGAATAAAAATATTCAAAGTTGGAAATGATTGTATTAACGTCTTTTTACATTCTGTGGACTTTTGCAAATACATTTTTGGCCAACTAAATATATGAAATATCAACAGCAGCAGGTCGAATTGAGAAGTTATCGAAAGAATCACAAAATTAAACGGCTGCGTTACTCTTAATGAACCGGGCATATTGTTCCTCTTATTGTTATCATATTTATTTATTTTTTTATAGAGGATTAAGCAACGATTGATATGATATAATGTAAAGGGGTATTTCAATCACGTTGAATGAGAAAAGCTAAGATGAATAATAAATATAAGACATCTTTAATTACAAAATTATACCACTAATATACACTTTTTGTAGGAATGCTGAATCTTTCCAAAATGGAGAATCGTCCGATGATTTTAATTGGGGGATAACTTCTAATATGGTAAAGGTTACTCATATCTTCGCAATAACTTTTCCTGGAACTATATTTAAGAACACGGTGTTGTAATAAAACATTTTATAATTCTTTTATTTCCTTTGTTTTAATTTTTTGTTTTACAAGGATGTCTGGAAGTTTAAAAAATGAACAAAAACAAATTTTGAAACGTGTTAAAATATTGTATGTGTGCGCATAATTTCTCGAGGTGATCTAAAGAAGCACACAAATATTTGAGACAGAATGAGGAAAAATTGTATTTTTTGTTTACTTTGATTAACTTCGGGGTACTGTTCATGTTCTAAACTTAGAAGTAGCAAAAATTCTTAATTATTAACATCCCATTTGGAATTTATTGTAATGGGTCCGATTTTTCGAATTGAAAATGTTGACATATCTCCACGTTTTGAGGTCCCTAGAGTCGGAATCCATTGTTTTTAAATATGTCTGTGTGTACGTTTGTACGTAAGTACGTTCGTGACCTGGTTTTCCTCCCTCATATCTCGTGAACAAATAATGATTTCGACTCCGGATCGATTCCATTCGACGCACAATTACATAATGAACTATATATTTTAATTTATTCCCATGTATACCGTATATTTCTTAATCGATTTTGATTAAACTTGGTTAACATATTCTTCGTGGCAATATCTGAGCTATGTTCGCAAATAGGGTGAATCGGTAAAGGGGTGGGAAATTCAGCATTACATTCCTTTATGTAAAAATCATTTTTACCACATTGAAATCTACCTCTTCCTTTTGGCTGCCACCGAAGGGTCTTCTTTTTAAATTGTAATGAGCTTCACGACACGATAGCCCACGGATTTTTTAATCGCTTACAATCAAATTTGAATCTATTGAAAACGGTCGACTTCTTCTGACTGCCGCCGAAAGGTCTTTTTAGGTAGATTTCATAGAAATGCTACATATTGCAGCTACCGTCATGACACGATTTGGAAAAATGAATTAAGCCAAAGTTCATGTTAGAGGTCGTAGACTTCAATCTTCTGCAATCAATGAGAAAAAGAATTTGTTCGCTGACCATTTATCGTTGGTCTTTTATTGTAACGTGTTTGATATGGGAATAATAAAGCCAACAAAATGTTATTTTTTCAAAAAAAAAAACCTACCTGAACGCATCGAAACTGAACTTTTGTAAATGGTACACGGCGCCGATGACTTAACCTTGAAATATTTTGTCAAGGTCACCGATCTAATTCGAGTGGTGGGAAGATGGGTTGCTTTCTCATGTTTTACCGAGGGTGAGGAATTTTTTATGGTGTACAAAGTTAACAATTAAATAAATAAAAAATGGCTTGTAACTTACTGATTATTGGTGTTTGAAAGAAAAAGTAAGAAAGTAATAATATGTAGCAAAACAGTATAAAATATACAGGATGTTTCTTTAAGGTCTGAACAGGGGTGAATGTCCGATTTTAGGGGCGGGTCTCCGAACAAAAGACCATATAGAATCGATTAGCATAACCCTGTTCAGACTTCACGAAACATCCTGTATAATGACATTTGGAAAGGTCCTGTTGAATAAATGGCGCCTCATGATCGGCATTGATAACTCGAATAATTTTAAAATTTTCAACATTTTTTAAAAGCTTCAGAATACTTTTATCTATCTGGTATTGAGCTAATGTAAAGTTAAATATCTCAGAAAATATGTGCTCTCCAAAAAATTTTGATACAGGGCCCCCTATAGGTTAGCTGCAGGTACATTGTGCGAAAGAGAGAAGGAAAATGTGGTCTTTGTCATTCCTTGTAAATTTTACACTATTTGTCATACAAGTACGGGGTCTTGGGGGGAAAACAAATAAATAAAAAATCGTTAAAACATTTGCACGTATGCTAGCACCGACTTAAACTTACTTTATAGTATTAGTAAACATATATACTATTTTATTTGAGCGATTAATGTTTTGTTTTTTTACAGACTTTGTATCAATTTATAACAGAATTTGTGATCAACCTGAAGTTCGATCATCGTCGTTTCTTTTTCCTTCTCAACTCCACAAAAACATATTTGTTCGATTTTACAGTACATCTATTGGAAAGGAATTAACACATGTTGACTCTACAGGAAAAGCAACTATGGTGGACGTTTCCAGGAAATGTATCACTGAACGCAGAGCAGTTGCTGAATGTGCGGTATATGTTGGTCCGGAAATAAGCAATCTCATCTATAGCAATAACGTAGCGAAAGGCGACGTCCTCTCTATTGCACAAATTGCTGGAATCATGGGAGCTAAGAAAACCGCAGAACTAATCCCTTTATGTCACAATATTGTGCTCTCTTCCATAAAAGTGGATGTAAACTTGGTAAGGAGTAATCATGAAGTAGTTATTTCAGCCTCTGTCCAATCTATCGGCCAAACTGGAGTTGAAATGGAGGCGCTTACAGCTGTTTCAATAGCAGCTCTTACAATTTATGATATGTGCAAAGCAGTATCTCATAATATTATCATAAGAAATATTATGCTAAATGAAAAATCGGGTGGGAAATCTGATTATAATAGTAATACTCAGAATTATAAAACAAAAGCTGTTTTGAAACCGCTGGAAAATGAGGAAAAATTCTATCCCTGCCACGTTTAGTTCCTTCACAATGTAACTAATTATTAAAAATTAAATAAGTATGTGCTCTTTGTTACAAATCCTTTTTAACTATCAATGTACATATTTACATGAACCGTTCGCAGGCCAAATTGATTAATTTCATTTTTGAAAATTTCAGGATCTTAATATTAAGCACCTGATACATGCTTAATCTTAATTGGGAAATTAATTATTTTAATAATTTTACGTAAAAGTAATATACAAAATTTTATTTAAACACGAGTTTTTAAATCAAACGTGTGTAATTTCATCAGGGTTCTACATTTTTGCTTGTGGAGTTAATCGATTTGGCCTGTAAGCGGCTTATATTTACCTTGGTTCCATAGGATATCGACCAATATCAATTTTTACGGTAATGCTCAAACGAACACCTAATGCTGCTATTAAAAAAAAATTTTAAACGAGTTATTCACATTAAAGTGAAAGTTTAATTTTTTCCCCATGTTAATTATATGTGGAACAAAAATCTGTTTGCGTCGCCCTTCACAGAAGCCCGAAATTTCAGCAGGATTAGTGTTAGATCTAGAGCTAAAATATTGGCCTACAGCATATTTATTTGTGAAAGCTGCATGCTTCTTTGCAAGCCGTGGAACATATTCATTTCATTTCATCCGGGTCTGGTTCAGTGTCAAATGAATAAAACGATCCAGGTTAATTACCTGGATAAGGAGATTTTTGATTCTTAAAGGTTGGCATTCCTGCCTAATAGCGTGAAAAAAGCAACGACCATACCATAATTAAAACACCGGTTCTCGCTTGATCACCGAAGTTAAGTCATTTTAAGAACTCAAAGGTCATAATTAGAGCACTTTTGTGCGTTTGCAATAATCCTCACATAATTTTAGTTACAGTTAAAGGATAAAAATGCAATTAAATCCGAATTATTTCGCCGCATTACGCCACTTAGGTTTTTTATGGATTTTGTGCCATTTTTGTCGATCAGGTATAAAATAGCAAGAATTTGCAATATAGGATACTAAAAGACCAATTCTCATAATATAATAATAAAATGTCTGCCGAAAACTTAGAAATAGTGTGAAATTCAATTGTATCTCAAAGTTGGGTAATTTCATGTTGGCGTTCCTTTTAAGGTACTTAAGATGCAAAACGAATTATTTAATAATTTTCGGTGTAATTACTTGAAAGATTTATGTCATTAAAACTTGGTAATACTCTAAAATGCATTTGACAATAATTCAAACCCACGTCTGACTGTCCAAAATCCGTTAATGCTGTGAGCAAGAGGACGAAAAGTGCACCATTTTGATATAAGCATTTTGTATGGGACGAGTGGTCCATTTCTATATGTCGATGAGCGTACCACATTTCCTGATGTGTTCGAAATCGCTATGTTAGGTGTGGTCCGCAGTGCAGGCGTAAGTATATAGAAATTATAAGAGGGGTATTCTAAAAACTAATAATAATAATAACTTTTGTAAGATAATTCTAAAACAACGACAACAAATGAAACAAAATCATAGAAAATGTAGACACATACTTATAAAAATAAATTCTAAAGTTCCTGGCATAAACTTTGTGCTCCCCCGCATGTTGGCTTTGCACGCCACCATTCACGCGATAAGCAACCCTCCGGTAATTTGCTTATGCTGCGTTCCTCTTGCACACTATTGCTGTACTCTACGACAACCTACTTTAGCGTAGTCGCTCCGTACAGGGTTTTTACACGGTACAGCCGCTTCGTGCTAATTTATATTTCTATGAGTTAAGCAGCATAGGGCGTGGATAGTACTTAGATGGCCGACAACGTGAAAAGGAAAGTGTATTTACTTCGCCGAAATTGCAAAAAATTAAAAAATTGTAAATAAAATGAATATTGAGCATTATATACATATTTTGTACCTTTTATTTACTTATTATTCTTCATTTTTCCACTTGAACACAAACCAAAAGTTCTCCAAGAGGCAATGCTACCAGCAACGAAAAATCAAAGTAGGTCCACAGCGCTTCTGCTGGAATATGTCCAAACTAATCATCCAGTTCTATAACCCAGAACCCGATAAATGTCTGGGTTTTATGCTGTTGTATTACTCTGTTAAAACAGTGAAATAGATCCAGAACTGGATGAAAAAAATCAGCTATTGAGGCCTATTCCAGACTCCATCGTAGAAATTCCGAGCACTATAAAAATAGTATTTAACGATTTGAAGGGAGCTGAATTTGGCATTTCCGTTGAAAACTGTATCACCTCTCCGGAGGCAACAAACTTAACTACACTCAGATTGTAAACTACCATTTTTTTCGTTTTCGTAACCTCGCACGGATTCTGGAATAGGCCTGATTGTCTCAGTAGGGGTGAAAGAGTTAAAAGGGAAATTCTTTGTAGACCTGTGTAATCAGACTATTATATTACTTTTCACCTTTTCGATTTAGGGATTTTGGACGGGATCAGTCTGATGAGTAGTCAGTCTGTTTTGTCAGTAAATCAGCGGCCTAGCATATACATTGAATATAACATATAATTATGTTTGTGGTTTTCTTTTATATATTAACGAATTTACGAAGGCAAATGTAAATTCATTATGCTGTTCTGAAACACCTAGCTCCAAAAAAATCTTAATTTCAAAAATGTTTGTCAAGGCAATTCTTTTACATTTATGTATGTTTATCGTCAGGTGAAATAAACATTGACTTAGTATATTATAATACAAGTTTTTATTGCCTGTAGAAATATATAAAGAACATTCGCAATATTCGTGATCCCTTAGGCAGTTACTTTTCTGTAAACACATCTAAACTGTATAACACAAAAGAGCGAGCTTCCTAATGCCGAACTTCGCCATCGAAAATGTTGCATACAAAATCATTAGAGTGGCAGCTATGTTACTTTTAGCTCATCGATTCCAATCGAAGCAGGTGCACCTCCAAAAATCTTCCCAGTCAATGATAGTAACACCGAGTAATTGAACACCCAAAATAGTAAGAACAGCAACAAAAAGATAACATCTACAATAAAACAGATTATATACTTTAGTTTCTACCATCAGAAGTGCTCTTACGAATTGTAATTCTTTCCCACTTTTCGACCATATACAACTCAGTCACCATGAGGTACCGAAAATACCAATAGTTAACGAAGTTAATTATAGTCTTCATCCTTTGTAAGCCGGGTAATTTTGTTCCTCTTCACTTAAGATTTTTGACAGTGATGTTCCACCCCCTGACATGAATGTACCACTGACATATAAATAGACCACGGTATAGAGAAAACAAGGTATGCGCCTCCGAAACGAGGGTCCGCCATCTTGCGCGTCATTTTGGATTCGTATCTTGACAGCGCCGGAAGTGATTTTGAAGTGATAATATTTTTATGTGTTTCTTAATATTAGTGAATAAAAGTTTATAGTTTTACGCTTTAAAATGGTTAATTGTGCCGTTGTTAATTGTAAAAACTATACCGGGAGAAAAAAGTTTGCAAAAAGAGTGAGATATTTTTCTTTTCCCAAAGAGCCGAAATTGCTTCGTGCGTGGGTAACATTTTGTGGAGGAAAAAAAAATATCAATCCAAAAACTGATAGAATTTGCTCAGAACACTTCCACGAAAGTGGTTATAGGTTGCAAGACATTTTACTCGGTGCACATATTCTTAAAAGACGCTTGAAAGAAAGCGCAGTGCCTTCAAGAAATATTCCCGCTACGAGCAGTCCTGTTAGGGAAAGAAAGAAGGATGAATCAGTTCGGAAAGTATTAAATGAAGAGGATATGAGCTCTTATGGAAGGTAAGATATTCACTACGACAATCTCCAAACTTAGTTTAAATAATTTGAATAATAGATCAAAGGAAGAAGGAAGTACCTCCGAAGCTATAGAGGAACGGGCAGCAGAAGCAGACGAACCAGCGCAACCCAGCCAGATATTATTAAATAAAGAAGTCCAGACTGAGTAAGTAGCTGATGGGCTTATTTGTTTAGTTAGTGATTAACCCATTTGCATTTTTATAGGGTAGAAATTGAATGTGCCCGAGAATTGAAAATAATGAGCCTGGAAGCTGAAGTCTGCAAGCTAAAGGTGGCGCGCAAAAGGGATTTGAAGCGATGGCAGAGTCGAAAGTCCGAGCAACAAGAAATTAAGAAAATGTTCATCCCAGGACAACTTAAAAAGCTGAGAGCACCATGCAAAAGATCAACCTGGAACAGCGAGGACATCGCTTCAGCAATATCATTATATTCTGCAGGTCCACGGTGCTATCGCCTTCTAAGAAAAAGGAATTTCCCTCTACCAAACGCATCAACTCTAAGGAAGTGGGCGTCAAGACTGAACCTTAAGCCAGGTATAATAAATTGTGTATTTAGTTTGTTAGGAAAAGCCGCCTCTTCGAGTCATACGTGGGTAGAAGAACTATCAGAAGGCGGACTGAAAAAAGCCAAAAAAAAAAAGAATTCCTCGATAAGATAACAGTATTAGAAAAACTTTTTCAAAAAATTAATGGAGAAAATTTGTTATCAAGTGATATATTTATAGATAGTCATTTAAAGAAGTCAAAAAATGTTCAATTAGAATCTAAGTTAAAAAAGCTATTCTTTAGGTCTAGAATGTATTTTAGAATTAAGCATTTGAATAAGAGTTTCTGTGATAATAATGTTAAACAAAATTTAAGAAAGAAATTAAAAACACCAAAATAAAATTATAATGTAGTTTTTATTTGCTTTTAAAAATAAAATTTTACTTTTCAGATTGACAACTTCTTTAGAGACAACTCCTCAATAAAGTTTTCCCAAAACAAGTTACAGATGAGCCGCAAAATTTACAGTGCTTGTATCATTGCAGATTTTCCTAGCTTTTGTTTATTCCTAATCCGCTTAGTCATATCTGAGTGCTTAAATGTTTATTATTGCAATTAAAAATTTTCTAAGGACAAATACCACAATCTTTTAAATTTACGAATAGATAAACAATTCTTACTAAGGTGTCAGCATTTTCTTTTAGCTAAAACTAGTCCTCGTTGGTTTAAATCACTTCATTTTACAGGTACACAAGGGCAACAAAAGCCCTATGAAAAGTTCACCTGTTTAAAGTGTTAAATGTTCACAATTTATAAAATAATATTGGAATATATATGCTAAGCAGTTAAGACAATAGACAAGCATAGAAAAATTGTATCTTTAAGTCATTAAATAACAATTCTGCGATACTTTGCACTTACTATATTAGTGCCTGTGAGGAGTTATACTTTTTCTTTATTTCAGTAAAGTTTCCCGTATTGAGAACCTCTTAAAAAATTAAAATAATTTTGCTCGACGAATCTGTTTTCATGAATTAACAAAAAATGTCCTAAGAATTTAGTAATAGTACATTTTCTGAATTCCCATACATTTGTTTCCCAAGATGACGTCACGAGCTGTCAAATTGCCGGAAGATTATACCTTGTTTTCTCTATACCGTGGAAATAGACCATTCAATTTTCAGTCTCAAATGGCGCACCCATCATAGAATTATAAACTAAACACGGAATGGTTGTAAGACAGATTGAGCGTACCACATTTCCTGATGTGTTCGAAATCGCTTTGTTAGGTATGGTCCGCAGTGCAGGCGTAAATATATAGAAATTATAAGAGCTATTTCAAAAACGAATAATAGTAATAACTTTTCTAAGATGATTCTAAAATACCGGCAACAAATGAAACAAAATCATAGAAAATGTAAACACACTTATAAAAATAAATTCTAAATTTCCTGGCATAAACTTTGTGCCCCCCCCGCCTGTTGGCTTTGCACGCCGTCCTTCACGCGATAAGCTAAAGCTTGTGTCCAAAAATTATTTTCACTCACGGTTATCCTAAGAAATTCTCCTTTTAATTCATAAGACTTTTTACTTCTTCGAAGAAATAATATGAAATGTTTGAGTTCAAATCAAGCTCAAAAGAAAACCCGAGCGCCGAACCACTAACAAATCTACGGGGGGATGAAGAATTGGCTCCGTGCCGAACAGAGGAATCGGAAAATTACTGCATTTTCGCCAGAAATTCATTAATATTTTTGGCGTATATGGAGTAAATGCCCCTGTAATTTTAATGTTTTTAATCTTTTATGTCCTTAGCGTCCAAATTACCCGTTGTTGTTGTTTTTAGTCTGCCATGAGGGAGCCACCAAAGGTGAACTTTGTGGTCACGGCAACTTGGGCCACATTGACCAATGACTTTAAATGGGATTCCAACTAAAAATTATAACAATTCAATATTAAAATCAATTTTTAATTTTAATTTTAAGTATGGAGCCAATCCCGTGCCATCAAACGCTATAGACGTTAACTTTCTCCAGCACGACGTTCAGTGTCCAAATTACCCGATTAATTAAATTTATCCTGGATATTTCATTCAGCCTCCATAAGACTAAATGTAAAATTCTTGAACTGTCAGACCACTTACGCACACATGCAAGAGACCAGTTCATGGCTTGTAATCAGAGACCGTAATGGTTATAAGTTTTATGATAAAAATCAGACAATAACAGTTATATTTTGTTGCAAATCTTATTGGTTATTGTTTAACAATTATTTTATAATTTTTTATTTTGGTTATGAGTTAAGAGTTATCGATCAACTTCTATAATTTTCCTCAATATTGAGAGTTATTACCCGAGTTTTATTTTTGGATTTTTATTTTGTTAGTTACCGAATAACCATTATTCAGAAATTTATTCTTTTTTCTCACAAAGTTTTAATTTTAAAGCGATTTCCACCAAACTTGGTACGACCCGACTGTCAGAATTTACGAATTCAAGATGGCGGACTGTCAAATTTTGAAGTTTATGCGATTTCCACCAAAAATTGGTACTTGGTGGCTTTCGGGGTCGCTGATTTCAACCCAACTGTCAGAATTCACGAATTCAAGATGGCGGACAGTCGAATTTTGAAGTTATGCGATTTCCATCAAAATTGGTACTTGGAGGTTTTCGGACTCGCTGATACTCGGAAAAAATGTAGCTTTCGAAATTTTAGAGTTAAATATCTCGGGTTAAGGAATGAGTAAAAGGAAAATTGAGAGGGGCATAAAAAAGGAAAAAGAATTTTATTTGAGGAGATTTTTCCAAAATCTAAATAATGCAGAAAGAGAATGTGAACCTTTTGTGTCACCATCAGCTTCAGACGATAACGAACAGTTAAATCAAAACGAAGAATTAAATCAAAAGAAACAATTAAATCAAAGAAAAATTTAATCAAATCTGTCTCTTATAGACAAGTTAAAATTATATAATAGTATAATAAATTCTTCTCAAGCAGAGAATGCGTTGGTTTATTATTAAAAATGCTAAAAGAAAAGAATTTAAACGTTTCTAGCCACTTGAAAGGATTAATAAATAACTCTGAAAAAATAATATTAAGAACAATTGCTCCGGATCAAAATTCGTATTACGGAATTAAAAACCAAATTATAAAAATTACTGATACAATTAATTAATCTGACGAAGTAATTATTGACATAAATTAAATATAGATGGTTTGCCGCTCTTTAAAAACTCAAATCTTGCTTTATGGCCAATTCTGGGGAAAGTTGTCAATATTTCTAATATAAAAGTATTTTTGATAGGAAACAGAAAACCCTTAAATACATATATATATATATATTTATTTACATGCCTTTGTCACAGAAGCAAAGGACTTATTAGAAAATGGCTTAATACTACCAAATGGTAAGAAAATAAAAATAAAAACAAGGGTTTTTATTTTCGATGCACCAGCGAAGTCATTTGTGTGTGGAGTAATGAAACACTGTGTATATGCCTGTGATTTCTATGGTGTGAAAGCGCTTGAAATCTGCTCTACTGGGGATGCATATATGGCAGCACAAATTTTTTACTCATTCTGATATTTTTACATCTGTAAACGTCACACGGTAAAAGTTAAGTCTAAACGTGAAGAATTGTGCGTGCAATGGCATCGGAAAGTGCTAGTAAACTGCAAAAGCAAAATGAGAAAGTGTTTGCAGAATTTCAAAAGCTTAGGAGCGAACAAAGAAATATGGCAAATAATTTAAGCGCTTTAGAAATGGATTTAAAAGAACATAAGTAAATCGCTTTAACCTCAATTTAACATTTTGATACAAATTTTATATTTCAGAACAGTGATAGAGACTTTAAAGACCGTAGATGGAAATCGAAAATGCTTTCGACTTATAGGCGGCGTGCTGTGTGAACGCAAAGTAAAAGATGTACTTCCTCAATTGATTGAAAACCATGAATATCTTCAGAAGTCAATTGTAGTAGTCACGGAAAAATTAGAACAAAAAGGAGAGGAAATTAACAAGTTTAAGGACAAGCACAATATTCGCATTAGGGGTCAGGATCCGGTGCAATCTGACAAGAATGATAAAACAGAAGAAGGACAAACCAACAGAACAGCCCTTGTAGTTTAGATCTTTCATTTTACTCAGTTCAATTTCATTTTGTTCGACTTACAACATGGTGTAAACTTTTTCTTGAGAGCTTAACTAATAGAGCTTTCTTAAAGCTTATTTTCTTGCATTTATCAGTTAACAGAATAACCGGTCATGAAATATATTCATTAAATTAAAGTAACAAAGTAATGGAGCGTATTATTTAAAATGAAATAAAGTTTAAAATCGTTTCGCCTTTTCTGGCTCTCTTTTAGTGGTGTCTGCATGCACTGACATCCTGGACTACCTGGACTACCGATTAATGAAATCATTTTAAGCTGGGATCACCTTTCTTACGAGAAACGCTATAAAAACGAACTAAATTACTTCCGAATTATGTTCAAACTAAGGAAGTAAATACAAAATAATTTGGGTAATTATGTATAAGGGGGGCTCCACCCCAAATTCGATAAAAAAACTTTTTTAACCATTAGACGAATTTTTGCTACCTATGAAAAGAAAATTTATGGTGGAAGAAGTCACTTTCCACAATCTATATATATATAAAAAGAGAAATAGGGAAATATCATTCCATAGGCAGTTTGTAAAAGGAAAATATCATTCCATAGGCAGTTTGTAAAAGGAAAATATCATTCCTACCTTCCAAACTGCCTATGGAATGAAAATTTTCCTTTTACAAACGGGACAACTTGAAAATGTCCAATATTAGTTTGAGAGAGCTGTCACATGTTCCCATTGGAAATTGATGATTTTTTAAACGAATAAATTGTTATGTTAAAAAGTTGGTCTAAATTTTTAACACCTGCCTCCCCCCCACCCTATACTCTCTTCAACTCTAGGTAAGTGCAAAATGTTGGCGATACATCTTACAATTTATCAGTTTTTCAATGCTCCAAAACTGTGTGAAGTTATGCTTTCCGTGCCCAACATACGAGTATATACATATATATTCTTGTTCAGTATGTTAAGCTTTACAACATATTAAAATTTCAAGGTCATCGGAGCTGAGCAAGCTTTTCGATATAATTACCAAAAAAACATTGTTATAAATTAAGAAGAGGAAAAATCGCACGCGAATCGACCGTTGCGTTCTGAAGTTATTCGTGCTAGAGTGGTTAAGCATCATGGATCCAGGGGGGTAGTCGTGTATCTGTGTTGCGACCGATTTTTTTAAGACTAAGAAACAATAAAACATCTCTTGGCGTCATGTAATTATTTCGACCCGAGAGAAAGTACAGCCTTAGATCCAATATGCAAAGATCCGGCTACCTGTTCAGCTGTCGGTTGTCAAAAAGCTTTCGTAAAGGAAGTTTGTGCGATCAAAAGTGATTTTAAAAGGTGGTGAAATATTTTTTTTTTAAGTAGCAACGGCAGCGAAGATGAGGAACAATCTGCGAATTAAAAGGAGACGCTTGCGAGATGCGAGTGATCCATTGCAATTAAGGGAACACGAGTAAGAAATATGATATAATTAGATAATTAATAATTATATATATCACAATTATGTAATGGATCTATAGTCTCAGGAATATCATAGAGTATCTAAAGATGTTTTTAGGTATCTCTTAGATACTAAATATTTCAAATGGAATTCGCACAATATCAATTCCAGCAATTATTAAGCTTGCAACGTCCTTAAAACTGATGGCTAGTGGAAGCTATCAGTGGACGGTATGCGTAAAATATATGACTGCATTAGCACGAAACACTGTTAGTGTAGTGTTGCTAAGTCATATAGAAGAATTGGTTCCTTTATGGATTAAATTAAACCACCAAAACAAGCAAGGAATATTGCTTCGAAAAATATAAAATCCTCGGTGTCGTCGGGTTTATTGACGGAACCCAAATCGGCATTATAAAACCGTCGGCAGACGAGCAAATGTTTTTTAACAGAAAAGGATTCCATAGCATTAACGCGATGTTAAATTCATAACAAAACATTTGTTTTATATAACGATTTTAAATCTTTATATATAAAAATCTCGTGTCACGATGTGCGTTTACGCTAATCTCCGAAACCGCTGAACAGATTTCGATGAAATTTTGTAAATGTGTATTGTTTGGTCCAACTTAAAAGATAGGATAGTTTTTATCTCGATAAGTGACAGCAATATTTTTTATTGCAAATTTAATGGCCTTTTATAGAAAAAGGGTTGTAATTCATTTACGTGTATTGCGTATGAGCTCCTGAGTGCTATAGGCAATATTTTGTAATTTGTCAATGGGGGAGAGAGGAGAGGAGGGGGTGGCGGACTGTAAAATTTTAAAGTTCATGCGATTTTCTCCAAACTTGGTACTTGGGGGTTTTCGGGATCGCTGATTTCATTCTGACTGTCAGAATTAATGAATTCAAAATGGAGGGCTGTCAAAATTTGAAGTTTATGCGGTTTCCACCAAACTTGGTACTTGGGGGTTTTCGGGGTCACTGATTTCAACCCGGCTGTCAGAGTTTACGAATTCAAGATGGCTAACTGTAAAATTTTTAAGTTTATGCTATTTCCACCAAACTCAGTACTTGGAGGTATTCGGGGTCGCTGATTTGATAAACTGGAGATTTTCCTTTTACAAAATATTTCATCTATAATATGTACATATATGTACATATATAAGCGAAAGTTTGTGTGTGTGCTTGGTACGAATGGACTCCTAGGCCGTTCAACCGATCATCCTGAAAATGTTTTCACGTATTATTGAAATTAAAAGGAGTAAACTCACATAGGTTATGTTTTTTTTTGTCTGTGTGTTTGGACTAATCTTCGAAACGGCTGTATCAATTTCAATCAAACTTTACAGACATGAAGAGCAGGTTGTCAGGAGTGACATAGGCTACATTCTTAATTGTTTATTATTGTTAAAATTTACGAAATTCTAAACGCCACTGATATGTTTATGGAGTCACGGAAAAAACACTTATCAGGAGATGACATTTTACGGGCATCTTGCCCCTTTGAAGATAAACCCTAGGAAGCGTGATATCGCTCTCCGAGCGTAGTAAAGTCAGACTAGTGTTAGTGCAGACAATTGTTGTATTAGTCAGAAGTGGAGACAGGAATAAAACAAATTTTCTTATGCACAAACCCCCCCATAAACTCTTTTTTAACGCCGCACAGAGGTCCCAAATGGCGATTTTGTGGCCAAAACATGAAAACGTTGTTAGATTTGTACGAAACATTGTTTATTAGGGTTCTCCAGGTCGCTGATTACGAATCTGAAGTCAAAGATAAAAAAAAAAAAATTAACGGATTTTTCTAAAAACTTGATTTTTTGTTTGAAACTCGGTTTCTAGGGGTTTTTGAGGTCGCTGATTACGAATCTGAAGTCCAAAATTCAAAAAAAAAAATTAACGGATCCAAAATGGCAGAATTTTTAAAAAAAAAATTTTTTTTTTCTAAAAACTTTATTGTTTTTTTTTGAAACTCGGTTTCTAGGGGTTTCTGAGGTCGCTGATTACGAATCTGATATCAAAATTAAAAAAAAAACAAAATGGCGGATCCAAAATGGTCAATAATAAGGTAAGTCATTGTTAACAAATAAATCGATTTTTTCCGACTTTAGTACACATAATATGACCTAAAAGCGTAAACTGCAAGTACCAGCAGCTAATTTTCATATATGCTGTTAAGAACCATTCAACAAATAAGAAAAAAATTATAGCAGCGCAGCACCTGGTAGCACTTTTTTCTAATTGCATTTGTTATCTTATTATTTATAACCTCAATTCTAAAAATTGTTACTTTTTGAAATTTGTTAAACAATTTTATTTACTATCTACATCAAATTCCAATTACATTCATGGGTTATACTTACTGTTTTGAGATGATTCCATTTTATACTCTTAGAATAACATTCTTCGTTTAAGGTCTGAGCTTGAATAAAAACATCACATTCGGTAAGGCGTGTTTCCGTGAACAGCAGACGCAAAAAACCTTCTCAAAAACAATGGGTTCCTAGCTCTGGAAAAAATCTCGTACTGTTTCTAACCGTCGTTTTTAATGCTAGGGGTAGTACTACAACTATTTTCTATGTTAAAAGTCCGAAAAAAAATATTCAATTTTGGAATTTGGGCCACGTTTTTGGCGTTTGGGACCACTGTGCGCCGTCTGTAAAAAGGCCACCCCTAACCGTGCGAAATGAACGAGAGCCCATGCTACTTCGCTCTTTCCCTCTTATTTATTAAAGTCGTACTTCTCTTTCTATGGGCACCTCTGTTTTTACTACGCTCATGTACAGGACTTTCACATGGTACAGCGTTTCCTGAGGCTTTATATTCAAAGTGTTGCCCATAACCTCAAGAGTGACATAGGCTATGCATCGCAATGGAAAAGGTGGGGTGATGGGGGAAAATGTAGAGCAGTACTTATCCGATTGAGATGATATTCTATGGGCATGTCGCGCACAACCTACTAAGTGATATAAGCTATGCATCACAATTGGAAAGGGAGGGGGGAGTAGGGGAGAGAGAAAAGAGAGGAATAGTGGAGGCAGGAATAAAACAAATTTTCTTATGCAGGAACCACCCCAAAATCTATTTTTCAATGCCGCCTGTAAAAAGAGCACCCCTAATCGTGCGAAGGTAACAAGTGCCCATGCTACTTCGCTCTTTCCCTCTCGGTTATTAAAGCCGTATTTTTCTTTCTATGGGCACCCCCGTTTTTACTACGCTCGCGTACAGAGCTTTTACACGATACAGCGTTTCCTTCGGTTTTATATTCAAAGGTCATAACGACTGTTATTATCATTTATTCGACTTTTTATACATGAAAATAATTTTATTTTTTTTTCTTTAAGGAAAGTGCTTAATACTTAAACCTCGAAAGCTATCCCGTTTGGCTTCCTAGCATGTATAGATAACTATTTTCATCCATACGAGAGTGTTGTATAATTATAATAAGAACGTTATATAGCTTATTCGTACACACTTGCGACCGGTGTGGCTATACATTAAATTGAACTCTTGGTCAAAAATAAGTGCTTACAACTACGTAAATCTACAGGAATACACTTTACATGAACGAGTCCGCGCATTACACATAGATATATTGCGGGAACATTACAGACATATGAGCCATTTATATTGAAAGTGGGGCAAGTCCAACTGTCATAAGATCGAATTTACCTTAAAAGAATATAGAAAAATCGACCTTATGACAATATGGACTTGTCCCACTTTCAAAATAAACGGCTCATATATAAATATGGACTGCTCAATCTCCTGTCTCAAGCGGCCGCCAATTTGACAACCTACTGCCACAGAGGGACAAGATATATAAGAATTGATATAGTGCTGTCTATTTTTATCGCATTGCCTAGATAGGCCGATTCCGCAGGTTTTTTGAACGCGGAATTGCTGGATGCTGACAAAATTGTTGAATTTATATATTTATTGAAGAAAAGAACAGTTTTAAAAATATTTGATTTAAATTCAATTAATATAAATAAAAATCATTATTAATTCCATAAATATGCTTTTAAATTGAAATCCCCGCCAGATTACTAATATTTTCACGAATTTGTCATATTCATATATACATATCACATACGATGTATTAAATTTCATTTCCCTATTTAAAAAGCTGTTATACAGGGTGTTCAGAGGTGGGAGGGAAATATTGCAGGAGGTGAAAGGTCAGGCCGAGGCAAGCAATAAATCGTATGGGTGGGGGGGGGGTTATCTCGCACCGTTTGGCAGTTACAGGGTGATTCGTAAATCACGATGTTGCCTTATATGGGAACCGCTATTGTATTTTTATCTTTTTTTCTACGCATCGCAGCGACCCCAAACCGGTCTCAAAAAATCACTATTTTGAAACCCTTTCCAAAAAGGTCAACACCGCCCCCCTACCCCCAACCCCTTGGCCACAATCACGTCTGCAAGTTGAAAAATTAAATTTTATTTCACGATTTTTCACCTTTCGCCCCACTTTTCTCCGAAATTCACGTTATTAGCATACCTACTTTTTATTGTTTTTAAGTTTCCTATCTAATTACCTTTCGAAAAAGGTGCAACATGCGCAGGTAGAAAAAGGATACAAAAATCCTGAAATTAAAACTTCTTCACAGGTACCTAATTACTTTATTGCACCATAATGGAAAAAGTCGTTAAGTAAAGAATTTTTATGACAGCAAGTTCGGAAATGTTTATTTAGGAAACACAGGCAATAAAGTTTTATTATTTCAGCAAAACTGTTATAAAATAATAAATGTAATCTCGTTAAATGGCGTTATTAGTTTATGATATCCAGTATTGACTTCTAAGTATCCTGACGCTCCGTGTCTAATACCTCCTATGAATTATGGTATAAAAATGGGTACGTTTGAAAGGACATTGACCATAGTTGAAGAGGCAATCGATAAGAACGGGTGTTTAACACAAAAACTTAAGAAAAAATGGCAGAATTCACTGTTGAAGAGTATGCCGACATAATTTACGTGTACGGTTTAGTAGACGGAAATGATAGTGAGGCCGTACGGGAATACCAAAGCAGATTCCCGAATCGGCGTATACCCGATAGAAGGGTATTTTCAAGGACTTTCAGGAGGTTAAAAGAAACCGGAAGTGTAACCGCCCCTAGAGCAGAAGCGCGATCAGGAACTTCGGCCGATTCAGCGGAAACCGACCAACAAATCCTCAACATCGTCAGGAACAGCCCTGAAATAAGCATCAGACAGGTCGCACGACGGTTAGGATTGTCTGCAGGGAGAGTGTGGACCGTTGTGAACCGAGAGGGACTACATCCATACCACCATATCCCGGTCCAAGCACTACATCAAGGAGATTCCGAAAGACAATTGCAGTTCTGCACTTGGCTGCTCGAGTCTGACATCGAAAACAGAAGGTTTCTAGACCGAATTCTGTGGACGGATGAATCGCAATTCACCCGGGATGGCATCACAAACTTCCACAACCTCCACACCTGGTCAGATGTGAACCCACATAGGCCAAGGTGTCGGTCCTTCCAGCAAAGATTTAGTGTCAATGTCTGGGCTGGCATCATCGGCAACCAGTTGATAGGACCCTTCATCTTGCCTCAAGTGCTGAATAGTCAGCTATATTCGGACTTTTTGGAGAATAACCTTCCGGATCTGTTGGAGGACATCCCCCTGGCCACCAGAAGCGCAATGTATTTACAGCACGACGGAGCACCTGCGCATACTGGGAACATTGTTAGGGCAAGGTTGAATGAACATTACCCAGAGCGCTGGATTGGACGAGGTGGACCGATTCCTTGGCCTGCTAGATCACCGGACCTTACTCCACTGGACTTTTTCTTATGGGGAATCATGAAAGATGAGGTTTACTCAAAACCAATCAACACCAGAGAAGAATTAGTTACCAGGATTGGGACTGCAGCGACGAAAATACGGGAGAGACTGGCTACCATAGGCCTCAAACGCGGAATCAGACGAAGGCTACTTGCATGCATCGAGACTGGCGGAGAACAATTCGAACAGCTTTTGTAGCACATAAGTTTTAATTGTAATTAGTTTTTAAGTGATTAAAAAGTATTTTTTAGTTAATTTAAGTATAATTTCTTAAAAATTCGAATTGTCCTAATATTTTGTAAAAGGATTTTTGTAAATAAATGTTTGTATCCTTTTTCTACCTGTGCATGTTGCACCTCTTTCGAAAGGTAATTAGATAGGAAACTTAAGAACAATAAAAAGTAGGTATGTTAATAACGTGAATTTCGGAGAAAAGTGGGGCGAAAGGTGAAAAATCGTGAAATAAAATTTAATTTTTCAACTTCCAGAGGTGATTGCGGCCAAGGGGTTGGGGGTAGGAGGGCGGTGTTGACCTTTTTGGAAAGGGCTTCAAAATAAGGATTTTTTGAGACCGGTTTGGGGTCGCTGCGATGCGTAGAAAAAAAGATAAAAATACAATAGCGGTTCCCATATAAGGCAACATCGTGATTTACGAATCACCCTGTAACTGCCAAACGGTGCGAGATAACCCCCTCCCCCCACCCATACGATTTTTTGCTTGCCTCGGCCTGACCTTTCACCTCCTGCAATATTTCCCTCCCACCTCTGAACACCCTGTATATTGGTAAACTGATTTGGATGAAATTTTAAAATATTATTGGAGTTCTTCTATGTAGAAAACATCTTTGGGAGAAAATCAGGAGAATCATAGAAAACTAATAGGTTGGCAGTAGGTTGTCAAATTGGCGGCCGCTTGAGACAGGAGATTGAGCGGTCCATTTCTATCACAGACATACATAGAAATGGACCGCTCGATCTCCTGTCTCACGTGGCCGCCAATTTGACAACCGACTGCCACAGAGGGACGAGATGAGATATATAAAAATTTATGTAGCGCTGTCTATTTTTATCACATTGCATGGATAGGCCGATTCCGTGGATTTTTTGAGTGCGGAATTGCTGAGTGCTGACAAAAATATTTGAATTTAAATATTTGTTGAACAAAAGTTTTAAAAATATGTACTTTAAATTCAATTAATGGAAATAAAAATCGTTATTAATGCCACAAATAAATAAATAATTTTTTTCCCTACCAGATTACCAATATTTTCAAGAATTTGTGATTGATAAATTTTAAGTTATAAAAACGATGTACCATATATTTATTAATAAACATAAACAATTGAACATATATATACTGTGTTTTAATTAAAGAATTTCTTAATAAAAGCCCTTTATAGCAAACTGAAGATTTTTTAAATTGTGACTGTATTTTTGGAATTATTATTCTAAAATTAAGACTTTTTAAAACTTTTAACTTAGTATTTCGAGTGCAGTGCTTTCTTAGGTGTAAAAGCATACGAAAATCGGTAAGTTTCTAAAATCTATACAATTCCAAATGATTTGATTACTTAAATTGTTTTTATTATAGAGTTAAATAAAGACGTAAAGGATGGATTATTGTATCGTACCAGGATGCCCTAATGTGCAAGAGAGGAAAACAGCAGGACGCTTGTTTAAGTAAGTTACTTATTACACAGGGGAACAAATTTTTCTTTTTTTTTTTGCGGCAAGATACGTGATAGGTCATTTCTAGAGCACTTTTTCTATAGATTATGAATTCTCAAACGAAAATTCTAAATTTGCTCCAGTTTTTGAGACAAATAAAGTCAAAAAGTTGACAGAATTTCAATCAAATGTTGTGGGGTACATATATAAGTGGGTATGTAGTCAAAATGATTAATAGAGTCACTAAATGCGGAGAATGCAAATATGCTCTATTAGCTGAAAACTTTAACGGGAGATCTATTTATAATAATCTAATAAACAAGAAAAGCAGAGGCGGACTTCGTGTTGCTTCTCCCGATGTAGTTCACATATGCCTCCATACAGAAAAGGCTGTTAAGTCGTTATTAAAATCAGATAATTTTAGTCTTAATAACAAAAACTTTATAGAACGAACTACAATGAAAGTTATGAATAATGATTATTCGGTAACCAAAAAAATAAAACTCGAGAAATAACTCTCACTATTGAGAAAAATTATAAAAGTTGATCGATAACTCTTTTCTCATAACCAAAATAAAAAAATTGTAAAATAATGGTTAAACGATAACCAATAAGATTTACAACTAAATATAACTGTTATTGTCTGATTTTTATCTTAAAACTTATAACCGTTACGGTCCCTGATTATATGTCAATGATTTCTATGTATAACATGTCTGTGCTTCAACCACGAGACTCCAGATGGCGTTTTGACTCATGCGCTAATGCCAATTTTTTAACGGTATTCTTGTCAGTTTATTTGTGCGTCTGAATTTATTTAGTCGGAGAAATGGGCGAAAATGCAGACAAAAAGGCGCAGTTTCTTGCTTTACTTCATCAAAAGATGAGAGCAGAAACAAATCCATTTGATAAAGCCGCTCTCATGCGTCAGTTGGGCTACTTTAAGTATCAGAGGCTCTCAGATGCAAGTGAGCAATTTTAAAATAATCCACTTAAATTAATCGGTTTATCAACAGAACGGGTGACGAATGTTTGGCAGGATTTATTGCTGACCAATACCTCCAGGAGTACACAAGTTTCGTTACTGTAAATTCGCCGTTCTCGGTGAACAATTATTCAGCAGAAGTGACCCGGCTGCTAAAAGCGAGGCCAACTCGTATAAATTCCTTGAAATGCACACCAGTGCTTCAGGAATTTGATTATTACAGCTCCGAGAAAAATACTCTTTCATGCAAGCGAAAATATTTTGATTGTATGGAAGATGAAAAATTGAAAGCATTTGCTGGTTTCGAATCCGTGGATCACAATTTAGAAGCTAGCAACGAAAGTCAGGCTCAGCAGAATGACCAAATGTCGCCACCTCAGCAAGCTCCGATAAAGCGGACTTTATCAGACCAACAAGGTAAACCTTCTAGTAGTGTAGTGCGGGTTAACAGGTTGTGCCAAACGGATCCCATTCCTCTTTTCGGCGTGAGTTTAAATCCACTAAGTAATTCTAGCAATAAGAGCCTCCCAGAACAGATACCTAAGCTATTCAACAATTATAGCTTAAGAGAGCCGAAAGAAGAGCCATCCTTCAGCGGCTTTCACAGGGCAAGAGAAGAATTCGCTGCTCAGGCTCTGAAAGTAAGCTTATCCGAATTGTGTAAGCGCCCCACTCATAAAAGTATGGCACTAACTCTGCTAGCCACCAGCAACTCGCAGCGAATTATGGCACCTCAAATAAATTCCTTGGCGGAAGGAGAAGTGTAAACAATAATTTTATTCCATCCGTACAACCAGTAGTTGATGAGTAATTAAACTTTTTGAATTGCCTGTTCTGCATGCTAAACGTGTCTTATTTTAGGCTACAAAAGCGAATTTTTGGTGGTCTAGAAAAATCACAAGAAAAGGAGCCATTGGACGAAAGATTAAAGAATATCGATCCAAAAATGGTGGAGCTGATTAACAACGAAATTATGCACAAATTCAATCCTGTTGGTAAGCTATTTATTAAAAGCTTTTATTTAACTTCACTTGTATGTATGTATGCCCTGGAATTTTTCAATCAATATTTCACCCACTTCCACTGAAGCTATCGGGCTGAAATTTGGCACACACGTTTGGTTCACGTGACAATGCACGGTTACTTAAAAACCGCCATTTTTGATCCAATATGGCGGACGTCACAAAATGGTGATTTATAATTTTCATAGTAACCCCTATGATAGGGGTATCAAATGAAAGGGCTTGATAAGCGAAACACAATAAGTAATGTGACGTTATTCTAAATCCAATATGGCGGACGTCACAAAATGGCGATTTATAATTTGCATAGTAACCTCTATGATATGGCTATCAAATGAAAGGGCTTGATAAGCGAAACACAATAAGTAATGTGACGTTATTCTAAATCCAATATGGCGGACGTCATAAAATGGTGATTTATAATTTCCATAGTGACCCTTATGATATGGATATCAAATGAAAGGGCTTGATGAGCGAAACACAGTAAGTGAGGTGACGCCATTCTAAATCCAATATGGCGCACGTCTAATATGATAATGCAATATTATTATGATATGGAGCTGAACTGATGATGGAGCTGGAATGTGGCCATGGTACCCCTTAAATCCTTGCTTCCTGGTAATCGAGTGGGTAATGAGTAAATGAGTTTGGCCTAAAAAACTTATTTTGTTTTATGACGGTTTGCGATGCGCTTGCATCCATGCAACTGCAGATACCGCTTACATCCTTCTTGCTTCCTGGTAATCGAGCGGGTAATGTAAATGGGTTTTCCCTAAAAAACTTTTATGACGGTTTCGTCATCGTGCGTTGCATCTGCGTTTTAAATTCAGTCTAGAAGAGGCAGTGCGCAGGATAAGTGTTAGATTTTTGGTGATTCGTGCTAAAAAAGTTTAATTAAGTTTGAATTCATTCGTATAAACAATAGGAATTACTTAATTTAGTGCTGGAAGTACATTCTTCATTCATCTATAATATTTTATAATTGACTAGCAAAGGTACAATTTTAAGGTAATCTAAGATATTGGAAAAAGTGATTTATTTTAATTAAAACCCAGTGAAAAAAAAAAAAAGAGTTTAATGAAGTGAAATTACAGGAGGAATAAGAAAGTAATAAAAACAATAATAAATACAATAATAGCAGTAGAAGTACTCTTCACAGAAAGATTACGGAAGAAAAACAAAAAGTTATAAGTAAGCTGAGGGCGTGCGGCGCAGGCGCTGAAAGGAATGAACATGTAAACGAAAATGTGAACTGTGTTTTGGAAAATTTAAGTGAAAATGTGAACTGCGTTATTGGAGAAAGTGTTCCTTTTAATGAAATTGAAGATGAACTTCCAGCAACAAACTATATTGGCGAAAACAATTTACGGGAAAAATTAAGAAAGTGGTATCAAGAACTCAATCCTTCAAGGGAGACCGTAGAATCGCTTTTAAAAATATTGAAGTCTGAAGGTCTGGATGTTCCAATTAGCCTGAAGAGACTTTTAAAAACTCAAAGTGAAAAACAAATAATTCGTACTGTACCTCCAGGAAAATGTTTTCACTTTGGTATTGAAAGACAACTAAAAAAAGTGCCGAGAAATTTAATTTTAAACAAAAGTGAAATTATTTTAGATATGGGTGTAGATAGATTGCCACTAGCAGTTCCCAAACTTTGTTGCCGATAATGGGCAGAATTGTGAACATAAAAAATATTGTTTTCCTTATTGGTTCATACCTATGTAGGTGCAAAGAAGCCTCATAATGTAGACATTTATTTACACGATTTTATTGAAGAACTTAAAAGACTGTTTGAAAGTGGAATAATATTACATAATAAAAAATTAAAGGTATCAATAAGATGTTTTGTGTGTGATACTCCTGCTCGATCCTTCATGTGCAGCATAGTTGGACATAATTCGTTCGTTGGGTGTTGCAAATGTTACCAGGTAGGAGAGCGCATAAATAATGTAACAACATTTAGCACGACATCATCCGTTTTACGAACGGACAAGGAATTTTCCGACAGGAAGCAGCTGGATTTCCACCAAAAGTTGCATAAAAATAATTTCAGCAAACTAGAGGAAATAGGTGTTAAAATGATAACGCAGTTTCCTCTAGATCCAATGCATTTGGTAGATTTAGAAGTTACACGCAAGATGTTGTAGCATTTATTGAATGGAAAAACTACCCAAAAAATAACTACAGCAATGAAAGAAAAATTATCAGCAAACTTGACATCTATTTCTTCATGTATTCCTGAAGAATTCCAGAGGAAACCCCGATCCATTGATGACATCTTAAGGTGGAAGGTAACGGAATTTCGCCAATTCGCTCTCTGCACTGGACCAGTTGTATTAAACAATATATTAAACGCTGATTGTTATTACCAATTTTTATTATTACACGCTGCATATAGATTGCTGTCACCGCCTACACACTTTCAAGCAAATTTAAGTCTGTCAAATGAGATGCTTGGTCTATTTGTCCACAATTTTCCAATTATGTTCGGAGAAAACAGTGTGACATTTAACGTTCACAGTCTTCTCCACCTAACGGATTATAGTAGATAAGCTATGGGGATTCGGGCGCAAAATCCCATAAGGTTTATACAGGGGGTCAAAATTCACATTTGCCGCCATCTTGGATTTTGAAAGCTCATCGTCTACGTCTAGGAGCAGTTTTAGGGGTGTGACGTCACGAAAGCTCTCTTGTGCGTGTGTCTAGGGTGTAATATAGTGGGGTTGGTTGGAGTATAGGATGTAATATAGTGGGGTGGTTGGTTGGAGTATAGGATGTAATATAGTGGTATTGGTTGGAGTCTAGGATCAAGTTGGATGTGTGGGTTGGGGTCTAGAGTCAAGCTCATGAAGCAAGTTTCTGTCTAGGGTGTAATATAGTGGGGGATTGGTTGGAGTATAGGATGTAATATAGTGGGGGTTGGTTGGTGTCTTGGATAGCAACGCCAAACAATTTTTGAGCTCGTATTTCAGATCAGGGAAACTTTATCAGCATAAGGTATTCTTGGAAGTTTATGCTGACGAGGCTTTTATCTGTACCGACCAACATTTTAACTCTAGCATGATTGAGCATGCCCGAACATGTTGTGAAATGCGTAGGGGATTTGTTTATGTTATGCGGAAATGCGTAGGGTCTTTGTTTATGCTATGTGAGAGCTTTGTTTATGCTATGTGGGAGCTTTGTTTATGTTATGTGGAAATTATCAGTAGTTTATGCTGACTAAGGCACTTATTTCTCCCGGCCAACATTTTAACTCTAGCATGTTTCAACATGTTGTGAAATGCGTAGGGGCTTTGTTTATGCTATGTGGGAGCTTTGTTTATGTTATGTGGGAGCTTTGTTTATGTTATGTGGAAATTATCAGTAGTTTATGCTGACTATGGCACTTATATTTCCCCGACCAACATTTTAACTCTAGCATGTTTCAACATGTTGTGAAATGCGCAGGCGGCTTTGTTTATATTACGTGGGTGGTCTTATTTCCTAGAATTGATTCTGGATTTATCCGCTGAGTATAAATAGCGGAGATTACGCAAATTTTCCTTATTCTGTGTTTACCCAGTGTTGAGTTCAATTCAGTTCAGTTACATAAATTTTATCTAAGTATTTGTGCAGTGTAAAGTCAAAGGACATAGTGAAAATGGCTCAACCACAGCAGCAGGATATAAAACGTACCATCAGTGAAGAAAAAGCAGCTCAACCAGCAAATAGCGGAGCATTAGAAGTGCTCAACAATTGTGGATTTAATTCATTCATTAAAGCATCCGACATGCAGCAGCATTCTGCATATAAAATCCATGGAATTAGGAAAATTGCAACAAAATATGGAGACCGAATCATACTACAGCTGCAAGATAAGCAAATGTTCCTGCCAGCTAGATATGGTAACTTACCCGACAGCACACTGGAGGAAATCAGATGTCAGGGCAACTTTTATGTGACAAACTTGGGCCCTCTTGGTGCCACATTTAATCTAAACTTTACACAGCATGACAACAACAGTATTGAATACTTAAATTCATTACCATATTTTGAACCCAACCATTATTATAATACTTATTAAAACAATAAAAATATATAAAAATCAAAAACGTCTTTTATATTTCCCAATAATATTCCCCGGCCCTCCATCAAGTTCTATAAATTGGATTGTAATGCAAACAAAAGGTTAGTTTGCATAAGGTTCTGGCAATGAGCAGTTATAAAGATTCTACCAAGCTGCTAGAGGAAGACGGAGACAGAGGAAATAAGTTAAAAGAATTAAAGTATCAGATAAATTCTGCTACAGTTAAATCAGTTATCAAGCCGGAGCAAGCATCGGAAAGTAAAAATACTTCTTCTGTACGCTACCAAAAGATAAAAGATAATAATAATAATAAATGGTAAGTATTTGAAAATCATCTTTCTATCTAGCCAACCAACTGAATATTTCAGATGAATATTAAGAAATTCCTTGACGATTACTCCAATATTCTGTTAGAGGAGCATAAGACTACAATAGAAAAACACTACAAATTTCTTCAGCAATATGAAAATGTGGGTAAAGTAAGATCTAAATATGGTGAACATTATACCAGCTGCTCATGGTCGAAAGATAATACAACCTCAGGACCAGATACTTGTGGATGCCATACGGTAGAGTGGCACAATCAAAAAATTCAGCACCTCATCAATTTGTATACAAGAATCACAAGAAACAGCTGTGGAGAATGCAGAAAAGGGTTCGATTTATTCTAACACCAAAAGTATACATTCTACATGTATGGGACTTTGCCTACAGAGCCAGTCGTAAAGGAGAATGGCATATATATGCAATCGACAGACTTCGATTTCAGCGGAGAATCTTCAATACAAGTAAAATCCTGGAACCAATAATGAAAGAAAACCACCGTGACAAAATATATAAAACAAGATTTCAGAATATGAATGAATGAATGAATATGGAAAATAAAACAATTGTTATTTTTTTTAAAAAAATGTTCTTTTATTCCTATTAATTATAATACATCGTTTGCATTTATCCAGGAGTTATGTTTCGAAGAAAATCCCAACCATTTAACGTAAACTTTATTTCCGGCCTTTTTCAATACTTTTTCAACAAGGTAGACGTCTGGATGCTTGACTTTCAGCAATTCCATTTCATAAAATCCACCTTTGATTGGGTTTCCTTGATAATCCTCAAGCATATATGTGACTGGGTTAGTCACTTGAATTTTAGCAATCTTGAAAACTTCAGTAGTCCAGTTTGGCGTATAACCTTTTTCGAATACATGTTTATATTTGCTAATACGAACAGAGTCTCCTACTTTATATCTAGGCAAGTCAGCAATCTTTATGTGATTATACACTGTAGTAAGGAGCTGCTTTTCATTGGTTGCATTGACATCACAAGGGCGCATTTGGATTGTTCGATGCTTTTTCATGTTATATTGAGATAGTAATTCCTTTATCATTTGAATCCACTTATAAGATCCATTCATGCTAAACTCCTTCCACATCATGTTCTTTAAAGTTCGATTAAATCGTTCAACTATTGATGCTTTGAGCGATGTATAGGTAGAGTAATGATTAATATTATGTTTGCTCATCAGCTGTTGAAAGTGTGTGTTGTAAAATTCCTTCCCATCATCAGTTTGTAAGTTTTTGGGTATGCGTCCCTCGCTGAATATAGATGACATTGCTTCGGCTACTTCAACACCGGTCTTTCTTTTAATTGGAACAGCCCACGCATACTTGGAAAAGGTATCAATTATAGTTAGCAAGTAGCGATACTCTTTGTTCACATGTTTATATGCATCCATTTCTACTAAATCAGCTTGCCATAGATCATCCAGCCCCTTAATAATCACGCGGCGTCTTTTAAAATTCCTCCTAGCAGGTTTATGCAGTTCGTTGACAACATGTCTCTTACTCATATTGCAGATAAATGAAACAGATTAGTTGTAACATTAAGCTTTATTGATAGACACCATCTTGATGCTTCTCATTCTCCTTATTAAGTATGCTAGAGAACAAATAATTCTCAATCTTTTCAATTTCGCCATTAATGTATAAAGTTAGATTTTCTACAGCTTTTTGGATTTTCTTAACTGATTCATCATCTTGCTTTCTTATTTGAGTATCAACATAGTTTTTAGTTGTAGCGTCAGCATTTGTCTCAGGTTCACCAAGGTTAGTTATGTGTTTAAATGTCATATCATAGTTTCCTTTGGGGGTTAAAAGAAATCCAATTCCAGCACCAGGTTTTCCAGGAGGACCAGGAGGACCAGGAGGGCCAGGAGGGCCAGGAGGGCCAGAAGGGCCCCGTTGAAACTTAGCACTCCTTATTGATCGACCAAACTTGTCAACGTTCATTTTCGAAATGCGATATAAGTTTTTATGCGTGGATATTTATACAATTATATTGGCTTCCTTCAACTCCACAATAATTGATATTATTTCATTATCATGACTATTATTTCCAGCTTGTTGTGATGCTATTAGTATACGAAGGCGATCCACTAACTCATTGGGATCATCCCAATAGACATAGTCAATGTTTTCCTTTGGAATCCTCATTATTCCAGTTCCTCTATGAGGTATAGGTGTGTGAACCAACTTCTTTATTATGTTTCTATATTTATAGCTATTTGTTCCTCGTATTTGTTTATGTTCATTAAAATCACGCCTGTATGCACATGTATCGTTTAAAATTGAACGATAATTGGCCAAGTCCTCCTTATTATAACCAGTGGGACGTTTCATAAAAATCAATTCAGATAAGCCTTTGGTTATCTTGTAAGATCTATCGCTAATAACAAGATTTCCATCCTCAACTTTTAATGTTGAATTCCCAATCTTCCATCCATCATTATAGTACACGCCATAAGTTTTATCAATTTTTACACTGTCATCAGTAATAAGCTTTTTATATTTTTGAAATATTTCGTTAGGTGTCTCCAATATCTGTGAACTATGCTCTTTTAATGTTGATGATTGTATTGGCGTGGCAAACTCTTCAGCATCATCGTAGTCGTCGTCATCATCGTCATCCTTTACATTATTATCATCTTCAGATTCTGTATAATCCCTTAGAGGGGTACTAGTCGATTCCATTTTTAAATATTTACGTGCAGGTGGTGTGTATATTTCGTAATTTCTTGGCCCTTTCTCATGTTTAGGTTCAAATTTTACTGGTACCGCAAGCTCTTTAAGCGTGCTGGTAATTGGCTTAAAGGTTTCCTCCAATTGAGTCTCCTTTTCGATTTTGCCAGTCTTTAGAGCCTTATACTTCTTTCGTACAGCATTGCTTGTCTTTATGATATCTTTCAACAGCTTTTCATCCATTTTACTATTCAGCTATACAGACAGCTATACAGACAGCTATACAGACAGCTAGACAGGTATACAGACAGGTATACAGACAGCTATACAGACAGCTAGACAGACAGCTAGACAGGTATACAGACAGCTATACAGACAGCTATACAGCTATACTGGTAGGTAAGGAGCTATTGAATATATATCCGTATTGATATGCGAAGTCTTGTCGACTGACTGTTGGACTTGAATTGTTCTTCCTTTTATAGACTCACGAAAGTGTCAAATCCCTTTCGATATCTACCTTTATCCAGAGGGCTGTCCTTATCAATTACTAAGAATCCATATTTATCTTTCCAACACTTTGAGCACGCTTTACGGAACTTTTCAAATGTCATATCAGTATTAACATGATCATTGTAAATATGCTTCAGGTTCAAGTCATCTTGTTTAAACAAGATGACCAAGTTCGCATTATCTCTAATCAGATGCTTTGGTATACGAGTATATGTTTGACAGAGATAAAAACTATCAATTGCTTTATGACGTCCCATGCAAAAGTATGCTCTTATATTATCCTGTTTATCACAAGCCACATCATCAAAGATAAAAATTGAGTTTGACTTTGCTTCCTCCGGTGGTATGACGTCACAGTTGTTCGAAAATGTATAATAACCCAGTCCAGATATGCGGGCCACAACTTTCCTCAGATATTCATATTTAGGTTGACTTAGCGACTTTGAATAAATGTAAATATTTTCAAATCGTAGTCCATTGGGGTGCTCTAGTAAACTAATCATAACATTCGTCTTGCCGCAGTTGGATGGTCCAACGATAACTCCTCTTATGCTGTTTGGCAACAGCGCTCCATGCTTTTTCATATTTATATTTGTAATATCAATATCAGCATTTCTAATAGGTAGACAGGCTTGTTGCTTGATAAACTTCATGTTGGATACTATCATAAAACTTATAAGTACTGCTGGTTTTATAGATTTTTCATCAGTCTTGCTGTAAACGCATAAAATGATTGACCATAGTGAACCGCACCTCATTCAATGTAAAGTCGTCAGAGGGGGAGGACTATTAAATTCTGTAATTAACAAATTACCATTCGAATTGCATTTACCTGGTTATCAGTACTGCGGTCCAGGAACAAAGTTAGCAAAAAGGCTAGCTCACGGTGATCCTGGTATTAATCCACTAGACGCTGCCTGTAAAGAGCACGATATTGCATACTCAAAGTATCGTGAAACAAGCGATCGTCACATTGCTGACGGCATTCTAGCCGAAAAAGCTTGGAGGCGTGTAACGTCAAGGGACGCTTCATTTGGAGAACGCGCTAACGCTTTACTAGTAACAAACGCGATGAAGGCTAAAATTAAGTTTGGAATGGGTGCCAAGGCAAAAATTCAAACAAATACTACGCAGCCATCATTCCGCGGAGCTGTGCGCAATGCTCGTAAAATTTTAAAGCTGAAAAAACCAAAAGACTTGCTGGAAGCAATTAAAATTGCTCTAAGTGCTGCAAAAGATGTCATCAAGAGAAGGAAAAAAACGATCACAACACCGAGAGTGATTCCAGTGCCTAAAGTTGGTGGCGCTTTACCATTCCTCATACCACTCTTTGCAAGCCTTTCGGCCATTGGAGCGTTATCAGGAGGTGCAGCTGGCATAGCGAAAGCGGTAAATGCCGCAAGCAACGCACGGCAGCAGCTGGAGGAAGAAAAGCGGCATAATAAAACAATGGAAGCTATAGCGCTGGGTAAACCTGGTCACGGATTGTTCCTTAAGCCATATAGGAAAGGATTGGGGCTTTTCCTTAGCTCCCAGCCAAAAAACTACTAAGGATGCTACCCAAAAGAGCTCTCAATGAACTTGATCTACATAAATATGCACAACACATACCATACTTTAGAGGAGTATTTATGCGTGATCAGTTGCCTAGAAAACCATGGAAAAAAGAGTGCGGAATTATTAATCTGGATGTTTCATCAGGACCTGGAACACATTGGGTAGCATACAAGAAGAATGGAGTCATCATTGAATATTTTGACAGTTTTGGAAACCTGCAGCCACCACGAGAAGTTTTAAATTATTTGGGTGATAACGTGACGTACAACTATACACCCCACCAAAATTTTGATTCAGTAATTTGCGGACACTTGTGTTTGGAATTCCTCTACAATCTTATTCATCATATGTAAAATGTATAAATAAAGGCTTCAAATAAAAAAACAGAGTCATTTCATTTCAAGTAGTCATGTCGTTAACACTCTCCCTTACTGGAAATTCATCGGTACTCGCTGCTGAGTACTTTCCCCCGTTGGAATTATCTGGAGACTACGTTTGTGGATTAGTCGATTTTCAAACATACAATTCTATTCCTAATATTGATGAGAGCAACAATTTAATGCATGTGGGGAATACGATAATTGAAATACCTGTTGGATCGTATGAAATTGATAATATAGAAACTATTGTGCGAAAAATTTTAAATAAGACTAATAGCAAGGCAACAATCTCAATCAAAGCAAATAATAATACATTGAAAAGCGAAGTAAAAGCTAGCGAAGCCATATACTTTGATAAAGAGAGATCTATTGCTCCATTGCTGGGATTTGGTAGGCGTGTATTGGAATCCAATGTACTCCATACATCTGAATTACCTGTCAATATTATTAAAGTAAATATTATACGGGTAGAATGCAACATCATATCAGGCTCATTCATCAATAATAATCATGTGCATACGCTTCATGAATTTTCACCAAATGTGAGCCCAGGCTATAAAATAGTAGAGGTTCCCAAGAATGTTATCTATTTGCCTGTGAACGTCAAACGGATAAGTTCTCTCACATTGAAGTTTGTTGATCAGGACGGAGATTTAATAAATTTTCGAGGAGAGACAATAAGTGTCAGGCTACATTTAAAGTCTCAGAATGCTAATCTACAGCAATAAGGATAAATACAGCTGCAGCGTATCCAAGGCCATTAGTCAGTCAATGACATTGAAGCGATCAAGACGTGGGTTGAGAGCTGATAACAAACAATTTCTACAATCATTAGGACTAACATTGAAACAATGAGCAACATCTTGGACCTTACTGGGAGCATAAATTATGATAATAGCATAACAAAAATTGACTACCACACCTATTCGCCATTCATCACATCATACAAAAACAGCGATGAGATCCGCATTTCAGTGCAGCACCAAGACCTATATGTCTTGCCAGCTGAAAGTTTTATATACATTGAAGGGTCACTAACTAATACAACAGGAGTTGTATCAGACACTGCTGAGTTGGTAAATAATGCAGTAGCTTTTCTTTTTGAGGAAATTCGCTATGAGATCAACGGTGTAGAAATTGACAGAACTCGAAATCTTGGAATTGCTACATGCCTAAAGAATTATATATCATTGAACCGAAATGAGAGTCAAATGTTATTCAATGCCGGCTGGTCACCTGAAAAAGCTATTAAACCAGCCAAGGGATTTTTCAATTTCTGTGTACCCCTAAAAATATTATTGGGCTTTGCCGAAGACTACAAGAAAATTATTGTGAACGCTAAACATGAACTAATATTAATACGAAGCAGGATAGATGAAGATGCTATCGTATCACCAACAGATTCTATAAATGTTTCAATATTTAAACTACAGTGGCGCATTCCACATGTTAATGTTGCCGACCATGAGAAATTAGCCTTGCTAAAAATCATTGAAAGCGGTTGTGAAATACAAATGCCATTCAGGAGCTGGGATATATATGAGTATCCAGCGTTACCAGCAACTACTCATCACACATGGTCTGTTAAAACATCCTCACAAATGGAAAAGCCCCGATACGTCATCCTAGCTCTCCAAACAAATCGCAAAAATGATAAAACAAAAGATGCTAGCAAATTTGATCACTGCAAGCTGACTGATGTTAAAGTACACTTGAATTCTGAATCATACCCCTACGATGATTTGAACCTGAAGTTCGATAGGAATCAATATGCTCTCCTATATGATATGTATATAAAATTCCAAACTTCATACTATGGCCGACAGTTCCAGCCGCTCCTCTCAAGGGAAGAGTTTATAAGTAGCGCACCGATCGTAGTTATCAATTGCTCGCGTCAAAACGAGGCCATTAAAACTGGACCAGTGGATATAAGGCTGGAATTCAAGACGAGCGAAAACGTTCCCGACAACACAACAGCTTACTGTTTGCTGCTGCATGATCGCATCATTGAATACATTCCTTTAACATGTGAAGTGCGGAAACTTGTTTAAGAATGATGTCCATTATCATTCTCGACATTCAAGGATTTAAACTACAAAACAATGAATTTATTGTGAAAGAATTAGCCGTTTTAAACTGCGAAAGTGAAGTAAATAAAGTGCAGCACTACATATTTCGACCGCCATTCCCCTATAAAGATCTAACTCAATCCGAAAAGAATCAATGCGAATGGCTCAGGTACAACCATCATGGATTCAGATGGGGTGATGGTTACATTCCTTACCGAAAATTACATGCTATATCCAATCACTTGATGCTACTGCATGATAAAATAATCTATGTGAAAGGAGCTGAAAAGAAACGATGGATTCAACAAATATTTGAGCCTGAGCTAAACATATATGACGTAGAAGAAGAAGGATGTCTAAATCTTAGAACTCTTGAAACAAATGAGCCATCTTGTATCATACACCAAGGCCGATGCGCTCTGAAAAATGTGTTTATAATACGAGATTTTTTGAATAAAACAGTTTTTTAAAACGTTATAAAATTCTTTTATTTCATATGTGATATCTTATTCTAATTTACAATATTTATACTAATCTACATCCATTATACAATAATACTATTTACACTAATCTACATCCATTATACAATAATACTATTTACACTAATCTACATCCATTATACAATAATGACCCCACGGTAGCGATTCGTTTGTATTTGGTACTAAATACCTCTTATCGTCGTGAGGACTTAGCGCGATTTTTGCTTGAGTAATGGTACATACATCGTGTTTTTGGCTTTGAATTAAATTTTGTGAAACTACTTTTTCTGTATTATTGTTTAGACATTCAACATAGTCATCAAAAGTTATTCTATTTTTAACTATATTTCTCTTAACGCCTTTAGATTTTTTTATTTTATCTTGGCCCTCTACCCGGATCGCATACATTTTTGACCTAAGGCCAACAAACTCTGTCATTATGCGGCCGTTATTTTCATCCTTCATGAGGCCGAGCACTTTTTTATTAACTAACGGGATGTTCCAGATGTTATTGGCAGGGTAGTCACTGGTATCGAAATGTGAATGACAATCGCGTTTAATCATATCATATAAATCGGGGTGGGTAATTTCATAAATAAGGGAATCTGTATCAGTATAACATACTGTACAGTTGGACTTGAATTGTGGGATCATATAGTTATAATGGAAATCGTAAATTGTTGTTTTCGCCAAGTCGAGAATACACATACCTACATATATTGGCTTATTGAAAAGAATTTCAGTTTTATTAAGCTCGATGGCTACCAGGTTCTCATTAAAAATTGTTGAGGCCTTGAACTCGGGCTTGGAAATGAGCGCTTCAGCCCCGTATCGCCCCAACCACTTGGTTACCAGCTTAACAATACTATGTTTTCGAACGTTCTCCATAGTTTTGCCAAAAACGGCATTATTCCGGAGCTTGAAGAGGTTTTTCTCGAAATCATTTTTAGCCGCTGTTCGAAGTCTGGTATTGAGATCAATGTAGGACTTTAGCCACGCAGACTGATTAAATTGGAGACCCCGATGAATTTTCTTTAATTTCAATCCGTGAAGGAGAGCTTGCTTCAGGCTGCGGTAATGCAAAATGTACTTGGTTTTGTTGTAAAGTGTGGCCAAAAGTTTACACTGCTTAGATCCAGAAGGCGCTCTATGTTCTGGACAAAATGGGAGGTCTTTATGGAGGTCGTGAATTTCTCGAGGATACTCTAAATCGACTTCCAGAATATAACCGATGGGTGAATCATCGGCTACATTTTCGACTCTAAAGCTATCAACATTTTCCATCCACTTGAAGCCACTGTGGGGTAGAAGTTGAGACATTGCCCAGCCGTATTGATTATTAATATCATAATACATGAGAAATTTTGATGGGCTAGATGGATCATAATCAGGCATGTACTTATTATTAGCCTTTGAATATCGTTTAGAGCACTGGCTAAGACCTCCTCGAATGCCTAGCTCTATAAATAAGAGCATATTCACATCAGTCAATAGCTCCAGGGTAACGCCTGTATGCTTAAGCATTGCGTCCCAAGTATACCCTGGAAGCGTATAATAGTGAGCCGGATCTAATTCATCGGTTCTGTGGGAGCTTGCACGGAATTGTTCAAAAACATCCGCCAAGAGTAAGACATCTGTCTTCAAATATAAATCTGAGTATTCACCCAGATTTTGAACGTTGAATTCTTTCCAAACGTTGCAGGCATGCACATAATCTTCTTGGCTAATGTTGGAATCATTTAATTTGTTATAAAATTGGGAGATATCGGGAAGTTTGGTATCTAGGAACTTTGATGTTTCATTAAAATAATCATAGGGATATACGCCCTTACGTGTTAACAGATTAAACTGGGATTGTGTTACATTTGGGAATTGGGACTTTAGAATGGGGAAATGTGTAAGATTGGAGGCAAGAGTATCGAGGCTACTTGCCATGAATCTAAAGGAATCAATGAAACGGAATTTAATTGGATATTCATCCAAATGTTTAGTGAAGGAGATATACCGCTCTTTATTGATCGGGAGGAGATCAATGCGGCCTCGGAGATCGGAAGCTATATTTTTAATAATAAAATGGGAATCGTAACCGCTAAGGTTATGGAAAATTATGGGAACAGTGTGACTATCCTGAAAATTGATATTACACCCCTCATGTGCTGGGCCTCTGTACTTACCTGTTAGATGGCAGTGATCGCGCACCTTTTTATCATCTGATGTGAACGGCTTCTCACATATGTGACAGAGTGTTGCGGCCTGGAAAAACTCCATTTCCTCGGCAGTCAACTGGTTCATGGGTAGAGGGCACAGAAAAACTGATTCCAAGTTCTCAGCAAACTGATTTAACTCGCGCACGAACCACTCGATGCAATCCTCACCACGATAGGATTTGAAAATTGATAACGTGGGGTCATACGAACATTTAACATAATAAGCTAAACTACATGGAACATGCGTTTGGTACTTATTTCTATCCCTACATTCTACTAACAAACATTCTAAATCCGCGTAAATAACAAACGGAGCTTCTACCTTATTCTTATAATTCTTAAATCTAAGCTCTTTCTGCTCCTCTGTCGGCAGCCGGATTTTACACTCGTTGAGCTTTCGGCAGTCCTCTGTGTGTTTCTCTAGGGCAGCGGGTGAATAAAAATAATGGAGACAGCGGTCGCAAAAGTATTTTGCTGTTTTATGTTTCGACAGCTGTGATGAAAGGAGCCTGGAGAGGTTCTTGACCCAAACGAAATGATATCTGATGGGCTCATCGTCGTCGTTTTCCTCCTCCTCGCTATTCTCATCGTAATAAATATTCTGTATCATTAACAGATTGATGTGCCTATCCTTCTTTTCTTTGGTTAAGTAGGTTGGTAGAACATTAAAATGCTCTCGGATGTTTTTCCCCACCTTCTTCAAGATATAAACGTTGATGGAGATGTTATTCTGCCTCTCAAACCTGGGGATCTGTTTTATTGCCATTGGGAATGTTATACCATCCAGATTCAAGCCTGTGGAATAGTGGGGGTATTTTGTTACCCGCTGGGGATCTTTATCAGCTGGGTGTAGAGCTGAAACCACTGCCCATCCAAAACACGCATCATCGTCATTTCGAACGTTGATGCAGGCCTCCTTAAGTTTAATTTGTTTTGGTAGCTCGATATATGAAGATCCCAGCTGTGGCGTAAATTTGTTGATGTTAATGGCCAAGTTAACGATGGCCGACAACGCCCAACCACTATCTTTTTCTTGAAATTCCTCCAACTTTTTCAAGATTTTATCTTGGATGTTTTCTTTAAACCAAACATTAATATCGGTGTTCCTATATATTGGAGCGTTCTTTGTGTTCATGTACTTGAACTCGAACACCTCCTCATCCCCTCTTATAATTTTAAATTCCCCGCAAAACACCGCGTTAACCTTGAGCGCGGCTTCCTTTTTGAGGGCGTTATTTATGCGACGACGGAAAAGTCCAGTGCAGTCGTTCAGGAACTCCTTTGGTTCCCTATGTGTCAAGTTTACTATAACCCCTGTTCTCATCCTATAATATAAATGAAAAATACCCAAATAATGCCGTGACGTTATTATTATTATACTTAAACATATTTTAAAATTCCACTTACCGATCACAAAAAGCTGATTGTACGTCTTCCCATTTAACTCGGGTCGAAGTCCAGTTAGCTCGTCTTGAGAGGCCCGCACCTGCCACTAACCTTAATTTTTTCAGTTGAGCTCGATAGCCTTGTATGAGGTTTATACCATTACCCAAACGATGACGTTCGCTTGTTGCTGTTGCACTCTTTAAAGCACAATTTAAAATTCTTAAACTCTTACTGCACTCTTTTATGTTCTGCTCCACTAACTGTCCATCATTTTGAGCACTCACAAATGCTTGCTTAGCACTTTGTACTAATTGATTCACTTGCACCATTTTGACTGTGTTATTTTCACCCTTTACAAACTGATGCTTTTTCACTATGTCCTTTGGCTTTACACCTCACAAATATTTCACTATGTCCTTTGACTTTACACTGCACAAATACTTAGATAAAATTTATGTAACTGAACTGAATTGAACTCAACACTGGGTAAACACAGAATAAGGAAAATTTGCGTAATCTCCGCTATTTATACTCAGCGGATAAATCCAGAATCAATTCTAGGAAATAAGACCACCCACGTAATATAAACAAAGCCGCCTGCGCATTTCACAACATGTTGAAACATGCTAGAGTTAAAATGTTGGTCGGGGAAATATAAGTGCCATAGTCAGCATAAACTACTGATAATTTCCACATAACATAAACAAAGCTCCCACATAACATAAACAAAGCTCCCACATAGCATAAACAAAGCCCCTACGCATTTCACAACATGTTGAAACATGCTAGAGTTAAAATGTTGGCCGGGAGAAATAAGTGCCTTAGTCAGCATAAACTACTGATAATTTCCACATAACATAAACAAAGCTCCCACATAGCATAAACAAAGCTCTCACATAGCATAAACAAAGACCCTACGCATTTCCGCATAACATAAACAAATCCCCTACGCATTTCACAACATGTTCGGGCATGCTCAATCATGCTAGAGTTAAAATGTTGGTCGGTACAGATAAAAGCCTCGTCAGCATAAACTTCCAAGAATACCTTATGCTGATAAAGTTTCCCTGATCTGAAATACGAGCTCAAAAATTGTTTGGCGTTGCTATCCAAGACACCAACCAACCCCCACTATATTACATCCTATACTCCAACCAATCCCCCACTATATTACACCCTAGACAGAAACTTGCTTCATGAGCTTGACTCTAGACCCCAACCCACACATCCAACTTGGTCCTAGGCTCCAACCAATACCACTATATTACATCCTATACTCCAACCAATACCACTATATTACATCCTATACTCCAACCAACCCCACTATATTACACCCTAGACACACACACACAAGAGAGCTTTCGTGACGTCACACCCCTAAAACTGCTCCTAGACGTAGACGATGAGCTTTCAAAATCCAAGATGGCGGCAAATGTGAATTTTGACCCCCTGTATAAACCTTATGGGATTTTGCGCCCGAATCCCCATAGCTTATCTACTGATTATGTAATGAATATGGGGATAATAACTGCTTTCACAGCGTATGACTTTGAGAATTTCATGCAAGATTTAAAGAGGAAAATTCGTAAACCTTCAAAAATTCTTCAACAAATTTATAACAAATACGCAGGAAAACAAATTGTGCAAAAGGAAAAACGAAAAGGGTTTAAAAGGAATCGGCATGGTAAAATTATTGGATTCCAAAGTAATGATTACCTTTTAAAATTGAATGCACCAGATAACTTCTGTTGTGTAAAACCTTTTATTCCCGTAAAAATAACGGGTTTTTTTGATGAAAAGGAGGGAATGGTTAAAGGTTTGCGTGTACGAAATTTAAACAATTTTTTCGAAGAGCCTGTACAATCAATGCCTGCACTAGGAATTTGTACAGGAGAATTCAACCATGAACTCATAGAAGAAGAGTTATTCGAAGTTAAAAATATCGCATGAGTTTACAATGCGAAAATACAAATGTTCTGATTCCTCTGCTGCATACTTGCTCAAAAATTTAAAGTTTGAAATGAATTCTTCAAACTATGTATTTATATTAGATTTACCGAACGAAAATGGAAGACGAGATACCGCAACAAAATGTGCCTGGAGCTCTTCGACGAATGAATGCTGCTATTGGCCAAGCGTTGTATACAACGACTTCAACCTCATCAGAACAAGGTAATGTTTTTTTAAAGTTATATTACTTTTTCTTGATAGTAATGCATTTATTTATGTTTTGCAGCTTCACAACAGGAAATAAATGATTTGAAACTCATAATTCAAAAGCAAAATGAATTAATTTTGGAAGAATTGGCAGAAATTAAAAGTAATTGTGCGACAGCTGCAGAAGGAAAAAAGGACTAATAACACAATAATGAAGTTGTTCCCTCTAAAATCGAAAACTTCGCTGGAGGAATTTGAGCGGGACATTAATAATTTCGATGAAGACGATGTGGTAAGTTTATATAATTAAAGCAAGGAAAGTAAAAGTTATAATTTGACTATACAAACTCATATGTAAAAAATTATTTTCTGCGAATTTCTAAGCCAAAACTAAAAATAATTTTTTGATTGTAATTTTTGAAATCAGAAACTTACATTAATTTTAACATCAAAAATAAAAATAAAGCAATTATGTCTATTTTGAAAATCACATTAAAATTTATTAATATTTTGAAAATAAAATAAAAATCTGAAAATTATTATTATTTTAAAAATAACTAATTAAAAACAAGTTTCATATAAAAATAAGGTCATACAAATTACTACAAATGCTACATTTGAAGCAATTTTCCGACAACTTTTTCTATATGAATTTTTGGTTTCAACAATTTTCAATAACAATTATTATCGATCCCTGAATTAAACATTGTTTTTTTCATAATTGTTTTATATTCATTAATGAAATAAAATCGTTTCGATACAATTATGCACGGATGTGATTTATTTTTATGTTTTTCTCTTTTGTTTTATAGATTGTCGCCATTCAAAAGATAGTTGGAACAGGTACATAGCTTATCTAAACAGTTACACAATCTTTTGGATAAGGAAGTAATACTCAAATTTAATTATGATGGTATACAGGGCAAAGAAGCGTTTAAAGCATTTGCAACTGTCAACAACATATTTTATAGTAAGTTGTTTCTTAGTTTTATTTTCGTACAATCGCAGTTAAATGTTACTGTTGTTTTGCAGAAGCAGTCGAGAAAGATGTCGGTACTAGAGACAACTATATTAAGGAATTGAAGAAGGGGTTTAGATTAAGTAAAAATAAATTCCATAAGAAGAAATGTTTAGACAATAAGAAAAGTAAAGAATAAGGACATTAGAATTTTTAAGCAACAAGAACTGAATTTTTTTTTTTTTTATATTTATGAGCCGAACTATTTTTATTTTATATGTTTTTTGTTAATTAAATGAATTAGAATAATAAGTTGTTATTTATTAATTTATTTTTATAATAACCTGAGCAAAACACCAGTCTCGATTTTTATACAGAACACTGAAATTCGAATTTAGATCAAGTTCGGTTTTTCTGTATAAAAATTGAGACTGAGCTTTTGCTCAGATTATTATAAATTTACTGTGGAAGCAAAAACAGAAGCGCTTACCTTACACTTCTTATAATAGTCATTCAGCGTAAGTCATTATTCCATTTATTTTGAATAACCTCTTCTATCCCTGGTTCTTGTGGAAGCGAAAGTGCAAGAGCTTGCCTCCAATCCCATCGTGGGTAAAAAATAAGAAGGAAAAGAATCGAATCGGGAAGAACATCTGCTTGCTCGAGAAGCAGTGATATCAATTCTTCTTAGCCCTTCCTTTTTCCTACTGGGATTATTCATACTCTGATTGAGTCCGGTTGACCCCCAAATGAGCTCTAAGACCGCTGTTGACTTTTATGTTTGTGTTTAGATCATGAATAATAATTTCAAGTTTACAAAATTACTGCGGTTTACATCAAATTCTCTCGGATTATAGTTAATAAATACTAATCGAATTGATAACACTTTTAAAAGCAAAGTTTTATTTTTGTCTGTTTGATGTAAGATCAAGTTTCATTATAAAAATCGCCCTTTCCCAAAATCCGGTGTAATCACTCAAAAGTTGAGTCATATTTACCAAGTAAACCCTGGTCAACCTGAGTGATACAAATATCCTATATTCGCGTTCAGCATCTACAGTCCCCGTATGTTATCTCAGAGTACGAGGCTTTATTCACGTTTGCTTCTATGTACATTTTAAATTTTTCTTGTTTGGATTAGCAAAAGCAAGGAAATTTTTGAAAATATTCAGTCTAAGTAATGTTCAAGTAAAGCGGCGACGTCTAGATAGACTTAGTGCATAATGTTCATACCAAAATTGCCTGGATATTTTTACCAACTCTTAGTCGCATTGCTTGGTAAGAATTTGAAATTATTTTCTGTTGTAAGATAATTTTCCCGCAGACTTCTAGGCGATCTTCTCAGTAAGCTATGGGGTTATGTTTGGGATCACACCGTCGGCGCTGGTTATCTATCAAAGTGACCAGACACCGCTAAATTGGCCTATAACTGAAGATGAGGCGTCATGGATTACTTCATACATGTGCCTTGGAGCTATTTTGGGGACAGTTTTGTTTGGAAATACCGCCGATCGATTTGGAAGAAAGATAATGCTGCAGTGGTCTGGATTGTTTCAGATTGTAAAAATTCGTTATTTTACTAGAAAGCTGTATATACATATGTAAGTTTAAGCTAGATAAAACTAAAGCGTGGCACTCAGCCAAGCTGGAATCGCACAACCCGTTACCCTCGTCAGTCGAAACTGCGTAGCACAGCAATCCGTGACACTAGTGTCGCTGAGTATTATAATTGACTGAAGTAATTGTTATAAGCGAATTATTAAAATAATACCATCAAGCTGTACTTATTGTTGATTCAGGTAAACCTGTGCTCAATGTATGTATTGTAAATAATGTAAATATAATTGCAGTTAGCACTAGCATCAACCACAGCTTTGATTTCACGATCCATTGCATAAGATAAAACAATTATCTTATAAATCAACAATAGTAGTATGGCTGCCAAACGAGCGAGATTCTGCTGTTGGGAGCTAGCAAATATAGCCCAACAATATTTATTGTGGAGCCGTGTCTGCCACCATTTAGCCAGGTTGGGTTGATATTAATAAAAAGCCCGTATGCCGTTTAAAACATTGATCACATATATTGACTTCGTAATTTTATAAAAATATATAATTCACTGTGGGCTACTACTTATTACAAAATATAAACCTGGCTGGTGTACACGACACGACCTACTCTAGCAGACTAACTATTTTAAGCCGGGCTTAGTTAGACTCTCGTGTGCTCTCGTTACTTCTCTTCAAGAAGTAACTGTTAAGCCCTATCGCTTAAATAGGCAGTAGCGTAGACGTAAATTTAATAGTCCAAATAATTAGTTCAGTTCAGTTTAGTAATTCAAATTCAATGTCGCTACATCACCCCCCTTCCAGTCGCCAGACGTAAACCAAAAACAAACAAAACAAAAAAAAATAAAAAGAAATATATATATATGTATATATATGTAATATATTATATTACATTATAAGTACGTATTGATATTATTAAATTCAGCTTCCCTTATTAATTTTAGCTCTTAAAATGTACGTTTTTCTTAGTCTTTTCCTTGTCGCAAGTGCTATCTGCTAAGACAAATGCCGGTTTAAGCCTGTCGATAGATATATTTACGTTTTTTCCTTTTATTTTTAGCAAGAAAGATTTTCTAAATTTGCGAATTACTGAAAAAGGGCCTTCATAAGGATTATTTAAACCACGTTTTGTCGCATCGACTCTTACAAAAACTTGATCGGCTTCGTTGAGAGCTTTGGGTACAAAAGTAGGATTATTGGATTTCCTAGAATCGGTAGCTCTCAAATCCTTCATCCTAGCTTGGAGTTGTTTAATTAGTTCTTCTGAGTTTGTACTGGCACTATTTGAGTTATCAAAAAAGAAATCTGAAGGAAGACGCAAACTTTGCCCGTAAACTAATTCAGCGGGAGTACATCTAATGTCTTCTTTGAATGCGTTTCGTATTGCTAACAGTATGATAGGAAGCTCTTTGCTCCAGTTCGTAGTGTTGGCTCTGCATTTTAAAGACGTTTTTAGCTGCCGATGGAAACGTTCAACCATCCCATTGGCTTGAGGGTGGTACGCTGTTGTCCGTATCCTGTGGCTCCCTAAAAGTTGAGTCAATTCGCGGAATAATTTGGACTCAAATTGTGTGCCCTGGTCCGTTGTTATTCGCAAAGGCACTTGTTATGTACGGTAGGTCTCAGGGAGCCCGGCTAAAGCCCCTGTCCAGCGGTATGCGGCTGCGGGAGCTGGCAGGCTAGCATATGCGGCAGTTGTGGGGGGGTTTGCCGAAAAACCGCTTTGAGCCGCTGGAACGACTCACCGATAACAACCGAAAAATTCTCCCGCGACGGAACACACAAGCGCAAGGGAAAGGAAAAGGACAGTGCGGGACTGAGCCCGGCAACTGCCCGTGCATGACTTTCAGGGGGGGTTCTGGATGGTAATGAACCCCCCTGGCCTAATCCCCAACCACCCGATGACCTCCCCTTGGCCTGAAAAAATTATGGGGGAGGTCCCTTTTTAATCGTTACGGAAAGAGAAACTAAATCACTGAAATCAAGATAGTGGGAGAGGGCGGACCAAGAAAAAAGATTTAATTTAAGATAACATACCTGGTTATATTCCTTACATTATTATTTTTTTCTCAAAAATTTTCTTTACAAAAAAAATTTTATATCTACTTCGTTGGGCGCCTTTCTGGAACAGCTGCTGCTGGTGCTGATGATGAGTTGAACAGGCTGGTTGCGGCTGACGTTGGGGTTGATATGCTGGGGGATGACTGCAGCTGAGGTTGATGAAGTCCAGGTACAGCTGATGTCGGCACTCAATCGTTCTGTTTCTGGCACCGGGTGGTGCATTAGAGAGGGCCAGAGAGTTTTGTTTTTTTTTTTCTCTCCCCTTCTTTCATTAAATACTTTTTTTTCTTTTTTACACTGGATAATTCTTTATTTTTTCTTTTCAACTTTTAGCAATTTTTGAAATTTTACTTTTACACTAGATGGTTCTTTATAATTTTTTTTTCCAAATTTTAGCGTCTTTAAAATTTTAATTTTACACTAAATAATCCCTTTTCTTTACTTTTAACTTTGTAGTGCCTTTAAAATTTTACTTCTACACTGGATAGTCTCCTTTTTTTTTTGTTCGTGTTCTCTTTTAAATTTTAGCGTCTTTAAAACTTTTAATTTTACACTAGATATTTCTTTTCTTATTTATTGTTAAATTTTAGCGTCTTTAAAATTTATTCGTACACTGAATATTTCTTTTCGTATTTACCTTTAACTTTTAACGTCTTTAAACTTTTAGGGTTACACTAAATAGTCCTTTTTCTTTCTAACTTTAACGTCTTTAAATTTTTGTTTCTACACTAGATAGTTCTTTTCTTATTTATTTTTAAATTTGTAGTTCCTTTAACATTTTTACTTTTACACTTTATGAAGGCTAATCACGCCCCGTTCTCGGGAAATTCCGAGGCTTCACCTTTCGTCGTAACCCTTTTGTTTTTTTTTTCTTTTTATTTCTTTTTATTTCCTTTAACTTGATTATAGCCAAATACTACACCGCGGGACGCAACTAGATCTCTAAATTCTCGGGCGATTCGCGGGGTGCCGTCCGGACGAAAATATCCCGTTCGGGGTTCCGGCGAAATTCCCCTTTTGCTTTTGCACCGAATTACAATTAAACAAAATTACTGCGCCTTTAATTAAAGTTTTATTTTACGCTAATAGCACGAACTTTTCCTTTTTCCGGCACCGCACCTCTATTTCCAAATTTTTCTTTACTTTATTAGCGCGCGTATTAACTTCTTTTTCGCGTCCGATCTTTCCAGCTTGCAAGTCCCAACTCTCGAGCTCACGCCGCTCGAGCCCACGCCGCCGGCAGCGTCGCCAGCAAGGAACCGTTAGGACGCCGACCCACCGCTCGTTGCGCTGGCTTTGCCTCGCGCCACGAGCTGGTGAGCCGGCATCTCGGTCCCCGCTCGCGCCCGCCGCCGTCGGCAAGGCCTCCAGCCGGCAACTCGATCAACGGCGCGAATTAAGTTTTTAGTATCGAAAGAATCCAAAAAAAATAAAAGATAAATTTTATAATAAGATTCTTTATTACTCGAACGATACAATTTTAGTCGTTACAAACTTAATGCTCGGATCGAACTGCTGCTCATCGATCATTTCCCTAAGTTGAAACTTCGCTTCGCCAATAATTGCTGACAATGATTGCTGATTCCGCGTCTGCAGGTTTTTGGTGACACTGCGTCTGGTGCAATTGGGTTGACTTCGATTGATGACCGGGGTGATGACCGATGTAAGCTTGGCTGGCATGGGGTGATCGGGTGTGGGGCATTGGCCTACTGGTGCGTGGATGTAACTCCTCCCCCCTTAGAAGAGAGTGACGGAAACAGGAACTGCAACTTTGTAGGTTCTGTTGAAGGAGCGGATGTTGTGATGCTGAAGCTACGTCTTTGATGTCTATAGCCTAAGGCGACTGCGATGATCATCAAAATTCCTAGTGTTGCTATGAGGCTGAAGGTTATTAGGTCCTTCTGGTCTGTGCTGTCCTGGAGAAGGCTTATAAGTTTTCTGTTTTGAAAATTAAATTTTTGTAATTTTTGAAGGGTGAAATTTTGTTGGATTGTGGTGAAGTTTATCTTGTTAAAGAAAGCTGGGTGAATTGTGATCTCGTCCCAGAATTGTTTAGGTTGTCCACTGTAAATTATTCCGTTAACTTGGATCTCGCAACCCTCGAATTTGATTAAGGCGCTTCCTACAATGTTGGTTGGACTGAATGTGCAAGATGAGTTTATCGCTGTCTTCTGGACGTTGATGAAGAGTAAATGATTAGGCTCGGGTTGATATATTTCCGGTGTTTCGTCTGCTTCCCTCAGCTCGCAATCAGCTGGCATATTTCGTATAAGTTTTGCGATACATTTTGAATTTTTCACGTCTTCTTGATACGAGGATCTGGTGCAGTAGAAGATTTTCTCTATCTGTGGACATCTCTTCTCGAAAAAGTGAATATCTTGTGGGTTCAGGATTGCAAAGGGTTTGGTAATTATTTTTTTTGAATTTTGTATTGGAAGTGGTATTATATGGAAAAGGGAATAGGTTCCATTGCGGACAATGGGGATTTGGATGTTAAAGATTATACTGGTATTATTGTAGTATGCTTGGAGGCCTAAAAGTTCGTAAATATGTTGTTCCGTTTCTATTTCAATTGTTTGATTTTTTAGTACGTTAAAAATTTCCACAAGTTCATCATGATTTAGAATTTGTTTCGAGATAACGTTAAGTTTGGCCAGGACTATTGCTTCAGCTATATTTGACAGATGATTATGTACAATATCAATATTATAGTTTATTTGATTTAAAATTTGGATATTTTGAAGTAGATTGTGTTGTTTCCTAATTTGATTATTGATGGAATCTTGATTGTATTCCAAACTTTTGGTTATTAGCTCTTGTTGTGAATTTATGAAATTTGTTATATTTTCGAATCTTTCAATCATTTTGTTATTTATATAAGATTGCTGATTAGTTTCGGTTTTTAATTTGGATTGGTTCGATAATAGTGATTCGATTTCTTTGTTTAGTTTTTCCGCGTCTCTTGCGTCCATGTTACCAGTGATAAATTTTATAACAGTGCCGAGTCCGTTTATTAATCCTCTCTTTGTTCTTTTCCTTGGAAGAAGTGCAGCTAATTGATTTTCCAAGTCACCGAGTTTAATTTTTGTTGTTACGAATGAACCATTGAGATCGTTGGTGTCGTTAAAGTTATTGAGTGTCTTGCGTATTGCTTGTATTGTGCGTTCGTACGTCTGTAGGTCAATAATATGTATTAGGTTATTGTGTCCGTCTATTATTCTGGCATTCCCCAACTTAAGAGGGAGAAGTCCCTGGTTGTTCCGTAGGTCGTGCAGTTGTAGTTTCTGTCCCAGTATTGTCGGTAGTCTGTAATTGTAGTTTTCTCCTTTTAAGTTTGGCTTTGTGTAATTTTTGGTTTGTATGAGTGGTTATTGTAATTTTGTTATTTTTCCTAACTTTTTGTTTTTTAAACCTAGGTGTTATCTTATTCCTTCTAGACTCTTTCCTGTAGACTGTTTCATTCTCTTTAAACTCAGTAGGATCTTCTCTTTTTGAGTTTAATTTTTCGATGTTCTTATTGATTAGGTCTTCGACCTGCTTTCTTATCGCGGGGTATAAATTTTTTTGAAACTCATTTAATTTGCCTAGATACTCATGCTCTGTGCTAAACTGAAGATCTTGGCAGAACTTAAAAGTTTTGCCGGTGAATAGTTCAAAGGGAGAGAGTTTTGTGGTCGAATGAATTGCGCTATTATAAGTAATAAGTGTTTCTGACAATATCTCGTCATGATTTAGTTCGTAATTGTTTTCCCTATATTTGTGAAGAATTATGCGGTAGATTTCTGTCAGTGTAGAGTGTAGACGTTCCACTGGGGAATTACTGCTTGACTGTTGGAAGGAAGTTAGGTGCAATTTGATATCGTACTGGTTACAAAAATCTTTAAATATGTTCGCGGTGAACTCCGAACCTTGGTCCGAAACTATTTTAGATGGAATTCCATGCATGCTCATAAAGTGTTTAATCGATTTGACGATATTTAAACTATTACGAACGTCTAAAGTATATGCGGCGGCAAATTTTGAAAATTTATCTATTAGTGTTAGGATCTGTTTATTGTTAATAGTATATACGTCAATGTGGAGGATATCTAAGGGTTGTAAGGGTTGTTCTGACCTTTCAAATTTCGGTTTCGGAGGGTGCCTATCATACTTGAGCCTGTTGCAAGTATCACAATTATTTATAGTGGCGATTATTTTATTTTTTAAGAAAGGGAAAAAGTATTGTCTTTTTAGGTGCCTTAAGGTTTCGTTTATCCCGCGCTGGTTGTTCTTCATATGATAGTCGTATATTAATTTGTTTTGTTCGTCACTGTCTGTTACGTCCGTCAGAATGTCAGTACATCTTATTAATTTTAGCGCTTTATTGTTGGAGAAATATTTTGAATATACGCTTTGGATTAACCTGAAGGTATCGTCGTTAGCGTAAATTGCAGATAGCTTGTTGGGTGCTAGATACTCCTTAAGTATCTGTGTTATGTTTTCCTCTGTAAAGTTAGGATTACGGAAGGTTCGGCGGTGTTTGTTACGGAATATGACCTCTAACGAAGTGGGGGGTTTTTTGTCTGTTTTTTCAAAAATAATTTGTAAGTTAAACTCATTAAGTGGTCGTTCTGAGATGGGGATACCATCATTCATATCTTCGACCGCTGAGTGAATAGTGGAGGTACCTTCATTTTCTACAGATGAATTTTGTTCCGTAATATTGCACTCAACTCGGTGGGAACTAGGGCTTCCTGGGATTATAGTTCGACTCAGGGCATCTGCATTTAAGTTCTGATTACCCTTTTTGTACACAATCTGGTAGTCATACTCTTCAAGTTTCAGTCGCCAACGGACTAATTTAGAATTTGGGTCTTTAAGACTCATCAACCAAGTTAATGGTTTATGGTCTGTCACAATTTTGAAGGATCTTCCGAATAAGTAAGGTCTAAAATATTTAGTGGCCCAAACAATGGCTAAAAGTTCCTTTTCAATCGTAGAATAGTTAATTTCCGAGTCTGTTAACGTTCTACTCGCATAACAGATGGGTAAATCTGATCCAATGGTACCCTGGGACAATACAGCGCCGATAGCGAAATTACTAGCATCTGTAGTTAGGACGAACGGTTTCGTAAAGTCTGGGTATTGGAGGATGGGGTCATTCATCAGTATATTTTTACACATCTGAAAGGCTCGGGTGTAACGATCGTTCAGATCTATCTTTCGGCCCTTTTTTAAGCATTCGGTAAGGGGTTTAGTTAGTTTCGCGAAGTCTTTAATAAACTTGCGATAATATCCTAACAACCCAAGAAAGCTTTTAATTTCCTTCTGCGTTCTAGGGATAGGGAACTCTTTAATTGCTCGAACTTTTCCTGGATTCGGTTTCACTCCTTCAGTTGTCACAATATGACCTAAAAAAGCAATTTCTTTATGGAGGAACTCCGATTTGTCGAGCTGAATTTTGAAATTTGCTTCGCGAAGTTTTTGGAAGACTTTTTGTAAGTTTTCTCCGTGCTCCTGGAGCGAAGTGGAGAAGATGATTATGTCATCTAAATATACTAAACAGACCTTGCCCTGTAGGTCTTGGAGAACATTGTCCATAACTCGCTGGAATGTGGACGGGGCGTTTTTCAGGCCAAAGGGCATTCTGACATATTCATAATGGCCACCTTCTACGGTGAAAGCTGTCTTCTTCACATCTCGTGGATCCATTTCTATTTGATGGAATCCACTCGCGAGATCTAACGTTGTGAAGTACATGCTTTTCCCTAACTTGTCAAGTATATCAGTGATATTAGGGAGAGGGTAACGATCACCAATAGTTTTTTCGTTCAACTTGCGGTAATCTATTACCATTCTCCATTTTTGTTTTCCGCTCGCATCTGCTTTTTTCGGAACAATCCAAACTGGAGAGCTCCAAGGCGAGTAACTCGGCCGAATAATATTTTGGGCCAGCATATCATTAACTTGTTTCCGAACTTCTTCCTTATGGACATACGGATAACGATAGGATTTAGTATATATGGGAATCTCATCGGTGGTTTGAATTCGATGTTTGATCTTATTGGTGAAGCTCAACTTCTCGCCTTCTTTGAAGAAGATATCATCGAAGTTCCTACAAATTTTCTCAATTAGCTCCCTCTCCTCTTTATTTAAGTGAGAAGTGCGGATTAGCTGAGCTATATCCTTTTTTTGTTTCAGCTGTTCAGTTTGCGGAGTCTCGATATTGAAATTATTCACTTCAGTGAATTTCGTTGCAGGAAATGGGTCCACTTTTAGCGGTTGTTCAAGAAATATTTCTTGGTCCTTATTGGATGTATTTATTATTTCCATAGAACTATACCAGTCTTTTGAGGAATAAATTCCTTCTGATATAAAAACTTGGTGCTTAATTTCCGTTTTTGGAGCATAGAAATCCCCATTCTCGATATCAACTGGTAATTTCGCAATTAATTTAGAATTTGTTGGGATGAAGTATTTATTAGACATAAAATTTGGCTTAAAAAGAAGGGGTAAGATTGAATTTTTTGTTATTAGGACTTTATTACCAAGATCCACCTTGGCTCCGAGTTCTGACAAGGTATCTAGCCCTAACAATCCATCGAAATACCCGTGGAATTTAAAAATCAGGAAGCGAGTTTCTCCAGGCTGGTTAAATTCAATAAAATTTGGAAGCTTTATTTCTTTATCGAGTTTATGTTCATTGAGAATTGTTTTAATTACTACCGGGTCTGTTTCAGTAAAATCTTCGGGTTGAAGAAACTCAGGATTTATGAATGAGGATGATGCGCCCGTATCGATTAGAAATTTTAATGGCCTACCGAATGGAGAGGATATGTTTATATAAGGGAGAACAAATCCGTGTTTATTTATATCTAAGTATCCGAAGGGTTCGTCGAGGCTCCTACCGGAAAATTTGAATCATCGATCTCATGCTGCGTATCTGTTTCACTATTGTTAGATTGATAATTTTGTTCAGAGGGCTGTTCGTAAGTATATTGGGTATCTTCGTTTCCGTAATTTTGAATTGCATACTGATTTTCGTAGTAGCTATCTAATTCCTGGTAGTTTGTATCTATGTTGTCGGTATAAGGTGCGCAACTCACATTGAATAATTCTTTATTACCGGGATTTTGTGGACGGAACGAGTTCCCTTGTTGGGCACGACTTTGACGAGTATTGCCGGAACTTGTATCCATGGGCTCTGGTTTCGGTAGATTTAAATTATTTGTTCTTATGGGAAATAAGTTTTGCCTTGGTTGTGCTTGGTAATTGTTGAATGTGCGTTGGGGTTGAGGCAAGAAGTTTTGGTTTTGCAAAAATTGCGGAGGTTTAGGGGGAAATGTTGGGGTGTTAAAGCTCTGAGTGCGATTATTGAAATTAAAGCTGTTCTGATTTAAAGGGTTATTAAAATTTTGTAAATTTGGGCCTACATTCCTTACGAATGGGTTGTTCTGTGGCGGAAAATTCCTTGGAGGGGATGGTCTAGCCTGGGGGAGTGTTTTGTTAGGGAGAGTGTGTGTCCTAGGCGCAGATTGATCATATCTTGCATATGATATGTTCTGCTCCTTTATACAATACGCAAATGCGACCGCCAGAGTCTCCGGTTTCATGGCTCTTATCGTCGAACCTAAGGGTTCTTTAAGCCCTGATAGGAACGCGTTAAGGCACATTTCCGTATATAGATCGCGTTTTGCCTTGATAACATTTGGCTCCGTTTCGTGTATTTGAACGTGATTCGTCATTGTCGCAAGAATCTCAATGATTTCACTGTAAAAACGCTCTACCGTTTTGCCTTGTTGTTTAATACCGTGCAAATCGCGAATTAGTGAAGTTTCGTTCCGTTTATCCGAATAATGAAGGATTAAATTCTGTTTTATTTGGGTCCAATCTAACTGGGTCCCGTACATATTCAATACTTCATTAGCGGGTCCGGTAATTTTATTTCTTATTGCTCTGAGAAGGAGGCTGCCGTACGGGGTTCCTTCTGTGCACGAAATAAGAGAACGAATTTCCTCGACATTGTTCAAGAATTCGAATAACAACCTCGGATTACCGTCAAAGTGAGGTAAATCCTTAATTGCATCCGGCACTCGTAGCGATTGAAAAATATCACTGGGTGTAATAATTTGTGCATTTGAACTCCCGGGTTGAGCCATCTCGAAACTAGCAAAGCTCTTATGATTTGAAAGATCCGGAGATATAAGTTTTATAGCGATATCTTCAGTGTTTGGAGCACAATCTATTTCCACTTGTTTTGAATCACTTGCTAACGCCCTGTTACTTTCGAAATCACTTTCTTGATCACTTTCGCGTACTGTTTCTAACGAAAGGAATCTTCTTAACGTACTATATGGTTTATTTCGTGATTTTACTTTGTTACTATTAGTTTTTAATGGCATTTACAATAATATTATAGGTATAGGATTGGGAAAAGGAGATATTCACTTACAGTAATATTGCGAGAATTATTTTCATGTTTCCTTCCTTACAGCTACAATTCCAACGATGTCCCTTCGCTGAATTAAATTTCCCAACGATGTCCCTTCGCTGAGTGTAGTTCTTTGGCGATTCTCCTGAAGTTGCAGCAACGATGTCCCTTCGCTGGTTAGCACAACTTTTGTTTTAATGACCGTCGCGAATTCAATCTCACGTACTGATCGATAAACCGTCGATTAGTTTCCGCACTTAATTCAATTCACAATTTACGGTCTTTTAGAAGAATCCGCCCCGACTGCGCCAATTAAGTTTTTAGTATCGAAAGAATCCAAAAAAAATAAAAGATAAATTTTATAATAAGATTCTTTATTACTCGAACGATACAATTTTAGTCGTTACAAACTTAATGCTCGGATCGAACTGCTGCTCATCGATCATTTCCCTAAGTTGAAACTTCGCTTCGCCAATAATTGCTGACAATGATTGCTGATTCCGCGTCTGCAGGTTTTTGGTGACACTGCGTCTGGTGCAATTGGGTTGACTTCGATTGATGACCGGGGTGATGACCGATGTAAGCTTGGCTGGCATGGGGTGATCGGGTGTGGGGCATTGGCATACTGGTGCGTGGATGTAACTCGCGCGTAGCTCGGCCCAAAGAATTTTGGCATGGGACCGAGGACCTGGTGCACTTCTGCCCAAACGAGGCAGCTCGGTCCGGAGAATTTTGTATGGGACCGAGGGACTTGTGCACTTTTGCCTAACGAAGGCCGCTCGGTCCGGAAATTTTTTATATGCGACCGAGCTACCGCGTTTAAAAATTTTTCCTTTTGGTACCGCCCCTTGAGTCTCGAACGCAGAATTTTGGTGCTTTTTAGGCGACCAAATTCTACGTTCGCAACCCAAGGAACGGTACTTTGGTACGGGGCTCACCAGAGCCGCCGTGAATTTTTAACTACATTTAGGTGGACGAATCCATAGGCGCCGTGGATAAAATTTATGAAAGATTTAATCCCTGACCACAACACACTCCAAATCTACTAATGTACTCTCTGAAGAAAGTAAAAGCTACTGTTGAGGCAGTCATATCTCGCAAGGGATAAACTTCTGGCCATCGTGTAAATCGATCGACGATTGTAAGCATATATTGATAACCATCAGATGGTTCAAGGGGCCCGACCAGGTCGACATGTATATGATCGAAACGTCCTTTAGGAACCTCGAAACTGCTCAGAGCTGATTTTGTATGGCGAATAATTTTTCCACGCTGACATGATACGCATGAAAGTACCCAATTTTTTATTTCGGTATTCATTCGCGGCCACCAGTAACGAGCTGTTATTAATTTTCGTGTGCCTCGAATTCCCGGATGTGCCAGAGTATGTAAGCTATCAAATATTATTTTCCGAAGAGGCTTGGGTACAAACGGTCTATATTCGGACGTGCTTACATCGCACCAAATAGGTTCAGGTGACGTAGGAATAAGTTTTTGCTTGATTTTGGGTCTCTTAGAGTTTATTATAGCCTTCAGTTCTTCGTCCTCTTTTTGAAGCTGAATGAGAGTTCCAAGGTCCAGTTTCAATACTTCTGATATGTGTGATTCGTCGCATCGCGATAGTGAATCTGCTACAACGTTTTCAGTACCTTTGAGGTACTTAATTTCAGACGTGAATTCGGCAATATAGCTTAAATGTCGTTCTTGCCGAGGGCTGCGCTCAGTTTTAGACGTGAGAGCATGGACCAGAGGTTTGTGGTCCGTATATACTACGAAATGACGACCTTCAAGAAAATAGCGAAATCTTTTAATGGCGGCGTAAATAGCCAGCAGTTCTCTATCAAAGGCTGAATACTTCATCTCAGGATGACTAAGCTTTTTAGAGAAGAATGCAATAGGTTCGTACCTAGTTCCTGCATTTTGTTCAAGGACTGCTCCTATAGCTTTATTGGAGGCATCAGTCGTTAATTTCAATTCGGCGTCGTGTAGAGGATGCACGAGTAAAGTCGCCGAAGCTAAAGCTTGTTTGGCTTTAGTAAAAGCTTCTTGACAATGCTGTGGCCAAGTGAAATCCGCGTTCCTACCTTTCTTTGCTGTGCTGATAGGAGCAATGTGTTCATAAATGGGCACTAGTAGAGCTGCAAGTTTAGGTATGCATGACCTGTAATAATTCAAAGCTCCTGCGAATCTTAGGCATTGACGGATAGATTTTGGTTGAGGGAAATCTAATAAAGCCTTGACTCGATTATCCGAAGGACTGATTCCTTTTGAATTAATTTTGTAGCTAAGGAAATCTATTTCACTGGCCCCAAACGCACATTTCGTAGGCTTAATTTTAAGGCCGAAATCTTGAAGACGCTGGAAAAGAATTTTTAAATGCTCGAAGTGCTCGTTCTTGTTTTTACTGAACACTAGGACGTCATCCAGATATGCAAAAACAAAATCCATACCAGCCAAAACTTGGTTCATGAATCTTTGGAATGTTTGAGCTGCGTTCCTTAACCCGAAAGGCATTCGCGCAAACTCAAACATTCCAAAAGGCGTAGTAATGGCTGTTTTATGGATATCCTCCTCGGCTATGGGGATGTTATGGTAAGCCCTGATAAGATCTATCTTAGAAAACACTTTGCATCCCTGTAAATTCATGGACAAATCGTGGACGTGCGGTATAGGGTACCGATCAGGGACTGTAACCGCGTTCAACCTGCGATAGTCACCGCAAGGTCGCCAGTCGTTCGGGTCCTTTTTGGCTACCATATGTAGAGGGGAGCATATCGAAGATGAGGAAGGCCTGCATATTCCTATTTGCTGCATGTATGCAAACTCCTCTTGTGCCATTTTATAACGTTCTGGACTTAACCGTCGCGGATGAGAAAATGGAAGATGTCCTTTTGTCACGATATGATGCACAACATTGTGATTCGGTTTGAGAGTATAATCGGGAGGTTGAGTTAACGAAGGAAATTGCTTAATCAATGTTAGTAATCATTGTTAAGCAGAGATATTTTCGGACTGGGAGTGTTGGCATTGACTATTGTGCACTGATTCGAAACTTTTGTAAGTGAATCTAATAGTTGCCTTCCTTTTATGTCTACCAAGAGGCTATGCTTATGCAGGAAATCTGCGCCTAGAATTGGTCTATTTACTGAAGCAATTATAAAAGGAAATATGAAGTCCCTACGTAGGCCTAAATCTAATTTTAGAAGGATAGTGCCGTACGTTCTTATACTCGAACCATTTGCTGCGGTTAAGTGATAGTCAGAAAATTTTGAGCATAAATGGGGATAAAATGAAGACGGAATCACCGATACGTCGGCTCCCGTATCAATTAAAAAATCAAATTTCGTATTCTTACATTTTAGGATTAGGCGGCGAGAAACTATATCCCCTTTGTTGGCCGCTGCAACATTGGGTAAATTTAGTTTGGGTCCTTCTCGTTTTTTGATTTAAAATCGCAAGGTGAAACGCACTTTGTTGCTTTATTTCCAAATTTGGGATGATACCAACAACGTTTCGGAGATTTTGACCGACCATAATTCGAATTTGTATGACGGTTCCTTGAACCTGATTTTGAACGTGACCTGAAAGACATGCGTTTTATTGATCTTTTAAGCTCCGATATTTCCGCTTTTGCTTCATTCAAGTCTTTTTGTAAGTTCGTAAAATTACTACCACTAGCCTGATCGTTGCTGTTATGTGTAGTGTTAATGCAGTTTACACGCTGGTTTTGCGTAACTTCCCAGATTTTATCAGCCAGCTCTAATTTTTTTTCGAAGTTTTCACTCGATGCAACAGCTAGTGGGATAGTAATTGAGGGAGGCAATTTACGTTCCCATAATGACTCGATTAAAGAAGTATTAATAACAGAAATATTTCCGGCGAGATTACACATATGCCTATGCAGATCCGACGGTTTACGATCGCCGATATCTTCCGCAGATAGCAATTGCTCGAGGCGTTTTTGTTCTGAGACTGAATGACGTTTAATTAGGGTTTTTTTAAGGTATTCATATTTTCCGCTGTCCGGAGGCGAATTTAAAACATCAATAATTGTATTGATGGTTTCGACTGGAAGGGCCGAAAGTATGTATGCGTACTTCACGTCATCATTTTTAATTTTTTTTACAGTGAATTGCGCTTCTGCTGTAATAAACCAAGCTGTAGGAGCTTTTTCCCAAAATAAAGGTAAACGGATGTCAACAGATGCTGCCGAATGCGTAGCAGCAGTTGTATCACTATTAGTTTGTAATTTAGTATCAGTATCACTACTATCAGTCATTTTATAGGATTTTCTACTTTTTTTTTTTTTCAAAAAAAAAATGAAAAAAAATGAAAAAAAAAGATATTGTGAGCTCCACCAGAGTCAAACTAAGTAATACTTGCACAATGAGTAAGTATATATAATATATGATGGAGAAAAAAACAATCAATGTTCGATTTGCGAATGTCGTGCTCACCTTACATATAAATGGTTGCAAATTAAAACTCTACGACTCTATTAATTCTTTGACTACTACAGTAAGAATGTGGATCGTATTTAAGTTTCTACCAAAATTCAAATATTTTAATTTTAAGCAATTTTTTTTTTTTAAATATTTTATGGAAGCAAAAGGAAGAGAAAAAAATCTAATTTTACAAATAATTCTATTAAATGTTGAATGAATCACTGTTGTCCAAGACGTTTCCACGAAAATTGGTTCGGAATATATTTGTTACCTCGAATTGCTGTACGGATTTTATGTACGGTATTATGCCTTGATAGTGATGACGAGGAGTGCAATTGCCTTCCGTGAACGCTGTACTCGATCTGCATGAACCGCAAGTAGCGGTGATGATGAAAGCTGGCTCCTCGTGGTCGGCCTGGACTTTTCCCGCGAAGCTGATTACCATGTACAGGTACAGATGATAAAAATTTGCGTTTTTGTGGGACTTTTAAGATGATCGTCTGCTGATTGTCTTCGAATTTCTAGAATTGTTGCTATTTAGCGATGTTCTCAACGGGGTCACCAGTTTGTTGGGAGCTAGCAAATATAGCCCAACAATATTTATTGTGGAGCCGTGTCTGCCACCATTTAGCCAGGTTGGGTTGATATTAATAAAAAGCCCGTATGCCGTTTAAAACATTGATCACATATATTGACTTCGTAATTTTATAAAAATATATAATTCACTGTGGGCTACTACTTATTACAAAATATAAACCTGGCTGGTGTACACGACACGACCTACTCTAGCAGACTAACTATTTTAAGCCGGGCTTAGTTAGACTCTCGTGTGCTCTCGTTACTTCTCTTCAAGAAGTAACTGTTAAGCCCTATCGCTTAAATAGGCAGTAGCGTAGACGTAAATTTAATAGTCCAAATAATTAGTTCAGTTCAGTTTAGTAATTCAAATTCAATGTCGCTACACTGCTTTGTTGCTGGGGCCATTAATGTAAAAACTACCATCTTGAAGGTGCGTACTATTCAGTTGGAAGGAGATAATACAACTTATGAATTCCCGGAGCATCTTTCTACAAAAGAGAAACATCAAAAACTTTTTGAGACGAAAGTAGTGAAAAATGTTGTCAAGAGTTTAAAGACTCGTGGAAAGTTCCGGAAGGTTTGGATTTCTTTGGATGACGAACTAGAAAGTCTATATTTGGATGAAGAGGGGAACGTGTGTTACGACGGTGTTTATTTGGATGAGTGTCGTGAGTACGTTGATCCCAATCCTGTCCTAAATCAAAACAATGAAATTGCTTCGCATGATAAAATTACGTCAAGAATTAAAAATATGATATTAGATAAATTTTCGAGTAAAAATCAAAATGCGAATATTTTCATTGACAATTTTGTGAGTGAGTGCGTTAGATTAAAATGTAAAGAGGAAAATTATGCAGACTTTGAGATTTTTCTTAGAGGGATCGGCCCTAGACTGGTTTCAAAGCTTTCTTAAAATACATAAAATAACAGAACCGTGGGAGAATTGGAGAAATTCTTTCTTAGATACTTTTGCCGTGATCGGGTGGTCGGAAATAAAATGCGCATATGAATTTAAGTACTTAAATGGCTCCATGTTAGATTACGCGCTAAAAAAGAGAAATCTGCTTTTAGATACAGATTGTAAAATGTTAGATAATACCAGTGGCGGCTCGTGGAAATTATCCTTGGTGGGGCTAACTACTGAAAAAAAAACCAAAAGTAATATAATGAACTCATGCAGGTTTCCGCTCTACCCAAGAGGTACCGCACTCAGAGAGTTAACCGAATTGAAGTGTTCGGTTTCCCTAAAAGGAGTTTTACATTTCAGGAGAAAGTGTTTAAGGTACTATTCTACTCTAGAGTTTTCACAAAATCGAAATTTTTTTTTTTGCATTCTTCGATTCCTTACATCTTCAAAAATGACCTCTCAAATATTTGTAGAGAAATTCGGATGAGAAAAAAAGTTATAGCACTATATACATATAGCCGCGTGAGAGAACTCGGCCTTTACCAAAACTTTAAACGCGTTTTTTTCGAAATGACATTTTTCAAGTTGGCTGCAGGTTAATCTCCGGATCTACTGATCCGATTTCAATAAACCTTAGTGCGTTTTGTTTATTAAAGTGTCGTGTATGCCAATTCACCACATTTTTGCATAAAAATATAAAAGAAAAAAAATGGCGGAAGATATAAGGTAAAAAAAATGTCATTTTTTCTAACTTTTTTTTCAAACATTCGCCATTTTTTTTGTTGTTGGAATTTTTGACTAACGGTGGTGAATTGGCACGTAAGGAACCTTCCTTTTTAAAACCCCATTCGAATTTTTTGTTTCAGACATGCCAGTTCGGAGATTAACATGCAGCCATGGAACCATCTTTTTTTTGACACTTAACTTTGGCGCCCTCTATTTAATAATAATAATAATAATATGCCCAAAATAAAAATTTGTTTGTATATGAAAAGGGTCCATTTACATTTTGTGAAAGTTTCATCCCAATACTTAATAAAGCGGCTGAGAAATAAAAGTTTGAAAAAGGCCTTTTTTTGACGCTCTAGAGTAGAATAGTACCTTAAATTAGAAAATACGAGATTTCTTATAGCGACGTAGACTGTATGCATATGAGTTCATCGACTCAAATCCTTCGGGGCTATCTCACGTTAGCCCCTAACAGCCTCTTTCACAGCTATCTGTGCACGCCAAATCGGTTACGAGTGTTAGAGGATAGCTAGCACACACATTTAAACCTCTTTCATCCGCGGGGCTAGAAAATTTCAGCCCCCTGCGCTTTGAAAGACTCTCAGTCTCAGCCCGAAGAGAAATATCTAAAATTTTTGTAAGAGACAAGCAACTGTATGTGCGCCGAGCCAGTTCACGGCTTGTAAATGCAGAAGGTTTTGGTAGGGCTAATTTGTTTGAGCCCTCACGCATAGAAACGCAACGGAAGAGAAATAAAACTAAGGTTATCAAGAGAACAAGACTAAGCAGCTTTGTTCTCGCTTATTATTGTTGGCTTGGGGCTCGTTGTCTTTAGCTCTTTCTTATTGTAGCTGCATGGCATATACGATGTTCTCTTAATACCTTTGACAACAAAACTGCAACAACGTTTTAAGACGCTTTCTTTAAACTCGAATTTTTAACACAATTTTGTTTGAGAAATTTATGGTGGGGCTAAGCCCCACTAGCCCCTAAGGTAGAGCCGCCCCTGGATAATACACAAATAAATTTAATTGTTTTGGGTTTACCAGCAAAAATTCAATTACATATAAACAGAAAAGATATAAATACGGTTGATAATTTAATGACAACTATAAATCAGTTAGAAGCTCTTATAGAGAAGGAGAAAAAGGTAAAAACAAAAGGAGTAGAAGAAAATAAATTAGAAAAAGTCTTGTCCTTACTGTGTTAAAAAAGGATTTTCAAACAGATATCATTCAGAAGACGTGTGTAGGTCTAAAATCTCAGATAAAGAGAAAACAAAGAATGATAAAATAAAATTAGTAAATAATGCGAACATTGAAGAGAGTCTAGCGTTTTCTGAAGATTCAAAAAACGGAGTGCGACCCCACTTATCAGATTAAGAATGGTCATAGAAGATACTCCAGTCATAGCAATATATGACTCAGGAGCAAATGTATCTATTATTAACTATGATACAATAAAAAAGTTAAAATTAAATAAAAGAATAAGTGGGGTAAATAAATTAAAAACATTTGCAGGCACTACGAATACGTTAGGCTCAATTAATTTGAAAGCTAGAATTTTCAATATTTCTAAAACGATATGTTTTTATATTGTAAAAAGTAATTCTTTCCATGATGATGTATTGTTAGGTTTGGATTCAATTAAAGAATTTAAGCTATGTCAAGATGAGAACTTAAAAATTTTTCAGAATGACACTAAGGTAAATCACTTAAATAATAAAATAAAAACAGTAGCCAAGCCAGCAAAGGTAGTCTTGTTCAGTGAGAATGCTTTAGATAATGTCGTAAGCAAACATAAAGTGTTGTTCACAGATGATAAATTTGAAGTAGGTAAAGTGATAGGTTATGAGGCGTCAATTAAGCTGACTGAAAGCAAATATATCGCGCGAAAGCCGTACAAGTGTTCTATAGCGGATAATGAAGAGATGAACTCACAAATAAAATCTTTATTAAAAGTAGGTTTAATTGAACGTTCCACTAGTCCTTTTGCGTCTCCAGTAACTCTTGTTTTAAAGAAGGAGGAAGGGAAAAAGTCAAGGTTGTGTGTAGATTTTAGTGAATTAAATAAAATCATCATACCAGAAAGCCATCCTTTTCCAATCATCGATGATCTATTAATTCGAGTAAGGGATTGCAAAATATTTACAAAATTAGATATAAATTCGGCTTTCTGGTCAATTTCGATCAGAGAAAAAGATAGATATAAAACTGCGTTTATTACTTAAAATGGGCATTGGCAATGGAAATGTTTGCCTTTTGGATTAAAGTCATCTCCGGCAATTTTCCAGAGAATTCTGAGTGATGTGCTGGTTAAGAACGGTCTCGAAGACTTCGCAATAAATTATATAGATGATATTCTCATTTTCTCAGAGAGTTATGCAGAACATATACGTCACATCGAGAAAGTTCTCGAGGCCATAGAAAAAGCAGGGTTTAAACTAAACAGGAAAAAATGCATGTTTGCAAAAAAATCAGTAATTTATTTGGGTCATGAAATTAAAGAAAATGAAGTAAAACCATTAAATGATAACTTGATTGCTATTAAGGAATTTCCAACACCGCAAAACCAAAAAAATGTTAGGCAGCTGTTGGGAAAAATAAATTTTTATTTAAAATATATACCACAGGCTTCCATAGAGTTGGAACCATTACATAATCTACTTAGAAAGAATGTAAAATTTGAGTGGTCTAAAGAATGTGAGAGTAGTTTTACAAGAATAAAAAACTAACTCAGCTCTGAACCTATATTAGCAATCTTCGATCCAAAGTTACCTATATACATCTTTACAGATGGATCAAACAAAGGTGTGGCAGCAATTTTAAAACAGCCGCAAAAAGATAATTCAATAAAACCAGTATTTTATTTTTCAAAAAAAATTAACAAAATCACAAGAAAACAAACGTGCTATTTTCTTGGAAGTCTTAGCGATTAAAGAATGTATCTTATACTGGCAATACAAAGTTATAGGAAACAAATTTACGATTTTCACAGACCATAAACCTCTTGAAAATTTTAATGTAAAAAACAGTAAAGATCCGGAATTATTGGCTTTATTAAATTATATTTCAAATTTTGAATTTGAAATAAAGTATAATCCGGGCATAAACAATGCAGAAGCAGATAGTTTATCTCGTAATCCGGTATTAGAGGATAGCAAAAACAGCGAAACAGCCATAAAGATAGTAAATTTTTTAACAATGGAGGAATTGAAAAATGATCAAGAACAATTAAATATAAAAAAGGAGGATAAAGTAGTAATTAAAAATAATATTTGTTATAGAATTTTAAATAAGAGAGAAAAAATATGGATTTCCGAAGAACTAGGTATCAAAGTGATAAAAAAAATTCATAAAGAAAATCATATTGGGATAAAACAATTGACTTTAACTTTAAGTCCAAAATACTACTTTAAGAATATGCATAAGCATATAAAGCTCGTTTGTAGAGCATGTGATACCTGTATAAAAAATAAATCGAGGTTCGGAAATTTCGTTCAACCTCTGTCACAATTAGGTATTAGGTCCAGCGGCAGAGTTGTTCGAAATAGTATCCCTAGACACAATAGGAGGGTTCATAGGAAACAAATCACCAAAGAAATACTTACATTTAGTAGTAGACCATTTCACAAAATACGCTTTTGTATTGTCGTCAAAAACTCAAACAGGAAAAGATTTCATAAATCTAGTAAAAAAAGTTCAGAAAAAAGGCAAAATAAAAGTACTCCTAACTGATCAATATGCTGGAATAAACTCAAAAGAATTTAAAAGTTTTCTAAAGACAGAGAATATTAAAACGATTTTTACCGCGGTAGACTGCCCCTTCTCAAACGGGCAAAATGAACGCACGAACCAAACGTTAGTTAACGCGATCAGGTGCAAAATATTTGAAAATAAAAATAGACCGTGGTCAGTGGTAGCAGAAGAATGCGTTGAAAACTACAATAATACAGTACACAGTACTACAAAATTTACACCAAATTATCTTTTAAATGGGATAGATAAATCTTTTTACCCATCGGAGCTTAAAGAAAATAATTTGGAAAATCTAGAAGAGAACAGAAAGATAGCTTTCCTAAATGCAGAAAGAATTCACAATCAAAACAAATTTTATTACGATAAAAGTAAACGTAAAATAACATACAAGGTCGGAGATCGTGTTTATATTCAAAACGGAAATCGTTTAAACAGAAAAAAACTGGATCCAGTCAGGGTAGGTCCTTTTAGGATAAAGCATAAAATCTCTGATTTATTGTATATCATAGATGCGGGTTTTAAAACACCAGAATCAAACGTTTATCATGCAAGCAAAATGATTCCCTACTACAATTCTCCTGACTCCTGTCAAACAGACTTGCCGGGGGGGGGGGGATGTAAGTTTAAGCCAGCTAAAACTAAAGCGACTCGGCCAAGCTCGAGTCGCACCATCCGTTACCCTCGTCAGTCATAACTGCGTAGCACAGCAATCCGTCACACTCGTCAGCGGAAACCGTGCAGCACAGGAGGAAGCAAGTCGCTGAGATTATAAGTGATTGAATTAATAATTATAAGCGAACAATAGTTGTAACATTATCAATGCTGTACTTGTTGTTGATTCAGGTAACTTGTGCTCAATCTATGTATTGTAATTAGTGTAAATAATGTAAATATAATTTCAGTTATACTAGCATCAACCACAGCTTTGATATATCATTTCATCCCATAAGATATAACTATTATCTTACATATATACTTGTTCTCATGTATCTTTGTTCGAGTTCTAAATACAGTCAGTCTTGGTTAGTACTTTGTCGTTGTCAATTGCCTCCTCTAACCTCGCTTGCTTAATCGTATTTCATCAAATTCCGTCTGTTAATTTGGTTTTTATTGTAAAATACTTTACTGACAGTTATTTCTGGCCACAGTGTAGATATATTCTTGAAGGCAGTGGACCAAAATAAACGTGATTGGACAATTTTTTTTTATTTTTTCAAGTCAACAAATTTTCGTATATTTTAAATTTTTTGTTTTTTCAAATAAATTGTTTCGACCATTTTGGTTCAATGCCTTATTTTAAGTATCTACCAAAAGGTTTTGTATGAACTGCATCAATTAAAACTTCCATTTTCACGAAAAGATCCTTTGTAGTATCAACGCACTGCACATAAGAAATAACAACTCATTTCCTATGTGCGGTGCTAGGCTCCGTGCGATGGTTGGTGCGAACGGCGATGCAAGGCGTGGTGCGTTGTTGTGGACATGCCTATTTGAGATAGTCAGTAAATTTTACTATTGCACACCAAGCCTAGTGCGGCGCGATGTGCACTGCTAGGTGTGGTGCGCCGTTGTGGCCATACCCTAACTGAGGAGCAACTTTTCAAAACTTGACTATTCCACTTTTTGAGTTTTTTCACAATTTGAGAAAATAGTTTTGTAGGTATCCAGCTATTTTTTTAACCCGAAATGTTGATGCATTATTGTAGACGACAACAATAGTCATTGCTTTGTACAGGATTCAAAAATTTAGCAATAATATATTTTGAATAAATCCAAAATTTGAAATGGAATAATCTAGCTTTGACGCGGCTGATTGGAATAATGAAGGAATAATCATGTTTTGATTCAAACCACTGTGGATTAATATTGTTTTGCTGAAACTAATTAGGTATCAGAAATCTCATTTTTGAATTGAAATAACCTGAGGTTCATCTTCTTCTCTGAATACATAAAACAAAAAAAAAAATAGTTAAATAACTTCTGAATTAATCATATTTTGTTCCAAAAATGCGTGGAATAATCTAGTTTTGACGAAATCATGCCTTTTCATCTTTTTTTTCTGGTGTAATTATCAAGTTTGGGCCCAATTTTATTTTTGCGGAGTATACATTTTAATGTTACCAATCCAAAAATAAAAAAAAAATCAATTTCATCAAAAGTGGAATAGTCAAGTTTTGAAAAGTTGCTCCTCAACTCATCTTCTGAAGAATCTTTAATAAATAAAGATTTCTTTAGAGTTTCGGCACCAACTGCAATACAACCAGACATAATTTTCTATGTTGGAGCATAATTAGTTGTTTTTTTTTATGTGGGAATTGCAATAGACACAGAGCAAGAACAAATCAAGGGATCAGCTTGTTTTAGAACAGTCGTTGGAGTTAATACTCTTTCTCCTGCGCATATTAGGACGTTATTTTCATAAAAATGCTCGCCGCCACCATTTTGTTTTAAATTTATATGTAGACCGGTCGAATTCTGCTAGTATGAACTTTTTCGGTAATGCTCATTCTTGAAACTATTGAATCTACGAATTTAGTCCTTAAAACATTCTTGGTAGGAAATTTTATTCTCAACAAAGTGCTGTTAAGAATTTGTTTTAAATGTTTTTTAAACGAGTTATTCAGGTTTATGTAAGAGTAATTTTTCCAATACAAGACAGCTGGGGGAATGGACAGAATCAGAAGAGGGGATGGCACGGGATAAGGGAGCAAAAGTAGATGGAATGCTGGTAGGGTTAGGAATTAAAATAATGATGCCTATTGCGGTTATCGATTCGTCAATCGATCGATTCACGTTTGGTTGTTCTATTGTAGTCTTTTTTGGTATTGTGTAACACAATCGAAGTGAGTTTTCAGTGCTGCCATAAAAATGATTCACAATGATTGTACTGTGCACTAGCAAACTATTGTAATTAATTTGTATCTGTGAAAATTTTATTTTCAAACGATTTGCCAATCAAGTCAGTGATTAAAAATAGTTAACATGACATCAGTGGAGTTGTAGTTTTCGGATTCCAGCAGTGAAGATGAGAGCTCAGTCGGAATTTAGGACACTCTTCGTAAAAGGAGACATTTGCGGGACTCTTAACCCCTTAGAGATGAATGCTTTTTGGTTAATTCATATTCTTTTTAAAATAAAATAAGATAATAATTATGATTTTCAACAACTTTATTCAAACGTTTCGATTTACAAAGGACGCATTTTCATATCTACTTAATGAGATTAATCGAAATTAAGGCCGTCTGCTCGATCAACAGGCATCCCGAATGTAATAAAATTGGCCTGCTTTTTGCGATTCTGCGCTCAAGGCTCATACCAATGCAGTGTAGGCAGTGATTTTAACCTGGGGTTAGTGCAGTCAACAACATCTTTGGTATTGACAGAAATGATCGAAATTATTGAAAGATATTTATGCCCAAAATGGATTAACTTCACTTATATTACGGAAGAAGCAAATAGAGCGAAACTTTTTTTTATAAACAGTCGAATCCCAGATATAATTGGTGCAGCGGATGGAACACATATTAAAGTAATATAACCAAAAAAAAGTATACAGCACATTTACTACAACAGAAAGGGGTTCACAAGCCTAAATGTTATAATTGTAAGTTTGTTTAACATCACATCCTTCCAACCATCCAACAGTTTAATTCATTATGTTGCTTGGCCATTTAATATTCGGATATTTTTTTGTGAAGTTTTGTTCTGTGATCCTTTGAACCCTCACTTTAACTTTGGACATTGATACTAAAGTGTTAAGACTGTTTTGAGAGACTACATAATTATTCAAAGGAATTGTTCGAGGCTTAATGGTGTATTGCTTTAATCGCTTTGTTTTTTTTTGTTTTTTTTCTGGCTTTAAATGACTGGTCGAAATTCTCTTCAGTTTAACTTTAACTTTAGGCATAAAGTACAAAGCATCGAGGTTATGCAACTTTTGTGATACTATACCATTACAAAAGTGATTCACTGCAATCGATCTTTTAAGCTTTTTCAAATTCTCATTTCTTCCTATTTTCTCTAAGCTCATTTCCTCTTTTTCCTCAGTCATTTCAGTTTGCTCTTTCGCAGAGCTTTTTTCGTTATTTTTGCTTGAAATTCCATTGGTTAATTTTTCTCTATCACATTCGCCAGGTTCGTGTAATTGACTTAGATTTTGTTTTGAGAAATTTAAGGTATTTTTCGAGTTTTCTGAAGTAGCTAAAAAAGCAGAAGAAATGTTGTTATGATCAATAACATCGTTGCGTGACGGTAGCATCATATTTTCTAATAACAAATTAGACTCTAATGGTATATCAGATATAATCTTTTCTCGCTCTTTGTATGTAAATGCAGCGTTGCCTTCTGTATCATGCAAGAGAGAATTTTCTTCTTTTATTGAATTCTCTCGACCAGCACTTTCAACACCATCTCTTTTAGTTGTCATGTGCAGATCTGCATATCGATGTATAACTACCATTGGTATATTTAATCCATTTTCTGCGTCCTGTATACCTTGAATTTCAAGCTGACCTGGACGATTTTCAGTCATTCTTTGATAGTCCTTAAATAGAAATGAGAAAATTGTTATAATTGTTATAATTTTTATAATGAATAGATTTATCGCTAATCTGAATTTACCTCTTCTTTTATAGTGTCATAGCAAATATCGATATCGTTTATTCCTGCGTCGCATATACTTTGAATTTCAAGCTGACCTGGAGGATTTTCAGTCATTCTTTGATAGTCCTTAAATACAAATGAGAAAATTATAAAAATAATGAATAGATTTATCGTTAATCTGAATTTACTTCTTCTTTTATAGTGTCATAGCAAATATCCATACTGTTTTCTTTTGTGTCGTGTATACCTCGAATTTCAAGCTGACTTGGACGATTTTCAGATATTCTTTGATAGTCCTTAAATAGAAATGAGAAAATTATAACAATAATGAATAGATTTATCGCTAATCTGAATTTACTTCTTCTTTTATAGTGTCATAGCAAATATCGATACTGTTTACTTCTGCGTCGTGTATACCTTGAATTTCAAACTGACCTGGGGGATTCTCACATATTCTTTGATAGTCCTTAAATACAAATGAGAAAATTATAAAAATAATGAATAGATTTATCGTTAATCTGAATTTACTTCTTCTTTTATAGTGTCATAGCAAATATCGATACTGTTTACTTCCGCGTCGTCTATACCTTGAATTTCAAACTGACCTGGGGGATTCTCACATATTCTTTGATAGTCCTTAAACAGAAATGAGAAAATTATAACAATAATGAATAGATTTATCGCTAATCTGAATTTACTTCTTCTTTTATAGTGTCATAGCAAATATCGATACTGTTTACTTCCGCGTCGTCTATACCTTGAATTTCAAACTGACCTGGGGGATTCTCACATATTCTTTGATAGTCCTTAAACAGAAATGAGAAAATTATAACAATAATGAATAGATTTATCGCTAATCTGAATTTACCTCTTCTTTTATAGTGTCATAGCAAATATCGATACTGTTTACTTCTGCGTCGTGTATACCTTGAATTTCAAACTGACCTGGGGGATTCTCACATATTCTTTGATAGTCCTTAAATAGAAATGAGAAAATTATAATAATGAATAGATTTATCGCTAATCTGAATTTACTTCTTCTTTTATAGTGTCATAGCAAATATCGATACTGTTTACTTCTGCGTCGTGTATACCTTGAATTTCAAACTGACCTGGGGGATTCTCACATATTCTTTGATAGTCCTTAAATACAAATGAGAAAATTATAAAAATAATGAATAGATTTATCGTTAATCTGAATTTACTTCTTCTTTTATAGTGTCATAGCAAATATCCATACTGTTTTCTTTTGCGTGGTGTGTACCTTGAATTTCAAGCTGACCTGGACGATTTTCAGATATTCTTTGATAGTCCTTAAATAGAAATGAGAAAATTATAACAATAATGAATTGATTTATCGCTAATCTGAATTTACTTCTTCTTTTATAGTGTCATAGCAAATATCGATACTGTTTACTTCCGCGTCGTCTATACCTTGAATTTCAAACTGACCTGGGGGATTCTCACATATTCTTTGATAGTCCTTAAATAGAAATGAGAAAATTATAACAATAATGAATAGATTTATCGCTAATCTGAATTTACCTCTTCTTTTATAGTGTCATAGCAAATATCGATACTGTTTACTTCTGCGTCGTGTATACCTTGAATTTCAAACTGACCTGGGGGATTCTCACATATTCTTTGATAGTCCTTAAATAGAAATGAGAAAATTATAACAATAATGAATAGATTTATCGCTAATCTGAATTTACCTCTTCTTTTATAGTGTCATAGCAAATATCGATACTGTTTACTTCTGCGTCGTGTATACCTTGAATTTCAAACTGACCTGGGGGATTCTCACATATTCTTTGATAGTCCTTAAATACAAATGAGAAAATTATAACAATAATGAATAGATTTATCGCTAATCTGAATTTACCTCTTCTTTTATAGTGTCATAGCAAATATCGATACTGTTTACTTCTGCGTCGTGTATACCTTGAATTTCAAACTGACCTGGGGGATTCTCACATATTCTTTGATAGTCCTTAAATAGAAATGAGAAAATTATAACAATAATGAATAGATTTATCGCTAATCTGAATTTACCTCTTCTTTTATAGTGTCATAGCAAATATCGATACTGTTTACTTCTGCGTCGTGTATACCTTGAATTTCAAACTGACCTGGGGGATTCTCACATATTCTTTGATAGTCCTTAAATAGAAATGAGAAAATTATAACAATAATGAATAGATTTATCGCTAATCTGAATTTACCTCTTCTTTTATAGTGTCATAGCAAATATCGATACTGTTTACTTCTGCGTCGTGTATACCTTGAATTTCAAACTGACCTGGGGGATTCTCACATATTCTTTGATAGTCCTTAAATAGAAATGAGAAAATTATAACAATAATGAATAGATTTATCGCTAATCTGAATTTACCTCTTCTTTTATAGTGTCATAGCAAATATCGATACTGTTTACTTCTGCGTCGTGTATACCTTGAATTTCAAACTGACCTGGGGGATTCTCACATATTCTTTGATAGTCCTTAAACAGAAATGAGAAAATTATAACAATAATGAATAGATTTATCGCTAATCTGAATTTACCTCTTCTTTTATAGTGTCATAGCAAATATCCATACTGTTTACTTCTGTGTCGTGTATACCTTGAATTTCAAGCTGACCTGGACGATTTTCAGATATTCTTTGATAGTCCTTAAATAGAAATAAGAAAATTATAACAATAATGAATAGATTTAGCTAATCCAAATTTACCTCTTCTTTCATACGATAATTGGAAATATCGATACTGTTTATTTTAGTATGTGCTATATTATGCATTTTCTCGACATTTATTTCACTTTCCAAATTGTTTACAATTATAGATTCATGTCCAGAAATGGAACACGCAGCTCTGTCGTCGTCAAACTGTAAATTTGTAAAAGAAAATAGAAAACCAGAATTAATCTATGTAAATGTAAAATAAAAATAAATAAAATAAAATAAAATAAAAATAAAAATAAATAAAATAAAAATAAATAAAATAAAAATAAATAAAATAAAAATAAATAAAATAAAATAAAATAAAAATAAAATAAAAATAAAAATAAATAAAATAAAAATAAAATAAAAATAAATAAAATAAAATAAAATATGATAAAAATAAATAAAATAAAATATGATAAAAATAAATAAAATAAAAATAAATAAAATAAAATAAAAATAGAATAAAAATAAATAAAATAAAGTAACATAAATAAAATAAAATAAAAATAAATAAAATAAAATAAAATAAATAAAATAAAAATAATTACAATAAAATAAAAATAAATAAAATAAAAATAATTACAATAAAATAAAAATAGTTTTAAGTTTTCACTTCTGTCGGCAGTCCTCATGACTGCCCAGTTTTTTTTTTTTACATAATATCATGTAACTATAAATCTGTTTACAAGTATAATATACATAGGTTAATGGTTGAAAGAATAGATATGTATGTTGATAAGCATTTAATATTATGAGTGGGGGATACTGTAAAAATTATTGAATTAGAACAGACCAACAAGTCCTCTTGGGATAACCACATAGGATTAAACAGTAATTTTTTTTTGTGTCAGTGGCTTAATGAATAAATTTTTAAACACATACACAATCATTCAACGTTGCTGTAAACCAGGCTCACTTTTAATTGAATTTGATTTTTTTTTAAATTTTTCGTGTACCTTTATATGTAAACCATGATGTCCCAATAATGCTTGTGGTGAAAGATAAA